>JAHHFK020004475.1:0-600000 GCA_024533555.2 Aedes koreicus
AGTTGCCAACTAAAAAGTATGTTTGATAGAAATTTCTCTTGAGCTCATCGATATTTTCATTACCACGCACCGGCTCAATATGGCGTTAGAAAAGCCGCGCGTCTCGAAGAAAATGGCCAAATCAATCGCCCACATCATCTTCGTGGTCAAGTGGTTACGGGCAACTCGCCCGTCGTTCATTGCCATGAAGTGAGGGTTCGATTCCCGCTCCAGCCGGTGGAACTTTTTTGCAAAGCGAAAATGTCCAGTTTAATCCACTGGGTGTTAGGTTAAGTTGTTCGTTATAATTCGCTCTATGGTCAATGTTCAGTGTGTACACTCTCGAGTGAAAGACGTTGCAAATGTCAATTTTTATCGTAGTATTACGTGCTGCCAAACACTCAGGCCATCCTGCTGCCCAGGAAGACCGAGAAGAAAATTTCAATCCGCAAACCATGTTCCCTCCGTTAACAACTAAAATTCTGTATTTTCAGGTCGAACAAATAAATTTGCCAACTAAAGAGTATGTTTGATTGAAATTTCTCTTGAGCTCATTGAAATGTTCATTACCACGCACCGGCTCAACATGGCGTTGCTTGAAAAGCCACGTTCTGGAGAAAATGAGCGACATTTTTTATCAGTATCCGTATATAAATCTCTATTTGCCATGTTAAAACTAGCAAGCACGTTGTACATTCAACAAACGAAATATTAACAGTTAATTTGAGCGGAACTGCAGCACGGCGGACCAATTATGTGTTTCACATATTCAGTGTAGGGGGTAGGTTAGCTTCATTGTAGTTCTTGTTGTACATAGGTTCATAGTGGATTAGGTTCAGATAATAAATTAGGTTAGTTGCAGGTAGTATTAAAATGTGAGTTATAATTTTTCTGGCCAATATTTACAAACTATTATTTGTATTGTTATGGGTCTTATGCAGTTTCAGAAGCAAATTGTGTCTAAATCTCAACCCTCTTGGGATAGGGTTCTGAGGCCCTGACAAGGGCCGTTTTTTTCTTCTTTGTTAGAAAAGATGCGAATTTAACCTCCGAAACCCCTGTCGCTCTAATGAAAACTAATGATTTTATTTCCACGCTGCTGTCTGGCGTAACAACTGAGGCCCGTCCCCTTTTGTAAAATTTGATTTGCATTGCCTTCGTTGAGAACCCCCTTCTTGTCATGTTATGATATATGCCATTATATAAAACAGGCCTGGCATTCCGTTAAAACAATAAAGAAAGAAGAATAGTAATCATTCGTTATTGGTTCATCGACACGTTCAGACGTGTGTATCCCGCTCTCGTGATAAAAAAGCGCTTTTCCGAGATGTTCCGAGTTTTGGCCCTGATGCTGGAAATCGAGTAGACGCTGATGTGGCGCCTGACGTGGCTGGCACGTCCACTAGACGAGGCAAGCGGAAGAAGCCCGACGTCGACGCTGACGTAAATCATCGTCTAAAATCTGTCCTTTTCAGGACGACCAAATCAATTTACCGATTAAAGAGTATCTTTTATTGTTATAAAGGGCGATACGGTCAAAATTTGGTCAATATCAACTTGACGTATTTCTTTCAATTTTGCATTTAAAAACCTGAACACCCCTCATTTTGAAGGTGTGTGTGTGTAGAATGTTGCTCCTATTTTGATTTTGGAATTCACTCTTCAGTTGTCAAAATGCCGTCCAAGCAAGAAGAGCAGCGTATCAAAATTTTGCTCGCGCATCGCGAAAATCCGAGCTACTCGCACGCAAAGTTGGCAAAATCGCTAAAAGTTGCCAAATCAACCGTTACAAATGTAATTAAAGTGTTTGGGGAACGTTTGTCGACAGCCAGGAAGTCTGGATCGGGGGGAAATCGAAAACCGGAAGCCGCTGAGACGACAAAGAGAGTTGCCGGTAGTTTCAAGCGAAACCCTAACCTATCTCTCCGAGATGCCGCAAATAAGCTGGGTGTATCGTCTACAACCGTGCATCGAGCCAAAAACGAGCCGGACTATCGACTTACAAGAAGGTAGTGACTCCAAATCGCGATGATAAACAAAATACGACGGCCAAAGCGCGATCCCGGAGGCTGTACACGACGATGCTGACGAAGTTTGACTGCGTGGTAATGGACGACGAAACCTACGTCAAAGCCGACTACAAGCAGCTTCCGGGACAGGAGTTTTATACGGCAAAAGGAAGGGGAAAGGTAGCAGATATTTTCAAGCACACGAAACTGTCAAAGTTCGCAAAGAAATATCTGGTTTGGCAAGCCATCTGTACCTGTGGCTTGAAAAGCAGCATTTTCATAGCTTCCGGGACTGTCAACCAAGAAATTTACGTGAAAGAGTGTTTGAATAAACGTCTGCTGCCTTTCCTGAAGAAACACGGTTGTTCCGTACTGTTTTGGCCGGATTTGGCATCTTGCCATTACGGTAAAAAGGCCATGGAGTGGTACGCCGCCAACAACGTGCAGGTGGTTCCCAAGGACAAGAACCCTCCCAACACGCCAGAGCTCCGCCCAATTGAGAAATACTGGGCTATTGTCAAGCGGAACCTAAAGAAGACCAAAAAACTGCTAAGGACGAGCAGCAGTTCAAGGCAAACTGGCTTTCTGCGGCGAAGAAGGTGGACAAGGTGGCTGTACAAAATCTGATGGCAGGGGTCAAGCGTAAGGCCCGGCAATTCGGATTTGGAAAAGCGGAAGCCTAACTGAATATTTTTCCTGAATTTTATACTAATTGAACTTGAAAAAGAAATTTAATTTGATTTTTTAAATAAACGATTTCACCGATTTACACGCGTTTTCCCTTGACCAAATTTTGACCGTATCACCCTTTACTGCTTTTGTAAACAAACACTTTGTCTGCTAAATTATCGGAAGTTGTATACAATTCCTTCAAATTGAATATATCAGCGGATAGAGATAAAGCTCTTCTTCCTTAAAGAGTGCTTACTTTGTATTTGTGACCTTTTGTTCAAGAGCAAATTACTATGAAAGCCAATCTAATGTTGGCGATGATTTAACAAACAAAATATCATTAACAGTCAATTCGAGGCGAACTGCAGTTTCTATAAATTTTCGGGAATAACCAATAGCGGAAGAAGAACCGGAGCCTCACACACCAACAGCACAGGGTTTCATGGTTCTTTAGACTGAATAAAATATAGTAGAAATTCATGAATTCGATGACATCAATTTCTTCACATCAACAAGCAGTCCTACGTCAACTTTGCAGTTATGTCATCCTCATCCTATTATGTCCTCATCATATTATGTCATAACTCATCCTTTCGTTTTTGTGCATGAGATGTGCACGATTAAGTTCAAGCTGAATATTTATTAAACGATTCACTTTGTATTGCATATTGCTGTGTTACTGTACGCGGTTGGTTTGAAATTTCGTGATTTTCTTACGCGGTTCTTCGAAACTTCACGATTTTTTTCACGCGCTTCGTTCAAAAACTAGTTTTGTTTTACGTGGATGCAACTATCACCTTAAAAATAAAATCCAGTGTACTTAAGGTTCCTATTTACTTTTCATGATTTCAAAAGCGCGTGCCATTTCGTATATAATTGAAAAAGAACATATTAAATCGTGATTTCAGCATAGTCAAAAGCCATGGTTATCCGCAAAAAACATTGAAAAACGGCTTAAGTGGGCACAAGAGCATATTTCATGGATAATTGATGACTGGAAGAAGTTCATATGGTCAGATGAGACTAAAATAATGCTATTTGGGACTGATGGTATCACAAGAAAATGGCAGAAGACCGGTGAAAGCTTTAAAAAGGGCTGTTTATGGCCGACAGTCAAACATGGTGGAGTTAAATTCTTGCAACATCATTTATTGTCAAATAACACAGCTAGATTTTTCATCATCTAGTCAGGTAGGGTCATGATTTGGTGCTCGATGGCATTGTCTGGTGTTGGAGAGCTTGAATTCATTGACGGAATAATAGTAAGGGAAGTTTATCTGGACATATTGGAGCGGAAACTTCCAGCAACCGAAAACTGAAAATGGGCCGAAGATACACATTCCAGCAAAATGGGGACCCAAAGCATACGTCACAACTGGTAACGTAGTGGTTCAACGAACGAAAAATCGACGTTTTGGAGTGGCCAGCACAGTAACCTGACCTTAACCCAATAGAACATCTGTGGTCTATTTTGAAAATAAAGGTTCAAGAACAATATCCAACAAGCATTCATCAATTACGACAAGTAATTGCAACTGAATGGGACAAAATCACACCAGAAACAGCTGCTAGCTACATCAGTAGTTGTATCAATGCCGCGAAGATGCCAAGCTGATATTGAAGCCAAGGGTGGTCACACAAAATATTGAACAATGTTATATTATTATTTAGTTATGAGTATGAGCATGAGCATGATTGGCCGCCGAGGTTGCTACTCCATTGTTACCAGATCAGCTGTTATTACACAGAGAACCAACAGATGATGCTTGGGACGTATGCTAGTAATGTGTAAAAACTGGTGATCTCAGACTAAGGCAATACTGGCGCCGGCGTAAAGAAAGGGTAGGAATGTGTTGACGTGATACTCGCTTTATTGAAAGCCGAGAACACCTCTGCACTTCCACGAGAAACCACTGGGATTTTTGATAACAGGATTGGGTGGCAGCAGCGTTCGTTTTGGTTAACGATACGCTGTCAAGTGAAATTAGTACCGATTTTCGATTTGAACCGATTTAAACCAACAGTAAGGATGCTATCGAGGCGACTCACAAAGTGTGATAGTGGTATTACATTAGGAAAATTAATTCATCTCAACGCTTGAGAGCAAACTTAGACCGATCTACACCACAGTACGGATGCCGCTGGAGTCACTCACAAAATGGGACAGTGGTTTATTTGTTCCAAGATAGGGTGGCCTGACGAGCATGGCGAACGCATAATTTGGATCACAATTAATTATGTACCTCATCACCGACGCATCTTACCCGGCGAACCACGACTTCTCATGCTCACTCGATCACTCGCGCAACGAACAATAGGCAACCGAAATAATAGACAAATCGCTACGACCGATAACAAAATATTGCGGAACAACATATCGACACAACCGATTCAACCGATGGTCGACGCAAACCTATTAAACATAAATTTTATTATATAATAAAAGTAACAAAAACCGAAAAATTCTACCGAGCAAAATTCTACGCAGCACGAATTAATGTCTGATTTTTTCGCGAAACAAAACACGTCAGCTTCCGAGTCAACATTCCGTACGCATCTGTTATATTATTATTTAGTTATAAAGTGGAGAAACTTTTTTTTGCGTATTTTTTCTATCGTTAAGTTGATCATACCATAGTTTTTCACAGGAGGAAAAATATCATGTGAATTTGATGGAAAAATTACAAGCACTTAAAGTTGAATGAATCATATTCAAAAATTCATAGAAACAACTTACTTTTCAATTGAATAACAAAAAAAATTGCGAATTGGTGGATGAACTTTTTTTACTTACTGTATTTGCATGAGTTTAAATATATTACATAAATCGTTGGAAGTGATAAGGTTAAAAATGTTCTCTTTTTTGTGAAGTCTTCAAGGGTATTCAAGATATTTTTATTGTTGTGTCCGGTTTTCCGAACCGAGGATATAACATCTTCGCTCACAATCGATTTCGTTTGCGAACAAAATCAATTTCATCAATATATTGATAATATAGAAAAAGCTCACTCCGCTTCTTATTCTTCTTATTCCTTCTCTACCTCTACGTCCAACATGGCGTTACCTGTCGACTTAATCAATGTTCTTTTTAGTACTTCCAAGCTCCTTCCACAGCTCTGAACTTTTGCACAGGACTTTCTTTTCCATTCAAATCATCGAATCGTATAGTGTGTGACAAGCACAGTGATACGCTTATGCTCCAGATCTAATTTCTCTCCAGAAAAAAAACATTCGTACGTATCGGGAAACGAACCCTTGTCCACCGTATTGGAACGCATTTACCGACTGTGATATGAGCCCACGTTAGCATGATCACCCTATTTTTTGTCCCTCCTGGACGAATGACATCGTCACAACTGGATTCAATTTCACCACAGCTTCTATATGCACAAAACTGGGTTAAAGAAGTGGTTTAAATTTCACAATGCACTTGTTGAAAGTTTAAATAGGAAGCACGAAAACTAAAACGGAGTATAAATGACAGCAGGAAAAAAGTCCGTTTCGCTTTGAGCATCGCACACTACGATCAATTTAGGGATTGTACTTATCATCACCTTTAAACGAAAATACGAGACGCGATCCAGCATCCTTGCCTGCAATGAAATACAGCGAATCTAACACACACCATCTATCCTACCGCAGCCGAAAGCTCCAACTAGCGTGACGCAGGACACATGCCAGATTGTGTGGCGTGAAAAAAGCACGTTGTTTGTGGGAAACAAAGAGATTTACGGTCAACAGTCACATATCGGAAGGAATTTTCCGGTCTTTTTGAATTTTATATTTTCCTGCTCGTTCCCATCCTATCCCAATGACTGGCTGTGCTTATTTGGACGGCCTCACATTGGCCCCAGTTACGGGACAAAAAGCTGCACGGTTTATATAACTTCGTACATACCTAGCATTAACAACCATAATGGCTTTAGTGGCAGTGATTCTCTTCGTCGGTTTTCTAGTTGCATTACTACAGCGGAAAGCTAGGAGCGAATGTTTCGACATTTTTCAAATTCAATTTAATAGAAGTTTGTATCATTTCTTGTTTTATGATAAATCATTATCGTTATGCCATTAAAGCAAGACTCTTACGGTTTCGAAGGCTACATATCTCCATCCCTAGAAATGTCCGTGCAGAATATACAGTTCTTGGAATGGACCGCGCGAACGAGAACACATTAAATGTATTTTATGATTTGTGTATAAATAAATATCCTTATGTTTGGTGTTTCCGGCGACTCTTTTGCCTTATGGTAGTGTGGAAAGCAAACTGATGTTACCCAAATTGGAACGGGAACGGAAATGAAGTGAACCACGCAGCGGCTTTATTAAATCATCGTTTTTGTGTGGTTGATAATAGTTATGCTGGGATATTCTGGAATTCAGCTCAACAACTTTTTAAAATCGAAAGAGCATGAAGTTTCATGGTTGCGTTGCTACACTGAATGTATATGAATCCAGCAAGTAGAGATTTGTCTCCTATTTTGAAATCTACTCTTGAAATTGTGACACTTGTCCTACTTAACTTGGCATTTGTATATAAATTTGCATGGTTGAAATTATGCCACTCGAATGCATGTTCAATTTTATTGAACAAACAAAGGGGATACGGATCACGAGCACATTCAATCATCGTATGTTGCGCGCAAGACTTCACCAGCATGCACTTAGAGGCATGTGTCCCAATCAGTTGTCGTCGGAATTTCGGCTTGGTCCAGCCAAACGTGACATACCTGCGCCATTGTGTACCAAAACCGTCCAAACCTGGTAGGCTCACTTCTGAAAAACATATGCAAGCCTCCTATGTTCGATCCAATCTATTTTGATAGGCACTTTCAACGCCTTTTCCTTGTATGGCTAAAACCATGTCGCCGGATTATAGATAGGTAACATTTCTGACGACAAAAGGTCAGCAAAGGAATGAGAACACAATCAGCGGCGACCTTCAAGATATCGTTAGGCGATGCAGAGGAGAGTAGTCACTGAAGGGGCTCAAGAAGCCAGCACCTTTTCGAGCTCCCCACCTTCTTAAACTTCAACTTATTGGCAAGTATCAAACCGTTGCTAAAGCTAATCAACACCACTTCTCAATAGACTTGTTGAACCTTTTTCACACAAGTCGAGGATTCGTCACACTTTGTCGACGGATCCGACAAGACGATGAAGGCGACGGTGGTGGTTCATGATAAATCACATGCGGTTTACCTATTCCTTACGCGCGTATATTTTACACAAACAATCATCAATGTGACCATTTATTTTTCTTCTTTCTACTCTACAGGTTGGCTCGATGCTGATTAACAGGGTAGCGAACACCGACATGACGTGGCATCAGGAGGTGACGAATGCCGCACCCCGGGTGTCTCCCATCATCGATCTCACGCTGGACGACAGCTCGGTTATCCGGGCAATCGATAATCTTAACTTCATTCAAATGAAACGTGAGTATATTGAAAATGGTAAAGAGAGCAAACCTCAAGCGTTGGTTGGTTGAGCGTGACGTTGCGGTTACTGTTATGCTGGTTGGGTTCATTAGTATTAAACGACCTACTTATGATGGGGGCAGGTTCAATGTAAAGGAGTGATGCTTCTAAGCTGCATTGCTAGTGGTTGGAAGTTTATTCACGTGGAACGCAGGAACACAGTATTTCCACATCGGAAAACTGTAATATTCTAGAAAGGATATCATAAAAGACTATTGTTAAAGGTGACAACCCCACAGGAGCCCTCAATTTCACCGGTATAAATACAGTGATGGGTTTTACCTTCCTTAATCCACTCGATGCCCGAGTGGCATCCATTCGTGACCGTTAAATTTGTACCAATGTAAACATACTTTATTGGTATCAATTTTGATGTGTTGAATTTTTTGGGACGCTAATTTCTGCCCATCGCACTTTGTATGATCCATCCATATCTTTATTACAGGATTCATGATTTAACTGTTTAAGCTTAAGTCACCTAGAATCATAACGCATAAGATCAGCTGTACCTTGCAACTGGTAAGACATAATTAAAATGTTCGCAAGTTAAAAACAAGGGTACTTGTTGAACTTTCTTCTGAAAAGAATAGCAAAATTATTCAACTGTGGTTTTGATATAATAACGGACTTTTCGTCGGATGCCGTCATCATCACTTCTTGGACATTTTGGTCAACCATTGTATTCCATTATATTTGCATTTCTGCTGCATTCTTCTACTTCTCAAATAACACCAACAACATCTTCTAGATCAGTAATATAAAAATGTTGTTGTACAAGAGTATTGAGATCGAAATAAGAAACATCTTTTGTCAGAGGATGTTGTCGCAAAACCTTTGCGTTTTTTACGTAACTATGCGTTACATTTATTTTTCTAGTACGCATGACCTAATTTTTGACTCGAATATGACCAAAACAGCGCAATAAATCGATGTTTTAAAAACATCTTTTAATTCTGAAGATGCATTGCATAACATGTTTTTAACATTATGATGATCTATCTAGATAGTTCATAGCATCACAATAACAAATATGTTATAATCAATTTATTGAAAATGAGAAACAATTATAGTAATGGCTGAACATCACAAGTAAGTTCAACTAGTGCAAACCAACAGATTGAATTTGAAAGTACGTTTTGTTGTAAGGATGATGCGTTAGTTAATGAATTCTCATTATAGGGTATGTGTCCCTTGACTCAGCCTATTATGCAACGATCGTTTACATTTTTTATTATAACTCATAAAGTTTTGAAGCTGTAAGCGAGATTCAACTAGTAATACACTTGCTAACATAAATTTGATAAGACATTTGGTAGTATGTATCACGAAAAGTTACACAACTCTTTTTATGAAGTCAAAAACATTCGAGGGATATGGATTTAATGTCGGTCTATAAGCACCAAATTGGGTCTAATCATGGATGCAAGTTCGTCCCTTTGGATGGATTTATTACTAAATGCAGTCTTCGTATGGTTTTTTTCTTCTGATTTTATGAATTAAGGCATTGCCTGCTGTATTCGCTTTACTTAACACAAAAGTTCACAAAACAACCTCAAATAAAACTGCTTTTAAACACTTAAGTGATGTTCATATATGATTTATCAGCCATTCAATAATGAAAACATTATAATTCACTATATAATGATTTTGTTCCTTGGGTTTGTGTTTAGATGACCCATTTGAATATAAACATCTGAAAACTCATGCAATTCCACTTCAAATTTTACCAATAACAACCTTTTTACTACGTTATTGGTACAGCAGGCCATAGTTGAGAACATACAAAAAAATATGTCCCCAACATTGGGTCTACCATTTTCTTGTAAAATCATTGTTATTTTAGCTATGTGAGCAGTTAGTTTGTAACGTATAACAATTATCTACATGTACATCCAGACTGCATTACTCGCTTTATCGATTCAATTAAGCCAAATTTAGATCACTTGAAGATCGTGTAGATCATCTGTTCAGCTTATCCAGTGAAATCACGATGCCCCAAAAGTTCAAGAAATCCAAAATTACGCGGAAGTGAACAACTATAAGTTGATTAATATTGTCTCAATTGCTTCGGATTACATCGGTCATCCTAAAAGCAACATGATTTAGTTGATTATCGCAAAATTAATGACATATTTGGTGTATAGGCCGAACGAAGGTGATAGGCTAACATTACATCCCGTAACCCTATATAAATTTTTTTTTCATATCACTTAAAGAGCGGCCACTGACCATTTGCTGTAACTGCTACAGAATAATTAGGTTAGGTATAGGGCGAGGTAGATATTAAGTATATTTGTTTTTGACACAGGATAGGTTAGGCACAAAATTTATGCTGTAGGTACAAGTGTTTGTATTTGGAAAATAGTATACATACGGCAGGTGGCGAAGGTTTCCTTTCAGTCGAGTTTTAGTACACGACACTGAAGACGTCTGCACATTGTAGAGGAAATACGCGTATCTGTCAAGATAAGCAATAAAGGTAGTTGGAATTAAATGGAAATTACTAATCGTTCTTCTCATTTTTTAGGTCTGCAATTGGGTTGACTACATGAGAAAAAAAATATTTTTCAGAACTCTGTATACAATTTGAATCACCATCAGTGTGACAGTCTACAAGACAGATCAGTTTTTCTAAAATTACTAGAGCAAAATAACATTCCACTGAGAAGTAGCTCTAATGATTTATAATGTTGTAATAACTTATTGAAATGATTTGCAGAAAAAACATCCTGAGCATGTTATGACACTGCGTTAAGCTTTGTTTTGGACTCAGTCTCAACTTTCCACCTTAACTATCAAATAAATAACAGTGCCGGTTGAAAAATAATTATATTTACCACCGTAAATTTCGAAAGCTGCGGTTGTTGATGATTAGATGCTTACTTGAATTTCGTTGATTTATTAAAAAAAGAAAACTGCTCGTTAATCATGACAATAAAACTTTAATCGCAGTTCAGACCTAATGTATAATCCACTATGACGATTCTAGCAGAGAAGTTTCTAAATTGCATAATGTAAGAGAATTATCTGTTGCATTGTTGTTTCTTAAGAATAGTTCATAAATTAAGCAAGAGTAAAATAAAAAATTGCATCATAAAGCTAGCCTCGCATATGAAATTATGCTAAGCGTTCTGAGCATTAATCATTTCAGAATTATGATAATTATTAAGCAAATGATTCGACCAATTGGCAATCATTTTTAATTATGAGCTGTGAATAAAGTGAATACACAAACAAACATTTTCGAATTCAATCTGGGTTACCATCTGTTAGTTTGACATTGTTCAAACTAGCATGTACTCTTCAGGCGTTTTTTGCAATTGTTTTTTTTTAAATAACTTGGTTATAAGCTATATAACCAATAATCAAGATTTGGTAACTCATATATGTAATGCTCGAAAATTAAAGGTGCTGTCTTGATATAAGTAAAATTTGAGGTATTGGAAAAAAATCTATTTTTTTTATTCAAACGCTTTTTTCGTGATACACGGTTACACAGTGTAACACACATAGTTCATTTGCTTAGAATATCCCTTAATCTGAACATGGCAACAACGACTAGCATCCTTAAAATATGTTTTGGTCAACGACCGGGAATTGCATTATTTTATTAATTGTTCACGAGCATTTGGAGATGAAGAAACAAAATGAATCCTCCAGGATAAGATTGAGCAAATTTTTACCACTACAAAACATGGCCTTGAAAAACCTTTTCTTTTTTTAGATTTTACTACCGCATCTTGAATTTTTCTAATTAGCAAATTAGATTAATTAATCTAAAAAAAAATCTAAAAAAAAGTTAATTAATCGTAACTTTAACGAGATCGTTGAGATCAATACTGACATAAAAAAAACATTTGAATTCGTATTGACAATAGTAGCATTTGGGAAGTGCTCTTTTGTGTTCCTCAACTTATTTTTACGTCATGTTATATAAATAATTGAGTTTCACTGGTCTTTTAAATTTAAGAATAGACGCAAATTTTTACCTAAGGTGCGTCCAAGAAGGCTTAAATTTGCAAGATTTTTCTAAGAGTGTATTTTTAAACATGTGATTCACATGAAAGTGAAAATTGAAATGTTTGTTTTTTAAGCAGATAAACCACGTCGCCATGAGGTTACCATTCGTTGACACCAAACGAAGTGAGTCAAAGTCATGCGCAACTGCTTAAATATAGGTTTTTTTAAATCAAGCTTCAAATTCACATGACATATCTGTGTGGAAATAATATTATAATACCAATTGATGTCTTCAAAAGGAACCAAATATTAAAATTAAAAAAAAAAAACACTAGGGAGGACAGCACGATGCCAATGCCACTAACTAATCAAATCGTCGAAACCAACATTGTGCACTTTCTGAAAAACGATCATCTGATCTGATAACAATTTAAGGAAAGTAAATTTTCTTTTTCCATATTAAGTTTTACTACAGACTAAAAATGCATAAATTAAAGTCAGTTGAAAATTTCTTGAAATGCTTCCATCGTAGCCTAGGTCCATGCCGATTGTTCAGGTTCGAATTTCTTCCTTGTGTATTATTCGTTGCAATTCTTTTTTAATGATGTCGGCTCGCAAGGCCCACAAGCAACCCCACTATCTCGCAGGAGAACCATCGTGATGCTGCTGTTTAACAGTCCCAAGCACCACCAGGACTTTCGGCTTTTGTATTTAGAGTCCTGGGCACACTAACAAGACGGTGACTCAGCCGCTCGTAACATGGAGAAAAGACGCTGTTTTGAGCCGCCCCTAACATGGAGAACAGACGCTCAAATGGGTGAAGGCTTGGACTTTTACCCTTATTTTTAAAAAGCGATGTGGCTCGCTTTTGTCATGGCTGCTTTCGGATATTTGTGGGTTTTTGGAAGAAACAGAGTCTAACAACTGCTCAGTCCCCCCACATCCTAAACAGTCCCCACCGCTCGTCCGGGGCTACTTATTTGTGTATTTAGTAGCTGTCCATCATATTTGATGCAACCTCACCATCCGTGACCCGTGAACCCGCCGGGTTGCTTGCAGCTCAGCCCCGTAGAGTCTTCACCTACATACACACCTAGAAATTAGGAATTTTACACGAGACGTAATACATGTTTGTAAAAAGTTGAGGAAAGTAAAGAAAGATTTCGTGTAAAATTATGTCTAGTGAAACTGACATATACGCAATTCGAAAAAAGATGTGTTTGTTTGAATTTATTTTCTCATCTCTTACAACCGATTCTTATATGCTAAGGATGCTTGCATGTGTCGGTCTCAAGGAACAGAAATTTACATGTCATTTTGGTAGTGTGTAGTCCACGGTCTTCCCGTCGAAATGTTTCCAATTCGTGCTAAAATCAACTCAGTTATAATTTTCAATTTCCGAAATTTAATTTTCTACTGTAATTTTGAATATTTTTCAATACTCCAACAACACGGTGTTACACGGAAAAACCTAGATCCTAGAAAATGCCGCCTTGGTTTGACTTCCTTATCAACTGGCTTGGATTTTGAGGATCCAAAAGAATACAGAGCAGATTTATCCGGATGTCATTGCGCAATTTATCATGGCGTGATCTACAAAATCTCTCGCCGTATTCAGATCGCTGCAATCTGCTGCAATTGTATACTTTGGAACGCCGACGGAAAAATCAACAAGCGGTTTTTGTTGCCAAGTTTTGAATGGAGAGGTCGACTGCTCAAGGCGTCTCTCTCAACTGAACATCCGAGTGCCACCGAGAGCATTGCGAAATGGTACTCTGGTAAAAACGAACCACTAACAGCTATGATGCGAGCGTTTACGACTGTCGAAGAATTGTTTGAATCTGGCGAATCATCCTCCCTATTTTTTTGGCTTGTATATATAATGCTCAAATTTTTGAAGTTTGGTTCAAGTAGACAATAAGTCCGATGAGATAAGATGATTAAATAAATAAAGATTATCTTCTTATATATTTTTACGTTAGAAAATATTCACTGAATATGCTTGAATACTTGACGTACCATGTATAGCCCAAAAACTACTGTTACTACCGTAGATTTCAAGTTCTAAGCTCTACGACAGTTTAGATTACCCAAAAGATAACAAAGTTATCTAAAAAATTACTTTTGGCCTTCCAAACGGATCATTCAACATGTTTGAATACATATTGTAACCTAATATAGCCCTAAAAGTTACTGTTACAACTGTAGATCTGAAGTTCTGAACTCAATTTCATTTTGGATAACCTAGAACATCCTAGAAAGATACAAAAATGTTTAACGTTTATCAACGAGACTTTAAAAATTCGTATGCATATGTACCATATTCTTAAACAACGCTATTAAGAAGGCATTTTTTTCTAGGTCGTGAATGAGGCCTAAATCGCATAGCTTTATTTTTTATTTTTCCCAGAAAGAATAACGTATAACAAATTTGCTGTGGACATTGTACACTTTTATTCAGTCTGTGATTTTATATTTATATCAATAATTGTTAGAATATGTTTCACACATATAATGTAACTATCAATGTAACAAAACGGTTTACTACTTATTTACCACAAATAAATAAATAAATTATTTCATTTACTTTTGGCCGAAAATAATGTTTTGGAGAGTTTGCAGCTGATAACATTTTCTATCAGAATAGCTATGTAGAAACTTACATAAAAAAATGTCGAGCAAATGGTTAGTAAACAATGAAAAATAAGCCAAACAAAATTTCAAGAGACTTTCCAGGACGCAATTTGGTTTCATATGGGAGTGAAAATTTCAAACTTTGCAACAATCTAGTGAACATTCAACTTGCATAAAATGAAAAGCAGTCATTATCATTAATAAATCTTTTTTATTTGCCTTGTGTCCCATCACATTCTATTTGCATTGTTGCATTGATTAAAAATGAAAAAAAAAATCGCATTGAAACTGAATGTATTCAATAGGCGGCTTGCTTCCACGATTCCGCCACGTCGAGACAGGAATTAAAGGAGGGGAAGCTTCTCCGCTTCTCGTGAAGGATAATTTACAGAATTTCCCATTTTGGGTATGTTTAATCATGTCACGCTGTGCTTCATTCTGTCATCTTGGCTCGAGGCCGTTTCGAAATTGGCCTATTTTAACTTTATTTAAACGAAAAGGACCTTATTGCTTTTCCACTTCTGTGGGCTTCAAATTGGCTCCCACCACCGAGATTGTCCAGGGCGTAAGGGAAGCATTCTTTCTCTGCTTCAACGTCGTAGACGATCGTGACGTTCTGCAAAGCAACGGAAAGCTTGGTACCAAACATTATTGCTGCATGGGAGGTTATATTTAAACTTACGACGCCCAGCGGCACTCAGAATGAAGGAAAAAAAGCATGAAAGGGGTGGGGAGGGGGGTGGGGAATAGGAGAACGCTGAATGAGGCATGGTAAAAAGGCGTCGAAAAAAGGAGACGAAGCAAATTAATTAGTCGGTGCCTATAACATGAAGCATGTGTACAACAATAACATTATCTATGCTGCTAGAGCTACTACTTATAACAACATCAGCACTTGAATTTTAATCAACTCGAAAGCGAGAAAACTCGTCACGCTGAACCAACCAGAGAATGTAGGCTTCGGCCGGTCCTATCCAATTCTACTAGAACTAGTGAAGAGTCCTTCCTTCTCCCCCTACAAATCCTCGACGACATCCACATCATGCATAATGCTCACGATTTAAATGAACGTATTCGATTTTGCACATAAATAAAATAGCAATTATCTTTCATGCAGCTGCTAAAGAAGGAGAAGAACGACTGCCAGCAGGTGAGAAACGATGACAAGATAGTGCTAACGAATGAGTCTGCGAAATAACACGCTTTAAGCCGATACCTTCAGTTGCATTCGAATGTTTATTTATATGTGCAAATCTGTTTTCCTTCCCCTTTTACTTCATTTTGCAATTGTTTGTCTTCTGTTCCGCCCTTCACCCTGCACGGTAGCGATGATTTATTTTGAGCATCACCCCTGAACATCACAGCTGACCAAGTTTATCCACAGTGGGCGTAAGGATATTTTCGCCACATTACAATTTTAGTAGACATATTATATTCTTTTTTTACAAAGTATGCCGCCCATCGTGTAGGGTAAGTGGGCGCAATATGCGCCCTCAACAAACTGATTGGTTTCATCCACTAATAGACCAACAATATTCATTTTACTTTAGTAAGCTAATTAGTCCAATCTGTTTTCTGTTTGTTCCTAGCTAAATATTGCTGGAATATGAAATTATCGCTGAAAAAAAAGAAGGAAAAAACAAAAAATATTCCCCAAAAACCTTTGGCATAACATGCGGGTAAAATGAGCCAATGCACGCGATATAATGCATCACCCACACAAATATCACAATTTAATAATAGGTACTGTAAGTTGCGTACCTGTAGGCGCTATCTGTGAATAGTTATTGTAGAAAGTTAAATAAAGAGTGCATTTAATCTACTCATGGAGGGTTATTACTTTCGTTAGCTCCTGTTTTTCTTAAATCGTATACTAGACTGTTTATTCAATAATCAAATATGTATCATAGGCAGAAAGATAGCTGGCAGGCATAATTGATTAGTGTCTATTTCAAATGTTTGATCATTGAATAAATAGCTTGCTTAAGTCATGAATCCGTAGACCTTTCTGGTTTTTTTTATTGGCTTGTCAGATACCTTGTAGAGTATACTTTTCTAAGGGACCTATGTTTTTTGAAGCCTGTAATTATTGAAAAAATAATAAAATAAACTATGAAATGACCATCATTCGCCTCATGTGCGCCCACTATTTTTACTATGGTGAATACCCATTTTGCCCTCTCTTTCCCAATCAGATTTTCTTTTCTGTGGTGAGTTTCACGTTAACTTATTAGCTCTTTACTCCTTTGGAGGATACAGTGTCAGTGATCGCGTGAAACATGGTGGTAGTTTTCTTACTCAGTCACTCCACCGGAAAATCTCGTAACGACGTGTCAATCTTAGCGTTAAAAAGCCACGTCTTTGAAAGTACTGTCATAGATATGTCAAAAACTAGTTCAGTTGCACTAACAGGAAGGCGGAATATTCGAATCAACTGTCCCGTCAGCCGCACCTCGGTAGCCTCATAAGTTTTAGTGAAATCAAGAAGCCAGAGGATTGTCTTCGCGAAATGGAACTACTGAAAATCCAGCCAGAACAGATGACAAAACTACTAGACACTGTTCCACCGACATCTTCTGCGGAAAAGCAGATCTTGTCCACCATTCGAATGCTTGGCATCCGTCGCATTGACTTCTTCAATATCCTTATCAAGAAACGTACATTGCGATTCGGTAACGAAGCCGCCCGAGACATTATCACGTACGGTATGCAGGCGCTGGGCTGTCCTCAAACACCTGGATAGTTTCAACAAAAGATGAACCAATTATACGACCGGAATTCGCGTAGAGCCGGTCGCGATGAGTTTAAACTGGAATACAATCGTTATAAACTGAAGCTGGAACTAAAGAGGCTCAGTTTGGGCGATGAAGTTTGGGTAGGAAGACAGCACCCGTGGGAACAGTTCAAAGAGAACCAAGCCGAAGGCTACGAAGCGACTTAATATCCCAAGTTGAAACACCAGAAGAAGAAACAGCAGTATCGAATGCTAAGGAGAAAGGGTGAATGCAGAGGTGATTCGAGAGATTAAGGTGGAACAACTAAGAGATGACGGCGATGGAGATCGGAGCACAGAAATTAAACGGATAGAGTGAAATGTGTACACAGCCATTTGACGGAGCTTGTAAATGTAGCTAAGAAAAAAAAGTTTTTTTTTTAAGGAAGAACATAGAATTACTTTTCTGTACAAAGGTGTTGCAATGTTTCATTGGAAACAATTAGTAATGTCCCCAACAAATAAACATATCAGGCTTTTTCTACTTGGCGTGGTGAGACGACTCGTTGCGTATATAAGCAAAGTACCACAGTGTTGCCAGAAAAGGTTTAGAATTTTCTGATAAAAATATTTTTTTCAATTTACAGAGATGCCTAAACGCCTCATTTTTATTCCACATGGTTATATTCAGCTTAAAATGTGAACAAATTGGATCTTTTTGAAAAAAAAAAAAAATAACAAAATGAGGAGTGCATGGAATAAAAGTTATTAACGCTAACGTTATTGGAAATCATTATGTTTTCCCGCAGACCCTGAAGCACGCTTCTTTGCAAGTTGAGTCGTATATAATTTACTTATTTTTTGTTATTAAAAACCATTACAACTAATAAGAAGCATCGTTTAAATATTGTACGGTGTTTAATATGTTCGAATACAATTTTCATATTCTGTACAAGTAGGAATGCCAGTTTTAGCTAGGCACGACTTCATAATTTTGGACGAGAAACTGTTTGTGCTAGAGCAGCCTCACAATGCGCAAAACGATCGATTGTAAGCGACAACGAGGCAAGAATTTCTGCATCTCAAATCATAATTTCCAAAGTGCAGCGTCAGTGATGGTTTAGGGGACAGTTTGCAAATGAGGTAAGCTTCTCTTGGTATTGTCTGATGTATGATATGTACTACCACCCATTGTAGCACGGAAACTAAGTCCGACAGCAATGATCGCTCCTCTCTGTAAGACTTGATCAAGCTTTAATAACCACTGATTATCCTAATCATGCCAAAAACGGGTTGGGTGGATCGATAGGCAACATCACTTATACGTATCTACAAGGATATTAAGAATCTCCTTCCAACAACAAGATTGAACAATTGGTCAAAAGAGCAAGCTATCTAACATGAAGAGTCCGCCCTCTATTCACAAACTGTTAGCAATGGGAGTTGCCATACCCACTCTCCCCATCCAGAGTGCTTCAATCAGGTGCCCTGATGGTCCCTCCCATTCCAATGAAATATTTATATAATAGTGTAAATATTTATGTGAATGAGAAATTGTTCGCAACAGCGAAGAACGTTAGTACGCACACACCGTAAGATCCGCGCGCTTTTGTTTGCAGCATTAGTCGTGTGCGATCCGAACTATGTCAGCTACGAATCACACTGACGGCTTGCTTCACATTCCGTGATCAAGCATGGTACAGTCAACCGAGTTACTACGTCGGAGGAACGCCGAGCCAATCAGCAATAAGCTTCCGTCAACCAATTAGAAGACATGTTATATCACAAGTGTCACTTTTTTTGTCTCTACGATACCTATAAAAATAGCCATAATCACCATGTTTATAATATAAGTATTTTGTATCTCATCGAATAAACATCAAGAACCAAGAGGCTCCAAAGTGAATTCGCTTCGAAGAGGGAAAGGTTTGCCTTGCAGTACAAGTTCTGCAGCTGTTCCAGCATCGCATCGAAGTGGTGTCGATTTCAATAGAATCTACTCCGATCACCCAGTGCATTGCTCCGCTACCATTTTAAGAGTTGTTGGTGGACGAGGCCTTTCACTGGATGAAGGAAATTCTTGCGTTAATCATCGGCACCACGCATTTCCCACGTTATCGGTGTGAGCGGTGTGTGTGTGTGAGCCAAGAGGAATTGCGCAGTCGCCCATTCGGCGTCGAAAACAGGCTCTAGCCTAATCCGCTTCGTGTGTGCGCAGTCGCCACGTTATCATCGACCATCCAGCGTCTATAGGGCGCGTCGTCGCTTTCTTCGAGGGTGTGTGTGTGTGCATTGGCCGTTATTCGTGTTCGGTAAGTAGTCCAAGAGCTATGTGTTGGCAGTAGCCCAGCAAAATCGTCGGTTGTAAGCCGACCGGCTTGTGTTGGCAGTAGCCCAGCACAATCGTAGCGTCGTTACCGGCAGTGAGCCAAGATCGTCGCTGATACCTTCGTGTGCACGTGTGGTGGCAATGAGCCATCACAGTGTCAGCATCGTAGTACTTAATATCGGCATAGGGCCGACTTCGCAAGCTCGTTGCGTGTATGCGTGAACCAGTGGTGGCTCGCAGTGGGCTGAGTCATCGCAAGCTGAAGTTCGTCGTCATCTATGTTGACAGTGTGCCAACATATTGTGGTCCTTCGAGCCGGATTTGGACGATACGTTGTCGTTCTTGAAAGATTAGTGTCGAGTTTTGGAACGGTGTGAGGTGGACAATCCGTCTGCTGCTAAGACGCAACCAGCAAAGTCAGCTCAATCTAGTGCCAAGCCTCCCAGTGTTAAGATCCATGCGGCAACACCTGATGCTGGAAGCAAGTCATGTTATTTCTGTACCAAAACTCATTTCAGTTACCAATGCCCTGATTTCTGCAAGCTAGCGTTACCTGCTCGTGTCGGTAAGGTGAAGGAATCTCGTCTGTGCTTTAATTGTCTCCGTCGCGGGCACAATTCGGTTGATTGCTTGTCCAAAAATCGTTGCTCGAAATGCGGAAAACGTCATCACTCCTTACTCCATGAAGATGGAAAGAAGTCTGAGCCAAGTGTAAGCCCCCATCCTGTCTCTGGTCAGAAGTCTAATGACGTCGTGCCGAAACCTCCTATCGCTGATCCTCCACAGTCCTCCAATGCTGATTCTGCTCAATCGGCTACTGTGTCCTCTTCGTGTGCACAAAGTGTCGTGCTTCCGAACGTACTGCTACTGACTGCTATGGTTAATCTCCTCAATAAGTCTGGTCGTCCTGTGCCGTGCCGAGCCTTTCTAGACTGTGGCGCTCAAACAAACCTGCTTTCCACTTCCATGTTCAGGAAATTGGGATTTGACGGTGTTCCCGTCAACATAGACATCGTTGGTGTCAGCTCCGCTCGTAGCAAGTCCAAATGTCTCGTTGATGTAAACCTTCGTTCTATGTGTAGTGACTATGAAACGACCCTTAAGTGTTTGGTAACCGCAACGATTGCGAATCCGCTACCGTGTAAGTCTGTCGATATTTCTCAGTGGAACATCCCATCCAATTTGAAGCTTGCCGATCCCAAGTTCCATATTCCTGCGGCAGTGGATCTGCTAATCGGATTACCGCACTTCTTCGCCTTGTTGAAAGTCGGACATATCGTTCTTGCTGAAGGCTTTCCTGAGTTGCGTGAGACGGAACTAGGATGGGTGATTGCAGGAGAAATTCGTGACGAGTTACCAGCTGTTGTGAACGTCCAACAGGTTAATTGTGTTGCTATCGAGTCGTTAAATGAGACAATTAAGCGTTTTTGGCAAATCGAAGAGATTGCCACCAATCCGGTACACACCGGTGAAGAGGAAGAGTGTGAGGAATTATTTCGTTCAACGCATCAGCGTGATTCTGCCGGCAGGTATATAGTAAAGCTCCCTACCCGTGAAAATGTCCGACATCTTTCTGATAATCGAACGTTAGCCTTGCGTCGTTTTTTCTTTCTTGAAAGACGATTGCTAAAAAATCCTGAGCTCCATGTACAGTACTCAAATTTCATTGAGGAATACATGTCTCTAGGTCACTGCAAAGAAATTATAGAATCGAATGACCCCCCAGGAAAGGTAAAATATTACATGCCGCACCATGCCGTTTGCAGACCGACGAGCTCAAGTACTAAGCTGAGAGTCGTGTTCGACGCTTCGGCAAAGCCTCCGGTCGGCGTTTCGTTGAATGAAGTATTGAAAGTAGGTCCGGTAGTCCAAAGCGACTTAATGTCGATTCTTTTGAGGTTTCGGAAACATCCGTACGTATTTACAGCTGATATTCAAAAAATGTATCGGCAAATTCTTGTGGACCCTGATCAAACTGCTCTCCAAAGAATTTTCTGGCGCTCCAAACCAACTGAACCTATCAAAGTCCTCGAATTAGTGACGGTTACATACGGTACTTCCGCTGCACCGTTTCTAGCAACTAGATCATTGATTCAGCTCAGTGTCGATGAAGGTGAAATTTTCCCTCTTGCAGCTCGTATAATATTAGAAGATTGTTATGTTGATGATGTGTTGTCGGGTGCGAAAACAATTCAAGAAGCAATTGAATGTCGTAAACAACTCCAGGCTTTACTGGCCAAGGGTGGTTTTCCGGTTCACAAGTGGTGCGCCAATGAAGAAGCCATCCTACATGATGTTCCGGAGCCTGAGCGCGAAAAACTTGTACGTCTCGATGATCTGTCTGCTAACGAAATTATGAAAACACTCGGTTTAGCGTGGAATCCCAAAAACGATGAGTTTCTGTTCAGTCAGCCTGTTTCGTCTGAAGATACAGTTGTGACAAAGCGTCAGCTGTTTTCCGAAATTGCTAAAATGTTCGACCCACTAGGTTTACTCGCCCCGATTACCGTGCTAGCTAAGCGTCTGATGCAACAAACTTGGGTTGTCAAAATAGGTTGGGATGACCCACTAACGGATAATCTTTTGGCAGATTGGTTGAATCTTCGTAAATCACTTGAACACGTCAGTGATATTAAAATTCCGAGACCGGTTATCGGATTGGATTTCAAAGCGCTAGAGTTGCACGGGTTTGCCGACGCGTCTGGCTACGCGTACGGTGCTTGTTTGTATGTTCGTAGCATTCACTCAGACGGCAGCTGTATCGTTAGACTCTTGTGCAGCAAATCAAGGATTGCCCCGCTTGACGAACTAACAATTCCTCGTAAAGAACTATGTGCGGCGACATTGCTGTCGAGATTGGTAAAGAAAATCAGCTCTACTTTGCAAATTCAGTTCTCTTTCGTTTGCCTGTGGTCGGACAGCCAGATCGTCCTCTCTTGGATTCAAAAATCACCTGCTAAACTGCAGCCATTCGTTCAACATCGAGTTAAGGAAATATTGGAAGACAGCGGCCATTACCAATGGTGTTACGTGCGGTCGAAAGAGAACCCTGCGGATGTAATTTCACGTGGACAGCTGCCAAGCGGTTTGAAAAACAACTCATTGTGGTGGGACGGGCCAACGTTCCTTCAAGCAAAAGTTTACGAGCCCACAATTCTCGATCAAATTCCTGATGACTTGATGCCTGAAATGAAATCTACTACGGTTACGGCGATGACCGTAATTAACGGTGACGATCTTCCACTCTTCAAAAGGTTCGGATCTTTACGCAAGTTACAACGTGTTCTAGCCTATGTTCAGCGATTTCTCAAAAACTGTCGTATTAAGAATGCCGATAACCATATCAAGGGAAGATGTCTTTCTATTCAAGAATTGCGATCAGCACTCCATACCATCGTGCTGGTTATTCAACGTGAGTCTCTGCCTGATGAAATCAAACGGGTCGAAAATGGAGAACCATCCAAAAAATTGCGTGCACTTGGACCGTTTTTGCATGAAGGAGCCTTGCGAGTAGGTGGTCGGATTCAGAAATCCCCGATACCATTCGATGCGAAACACCAATATATCTTGCCCAAACATCCACTCACTGATCTAATTATTCGTGAATACCATTTGGAGCACTTACACATTGGCCCTTCTGGTCTTCTGTCAGCACTTCGTCAACGTTTCTGGTTGTTGGGTTCTCGATCCGCCGTAAGAAAAATAACAAGAGGATGTGTTGAGTGTTTCCGGGTCAAGCCACGAGGTGTGGCACAGTATATGGGCAACTTGCCAAAAAGTCGCGTTACTCCATCCGCGCCATTCGAGGTCACTGGCATTGACTACGCGGGACCGTTTCAGATAAAGCAAGGTGGTCGTAGGTCTCCGGTGGTCAAGGCATATTTGTGCGTGTTTGTGTGTTTGGTAACAAAATCTCTTCATCTGGAGCTTGTCTCAGATATGACAGCTGTAGCCTTTATTGCCGCGTTGCAGAGGTTCACTAGCCGCAGGGGATTGATTCGTGAACTTCATTCTGACAACGGCAGCAACTTCCGTGGTGCTAAATCCGAGCTTCACGAGTTATATCTGATGTTTCGTGAGAATGTCGCTTTAAATCAAATCCAGTCGTTTTGCCAGACTAGGGAAATTAGCTGGCACTTCATACCGCCAGACGCCCCTGAATTCGGAGGGATGTGGGAAGCCTCAGTGAAGAGCACAAAATATCATCTTAAGCGTATTTTGAAGGGCATTTCATTGACGTTTGAAGAATTCTATACTTTATTAACACAGGTTGAAGCTATTCTCAATTCAAGGCCGCTCTTTTCACATTCTGATGATCCTAATGAGGGCGAGGTTATCACTCCCGCTCATTATCTTATTGGTCGGCCAATGACAGCCGTTCCCGAGCCCTCTTATGAAGGTCTCAACGAAAACCGTTTGTCTCGATGGCAGCACTTGCAGCAAATGCGGGAACGCTTTTGGAGATGTTGGGCACACGATTATCTCGTTAGTCTTCAGCCAAGAGGGAAAAACTTTGTTCGCTTTTCAAACGTCCGAATCGGCACAGTGGTTCTTCTAGAAGACAAAACTCTACCTCCGCAGCTGTGGAAATTGGGTGTAATCACCAACGTGTATCCCGGGGAAGACAATCTAATTAGGGTGGTTGATGTCAAAGTGGGGAATGCTATCTTTAGACGCCCGATAACCAAGCTTTCTATTCTTCCAATAGAGGACAACCATCCGAAAGAGAGGCCTATGGATCCTGACGATCATCGCCCGCGGGATGATGTTCGCAACAGCGAAGAACGTTAGTACGCACACACCGTAAGATCCGCGCGCTTTTGTTTGCAGCATTAGTCGTGTGCGATCCGAACTATGTCAGCTACGAATCACACTGACGGCTTGCTTCACATTCCGTGATCAAGCATGGTACAGTCAACCGAGTTACTACGTCGGAGGAACGCCGAGCCAATCAGCAATAAGCTTCCGTCAACCAATTAGAAGACATGTTATATCACAAGTGTCACTTTTTTTGTCTCTACGATACCTATAAAAATAGCCATAATCACCATGTTTATAATATAAGTATTTTGTATCTCATCGAATAAACATCAAGAACCAAGAGGCTCCAAAGTGAATTCGCTTCGAAGAAGGAAAGGTTTGCCTTGCAGTACAAGTTCTGCAGCTGTTCCAGCATCGCATCGAAGTGGTGTCGATTTCAATAGAATCTACTCCGATCACCCAGTGCATTGCTCCGCTACCATTTTAAGAGTTGTTGGTGGACGAGGCCTTTCACTGGATGAAGGAAATTCTTGCGTTAATCATCGGCACCACGCATTTCCCACGTTATCGGTGTGAGCAGTGTGTGTGTGTGAGCCAAGAGGAATTGCGCAGTCGCCCATTCGGCGTCGAAAACAGGCTCTAGCCTAATCCGCTTCGTGTGTGCGCAGTCGCCACGTTATCATCGACCATCCAGCGTCTATAGGGCGCGTCGTCGCTTTCTTCGAGGGTGTGTGTGTGTGCATTGGCCGTTATTCGTGTTCGGTAAGTAGTCCAAGAGCTATGTGTTGGCAGTAGCCCAGCAAAATCGTCGTGCCGTCGTCGGTTGTAAGCCGACCGGCTTGTGTTGGCAGTAGCCCAGCACAATCGTAGCGTCGTTACCGGCAGTGAGCCAAGATCGTCGCTGATACCTTCGTGTGCACGTGTGGTGGCAATGAGCCATCACAGTGTCAGCATCGTAGTACTTAATATCGGCATAGGGCCGACTTCGCAAGCTCGTTGCGTGTATGCGTGAACCAGTGGTGGCTCGCAGTGGGCTGAGTCATCGCAAGCTGAAGTTCGTCGTCATCTATGTTGACAGTGTGCCAACAGAAATATAAAATGATCTATATATATGATTTATTTGGGAAAGTGTATGGGGGGGTTAAGTATGTTAAATCTATTGAAATTTAATAAAACTAACATTTATACATTTTAATTTACTGTAGCCATGGTCACTATTTGCTGCTTGTTGCTGATTTTATAACAGCAATCCAGTTCTATTTTTGCTGGGCTAATAGTTATTGCTCCTGAGTTGGGAAAACAGGAAAGATTTAATTGAAATCGAGTTAACGACAAATGGACACAAAAAAACAATAAGTAATGTTTAAATCATCTATGAAGTAAAATCAATAGAACAAAACTATCAAATATAATGATATTGTGAGTTATTGTAACATAATGACAAAGATACGAACATAATGTGAATAGCAAAATTCTCAATGTGACCTCAAGGCACACGATCCTCTATAGCATGATGATGAAAGATGCATAAATGCGAAACTGAAAATAGCATACAAAATATTGTGAAGGGATGTTAAATTATAAAATAATAATACCAATTATATTTGTAATGTCTGCATGTCTGCAGATTGTGGTCCTGCTGCAATTATAGAAGGACTTGCATTATCATAGCCACGAGGAAAAAAAACAATTCAAATTATTACACAATACTGGGGAATTCCATGGATGATCTGAAATTATATACCATAGAATACTTCCATTTTTCGTGGTAGGATAAGTTTTCAGCATACTACCATACCGGGGTCGCGCTGCCTACATCGCGTTGGTGGGGCTTCCACCTTAGGTATAGCTGATACAGCGATACAGCATTTCTTACTTAGCCGCTGGACAGACTTTGTGGACAGACGCTCGGCACGCACCTCCTCAATCTAGCTGAAGTCAGAAGGACAACAGTGCCCAGGCTGCAGTACCAGCTAAGTACGCAACCCTTAGCTGGCGGTCTTTGTCATCTCTTGACCCGTGCAAGCATGAGGTAGGAACTTGTGAGGACCAGAGCTATGTTGCGGTGACGCACACTTTATCACAGTTGTTGACTCACCATTTTGCAGCCCAGGTAAGCTTCCCTTGGTATTCATCAAGAAAAACGTAAAAATCAACATGGCATACTACAAAACGAAGGCTTCAGAGAAGGTTGTTGCCCAAGTCTAAGACGGAGATGACCACTATGTGTTCGAGCAGGATGATGCGGCAGCCCACACAGTGGATGTGCTTCAAAGCTGTCGTCAGGCCAATTTGACGGATTGCCTGGGCAAAAATATGTTACCTCCCAGCTTCCCAGATTTATGCCATTAAACTTTTTTGTTTGATCCGACATCATGTCAAAGCTGAATGATTTCAAAATCAGCAACTTGGACCAGTTCAAGAAAGTCATCCCATGAAGTCGTGCGTGCCGTTTATGACGCGTTCGAAAAACAATTGAAGCTAGTGATAAAATTCAAACGGGGATTGCCCAGGTCCTCCGGAAAGTAGGGGGTTAGTGTCAGACGCTGCGAGCCAAACCGTAAAAAAAATCTTGCACCAGAAACTCAACAAGGTAATACGGACCGGAAAAATTGTCGAAGACCACAGCGACGTAAAAGGACTAACGATTGGAAACTCGGTAGGTGGAGTTGTAAATCTCTCAACTTCATCGGAAACACACGCATACTCCCCGATGTATTGAAGGCTCGCCGGTTCGGCATTGTAGTGCTGCAGGAGGTGTGTAAGAAGGAATCCATGGTGCGAACGTGTAGACGTAATCTTACCATCTTCCAGAGCTACAGCAACACACGGGAGCTGAGAATAGCTTTCCTCGTAATAGATGACATTCATAGGCGCGTGATCGGTTGGTGGCCGATCAACGAAAGAATGTGCAGGTTGAGCATCAAGGGTCAGTTCTTCAACTTTAGCATAATCAACGTGCACAGCCCACACTCCGGAAGCACTGATGATGACAAGGACGCATTTTACGGGCAGCTCGAACGGGTGTTCAACCGCTGCCCAACCCACGACGTCAAGATCATCATAAGAGACCTGAATGCTCAGGTTGGCGAGGAGGAGAAGATCAGACCGACCATTGGAAAGCTCATAATTCACCAACTGACGAACGGAAACGGCATACGACTCAATGATTTTGCCGGCTTCAAGAACATGGCCCGGGACACGGGTATAAAAGTAAATTTTTTGAAGATTTTTGAAATTTTTTTGAGATTATTGAAAACTTTTTGGACTGTGCAAAATTACAGCTCGATCGGTGAAACTATATTTTAGAGCCTACAGTTTTCATTATCCATAGTATTTTTCACTTACTCACTTACTTTCACATACAAAAATCTGGCGATGTGACCCGTTGTCCTCTAAAAATAAATCAATTCGTTAAATTTTCGTAGTTGTCCAACTTCAAAATAACATTTCCCAACATCCCATCCTTCTAGCTTGATCCTTCAGGTTCTTGAAAGCAGTGACATCTTCAACCTACTATTTGATTCTTAAGATAACTGAAAAGTATTCAGCATAATGTAAATTTTTATCCTCAGCATCTACCATGAACTAACAGTCATGCTAGCTGGATAAGCTGGTAGCAGTGAACTACCAACACTAATGTGTAAATCAGAGCATGTCGTGCCTTTACAGCCTATCTAGCGGTCCAGCGTCAAAATTTATCCTCCCACAAGACAAGAAGGATAAACTAAAAAAAATTTCCCTATATTTTTCCTACGTTACTGTAAATTGCAAATTGCTACAATGATGGTTCGTGTACTCATGGAAACATGTCTGGCACCATCCAAGCAGTGTTCGTTCTCACTGTTTTGTAGTTTTATGCGTCGTACACACATGCATGACAAGTACGTCGTCGCCTAGGGTTAGGTTTAATCGAATATTCTCCGCAGTCACGGCTGCTGTTGTGCATTGCTTACAACATTCTATTGGATAAAAGCACTCACTCAAAGCTACGGTGCATCGTGTGTTGCATGCATCAGCTAGTTGTCGAAGCACATTTTCCATCATCAAACCAAACCGCAGCAGCATCGAGTGATAGTCCTGTGGATTTAGAACGGGATTCGGCATGCTCTTCGTTGAACGATGTGAGAATGGAATGCTAATCGACAAGTGCATGTTGATGTAACTGGGTTTTTGAATGGTTTTCATTATTTTGCTGAAATGGGGAAAATAGAGTAAAATATTTAGTGAAATTGGTACAACAGAAATAAGGAACTTCAATGAAGCCCGATAACGGTATTGTACTTCGTAATCGTTCACATTTCTAATCATAATTGCCTCTATTTATCGCCCACCATGTGCTAGTTCGTGTGACTGAAAATACAACCACTGTAGACACAAGCTGCAGGCAAAATTAAATCGAATAAGCTGTTACAGTAATGGTTGTGGTTTTGTTAAAGCTCGGTTGCCATGCTGGAATCGAATCAACCGCACATTCTCTTCTCTCGACTTCTGCAAGCACGAGTCAATATGATAAATGAAATCCACCGTCCATTGATCAATCATCCCGGAGGCAAAACCTTTAGCTGCATACATGGATTTTCGAAATCAAGGCAAGGTGCATTCCATCAGTCTCTGCTGAGACACAGAGCCACATCGTCAGATGTGGCATGTTAAGTAGTTTTGACCTTAAAAGGAATAATTCAATTAAGATACCTATTACGTTGCGTTTGAATTTGTTTATTATTTTTCAAACATACCACTTGTGCACGGAAATTCCCAACGTTTCCATCACCTGTTATTCCTAGCATTTTATCATTCATGTTTGCTTTGGCTTTCATCACATTATTTTATCCTTTGAATAAAAAACATACTTTCTCCAATGAAATAAATTTCTGAGCCAAAAGCTACGTTTTTAATAATTCAAATTTTTTCCTTTTCATTTCTCCACCTCTCTCGACCCGAACCTGCTGTTCCATTCTGAAATGTGAATTATGTACGGTTGCGTGAACGGACGTTAACCACCCACTTCACCAGTTCCCTTGGCACCGATCATCATCCCCGAGGACTGCTCAGCAGAGAACAACTCAGTAACTGTTGCATGGCAGCCACCCAGTCATTCGTTCGTACAGGGCTACGTTCTGGAGTTGGACGACGGTAGTGGTGGTGAATTTAGGGTAAGTAACATAATCCCTGCCCTGAAGGTGCAGTAAAGTATCTGTCTATGTTTTTTGTGTTTTTATTGAAATTCAAAACAAAGAGAAAAGAAAACCATTGAAGAGGATAGCATTGTACGTTTAATAGATATGTCATTCATGGCAGATCAGATTTTCAGACAATTGAAAAGTATACAAAATTCTGGGTGTTCAAGTGAGATCAAGTTAAAATCTAAACGTACAACTTATTTCGTTGCAACGCTACTATGAACGGGTACAAAAAATCACATAATATAAAGAGTATTACATTTACGGCGAGTAGATTAAAGTTTTCTTGTATTTCACGTTGTCAACATTTAAAATGGCAAAAATCTCGACAACTTATAAAATGGAAAAAATCTCGAAAACTTCTTAAAAACGACGTATCTGATTTTGTAAACAAAGAAGGGAAGAAAGAATCAAACGTAAAACTCTCGACACCCTCAGCGCTTTCAAGCAAACTAGGATCACCCACTCTAGGAATAACATTTCCCTAACATGATGGTTAAGCTAGTTTCCGGTGCTGAGAGTTTTGAGAAAATAACTCTTTCTTCTCTTTGTTCACAAAATCCAATACGTCGTTTTTAATAAGTTGTCGAGTAATAATCAGAATTCGAAAGTTGTATTGTAAGACATGGCCCACTTAGTGATGGAACACACTCTTTTACAGCGCTCCTAGTGGACTTTTTTGAAAGGTTTTGGCGTTTATTGGTTGACAATAACAATATCAAGAACAGTATATTTTTTTCAGTTCATAAAACGATCTCGTTTTGGAGATACTGGAAAATCCGTCGTGGTCCGATCGTGATTTGAATGAAACGTATGATGCCGCCCATACTACAGTGCAGTGCATTCGCTATTGCAGAGGCTTATAGGCATACCACGCCAGTAGGTACCCCATTTGATCACTCAAGCAGTACACCGTAGCTAGAACCCGTGCTCGAAAGCTGTAAGACAACGTACTAACCAAGTCCGGTGGATGCATACTTATGGATGCTGAAACCTGTGTACATAAAGGCCTAATGCCGTTAAATTCCAGGACCAAAATTTTACAAGGCGTAGGCTCAAGGAGGTCACCCTGTCAGATTCAAATTTGTTTTGCGGATAAATTCGCACGCAAATATAACATGATCTGGCAGGAAAGTTGCAGCTGCGGTCCAATGAGAAAGGTTTTCGTCACTAAGAAAATGATGAACTCGGAGGTTTACAAAACCGAATGTCTCCAGAAAAAAATTCTGTCCTTCCAGTCACTTTAGGGTGCAGTGACATTTTGGCCGAATCTTGCGAGTTTTCCCTACAGCCGGGAAGTACAATAATTGTACAATGATAATGGAGTCCTGTTTGTTCAGAAAACCCTCAATCCGCACGATTGTTCCCAATTCAGGCCCACTGGAAACTACTGGACAATTATGACGATAAAACTGCAGGTAAAAGGTACCGCCATCAAAACGGAAGCTCAGATGAAAAATTGGTGGGATAAAATCGTCAAAACAGTGGGCGAAAAGTATGCAATTGAGTGAAAACTGTTTTTGAATTTATAATTTATAGGGAAGCGGTACCTATCTTAAGCTCAATAAGCAGACCTCCAGTGGAAATCGGTGAATATGAATACCGAACACTAAGTACACAAGTTATTCACAATTTATTCGTCCACTTACCGTTAATCGTTTAGCAACGCACAAAATATTCGATTCTGATAATTTTCTTCCAATTTAATACGGAAAAGTTGCCACTGCTAGGTACCTATTTTAATAATATCACGAAAAACATTAATCCCATCTGTGTACATATGTTAATCGTACTGATTTTAATCATGAAAAAATATAAACAAGTTAACGCTCTCCACTACTACACCCAACATTAAATTTCTCGCATGAAGTAGATCATTTGACAGCACTTTAATTGTGTTGGATAGCCTGCATATAACCAAGACAAAATGAACGGGTTTGTTTGTTATTCTTCCATGAGAATATTGACAACAAGACTCACCTTAACGTTGGGCATAGAATGCTCTATGAATTGAACTAGTGTGCGTGTTGATGTGTATGCTATACAGTATGTGAGCAGTGCCGCCAAATTTAACAGAGATGGAAAAATATTATTAAATGTGGGATTTTATTTCCCGGTAAATATTGAAAAAATCTACAATTAGAAGCATGTTATTATTTATTTAATCTATGGAAAAATAAAATAGTTTAACTTTGGGCGATTTGTAGCACTCCCACAAAACAGGTGATGTTGATGTACTGCCAAACCCATTTCATTCGAATAAGAGTCATAATAAAATAGTTTGGCAACATCAAGCGATTACGTAGATTGTAAACACGGTTCAGAATAGGTGCAAGCGTATTTAAATTATTGTGAAAATTAATCCCATAGTTTTCTCGTATTTTATCACGTATTCGTAGATTCTCGTGTGGCTTGTGTAATAAGTAAAGTGTGATTTTTATGGTTTGTGCAATTACGCAACGAAAATGTGTGAGGATAAAGTGCAATTAAAGAGAAAACTTGGAGTCTGGCTCGGGTATATTCCCTAGTACGGTTAGATCAATACGACGAATTTGTAGTGCAACGGTAAGAAATTGTGTTGAAAATCTGACTGCTTATTATTTTTACGAAAGTTAAGTCTCCGAAACGTTTTTGTAGCTTTTAATTATATTCAAGACCTAATTTTATTTGCCAGGATTATATATTTTTGGTTACTGCGTCCGTTTATTGGAGAAATTAAACATCTTTTTACGTTTGAAGTTGGATGACTGCAGAATGTGATGAATATATGTACTATGGTGAACATAGGTTCCGCTTTTCTAATTTAGTCTTATTGCTTAAAAGTTAAGATGAATGAAAATTCTTTGCATCATTTTATTTATTTATTTTTAATTAGTTCGTTTATTTTTTAGGCTCAGGCGTGTGTAACACTTTACGGAGACGATATTCAATATTGTTATTTACAATGTATAATTTTTCAATTTTAGTAAAATGGGGTGCCGATTCCTCGTGTCTAGCTCGAGGTTAATGGGTCACATTATCGTTTGGAAGGGGCTAGGCAGTTAACTTTCTGCAGGTAATATTTGCTGCTCATGGTTGCGACATCTACCAAATCCACGGTCCCTGTAGTCCCTTTCAGGAACTAAGCCGCAGATGGGTGACCACTACTTGCTGGCCAGGTACAAGTAGCACGGAAACGAAAAGATAGTATAACTGGGACACAATGGCGGGGAATTTACTAGACTGGAGGAGAGGGGGTGATGACATAACACTCTTAGAACAGACAAACAAAGGAATTCGTAAATCGCTTGCATGTAGGGGAGATCACGCATTCCCAAAACATCTCTTACCTCGCGGAAAGGTTGTCTACCTCGGGCCACTAGGGTATCCAATAGTCGTGCTCTGGAGGCATCATTACCCGGGCAATGCCAAACTGCGTGATCGATGTCATCATAACCGGTTCCGCACCTACATATGTTGCTATCGACGAGGTTAATTCTGAAGAGATGTGCGTCTAGCGAGTAGTGGTTGGACATAAGTCTTGACATCACACGAATGAAACCACGACTTACATCCAGACCTTTGAACCACGATCTCGACGAAACATTTGGAATAATGGAATGTAACCACCGCCCAAGAGAATTACTTGTCCAATCGTTTTGCCAACTTTGAAGAGAACTCTGACGTACTAATGGGAAAAATTCAGCATGTGAAATTCTGCTTTCAAGAATCTCGCCTTCTTTTGCTTGAGAGTCCGCCTTCTCATTGCCTGGAATTGAACAATGTGAGGGGGCCCATACAAAGGTAATCCTAAATGATCTTTCAACCAACGCACACATCTGCTCTCTTATTTTTGAAAGAAAGTAAGATGAGTGCTTCACTGTTTTCATCGACTGGAGGGCCTCAATAGAACTGAGACTATCCGAGAAGATGAAGTGGTCTATGGGCATGTCGGAAATTATCCCCAATGCAAAATTGATTGCTGCTAGATCAGCAACATGTACGGAACAAGATTCCTGAAGTTTCCGGAAGGCGGACGAGTATTCATAGTAGACACCGAATCCAGTGAATCCATCAGTGAAAATTCTTCTATTGCAATTGACATGTTGGTACTTTTCAATAAAAATATGGGGAATTAAAATAGGTCGAGGTTGATCTGGAACTCCTTGAATAGCCTGTTTCATGGAAAGATCATAATCAATGGAGGAACTGTGATAAGTGAAGCGTACACTAGGAGAATTATAGCAAGGAAGACTAATATCGGATGACATATAGTTAATATAGATTCACAAGAATCTAGACTGGGTACTCAATTCGAGCATTTCTTCGAAGTTTTCAATCACAAGGTTGTTACTGATTCCAGACTTGATTAGTATTCAAGATGAGAGCTCCCAGAAGCGGTTCTGTAAGGGGTTTGCATCATGTTATCATTTTGATTATTTCTCAATACTTAATTAGTGGCATCAAATTATGCTTCATTTTCTGCAGTCTGATAAAAGGGTTTTCATATGAAATTTTTTTAAAATCCATAAAAAGTTTTGTTTTTAAAAATAAAAATAAACTTCTTATTGATTCTTAAAACTTAGTGTTTTTGTATCAATAGACATATTTGAGTAATAGAATTTGTTTTTTCAAATTTCATTAAAAATTACCGCAAAGTAAGAAAGCCGCACCACACACGGAAGTTCTATGAATAGTTGAACTGCTTGCGCAAAGGCTACCCGTCACAATTTGGTATGTATCGAGCCTTGGAAGGCAACCCCCTCACGAACGAATGTGAGGTGATCAAAAGGTGGAAGCAGTACACCCAAAACAAAAAAGCAAGATTGTAATGCAATTTCGAATGATTTTGTTTCATTTCTCGTAATGGATCGTAACTTGGAGAAAAAATGCAACATTGGTCGTGGGCAAAAAAGCATCACATAAATTTGCTTTGAAAAATTCGATGTGTGCGTGGGTTGTGCAGTGTATTAGTTGATGAGTATAAGCTTGGAGTCCGGGCTGACAAAATAAAACAAATATTCGAGTAGTAACCAAGATTCGAACCGTGGCCGCCAGCATCGCAGCTCGAGATGGTTACCGTTCAGCCACTTTAACAAGTTGAAGTGATAGGAATAAAAGCCCTACAGTTGCTTCGATTGTCGAGACACTCAGTGGTACAGCAGCAAAGCAAATGGCGCTCGCATACACTTGCATGGCTTCGCGTGGTGACCAAGAAAGGCATACTTATAGAGAGGGAGATGGGAGTGCGATGACGAGTGAAAATAAAAATAGAACACTTGACTGCGGAATTACAACAGTGGCCAATAGCGTTGCGGCATTTTGTGGTATTGTCTCACCCATATTGAACCAACGGTTGCTTCGACTGTCAAGGCACTAAGTACAGTGCGCTAAATTTGTTTCAAGGAATCTGTGTGTTGCCAACAGCTTGCACACAATTGCATGGCTTCGTTTATACCATAAAACGCTTTGTGGATCATGATGGGCTTAATTGCCTTTTCTGAATCATGCAGATTTCTCAAGATATGATTGCACAAACTGCAAGTGCGTTTTTTGCCACCTTTTCAACTTTTGGGTGTATTGGGGGGGGGTTTTTGGGGGGCGAGGGGGGGGGGGAGGGGGGGGGGTAAGGGAGTGGGGACACCGGGGGAGAAAAAATTTTTTTTGTTTTTTTTTATTCTTGTGTGTGGTAAAAAAATGTGGTTATTTTTTTGTTTTGGGTGTTTTTTTTTTTTTTTTTTTTTTTTTTTTTTTTTTTTTTTTTATTTTTTTTTTTTTTTTTTTTTTTTTTTTTTTTTTTTTGTTGGGGGGGGTACACCCAAAAGTTGAAAAGGTGGCAAAAAACGCAATTGCAGTTTTTGCAATCATATCTTGACAAATCTGCATGATTCAGAAAAAGCACTTTTGCCCATCATGATCCACAAAGCAATTTATGGTATAAACGAAGCCATGGTTCAATATGGGTGAGACAATACCATAAAATGCCGCAACGCTATTGGTCACTGTTGTAATTCCGCTGTCAAGTGTTCTATTTTTATTTTCACTCGTCATCGCACTCCCATCTCCCTCTCATCAAGTGTGCCCTTCTTGATCACCACGTGAAGCCATGCAAGTGTGTGCGAGCGACATTTGCTTTGTTGCTGTACCACCGAGTGCCTCGAAAATCGAAGCATATGTAGGGCTTTTATTCCTATCACTTCAACTTGTTAAAGTGGCTAAATGGTTACTATGTAGAGCCACGACGCTGGCGGCCACGGTTCGTATCCTGGTAACAACTCGAATTTTTGTTTTTTGTCAGTCCGGACTCAACAACTAATACACTGCACAACCCACGCACACATTGAATTTTTCAAAGCGAATTGATGTGATGCTTTTTTGCCCACGACCAATGTTGCATTTTTTCTCCAAGTTACGATCCATTACGAGAAATGAAACAAAATCATTCGCAATTGCATTACAATCTTGCTTTTTTATTTTGGGTGTAGTTACCGAAATTTAGGAAGAAGAGTATTTAATGGAGAACTGTACGAAAGGTATCGGGTGCCCCATCTACAAAAATTGCTGAATTGGTGGAACTTATGGACGCCCTTTTTTTTTTTTCCATTGGGGGGGTTGGGGGGGAAGGTGGGGGGAAGTGTTAAAAATAAATAACCAATTATTTTTTTTTGTTTTGAAAGGAGGGGTGGGAAAGGTGGTGGTGGGGTAGGTTTTTTGGTTTTTTTTTGTTTGGGGGGGGGGTTCAGGAAGTTTGTCCAAGTTTTTGGTTTCGCCGTCACCATTGATATCTTAGCACGCAACTTTGAGATGATGCTGGAAACACACATTAGACATAAGGCTGAAATTAGTAGAATTGGACTTGTCATTATGCGTCGAAATTAAAATATATGTTCAGATCGATGGAGATGAAATAAAAGTGGTAGACGAATTCGTATATCTGGGCTCATTGGTGACCATCGGCAACGACACCAGCAGAGAAACACAAAGACACATTATGGTTGGATACCATGCTTTTTTTGGACTCCAAATGATGCTTCAATCGAACAGAGTTTTCTGAACTACAAATTTGACCATCCACAAGACATTAATTAGACTGGTAGTCTTCTACGGCCACGAAACATGGAAATTGCTCGTGGAAAACCAACCTACCCTTGAATCCTTTGATTGAAAGGTATTGCATAAGATCTACGATGAAGAGCAGGTAGAAGACTGAAAGTAAGGTAGGCAAATCGACCACGAACTGGCTGAGTTGTTGGGAGAACCTAAGCACGGCAGCCTGGTGATTTTTTTTGCGTTTTTTTTAAAAGGTTGGCTTGAGTATCTAGCTGTAGCGATAAATTGTCCAAATTAAGCACACATTTTTTACAACTTTCTCCTCAACATCCAACAGCCCAATGATTATTTGCACTTTTTTCGTGTGGCGGATGATTGAATTCAATTTAGTAAATAAGCTTTATTTTCGAATAATTGATTCAGAAAACGCCTGCAAATGCATTTTTCTCAAATCATCAATTGTTTCTAATTTTGATCGTATGAGCCGAGGTCTAAGATGAACAAAAAACAATCACGATAATTCGTCAATCCATTCATAAGTAAAATCGTAACAAAATTTGATTGGTCCATTGCATGAAAATCAAATCATTTTGCTAGAATTTGTCTAAATTTTTGATACAGCAACTAGTACACTCAGTAGCAAAAAAAAAGCCGAGCAAAATTTTGCTTCCAAAAAACGCCATATTCAATCTTCTGTTACTTTGTCAATTATCAATATTTTTGGCTGAAAATTTGACAACATTATAACCAATGTATAGACCTTATTTGACTAAAATTACATGTTGATAGAGTATATGAATTTGAAGTTTTCATAACATATGTGAAAAAAATCGTTTTTGAACATACCAATTTCAAAAATCCGTATTTCTGTGAAAAATTTAGGTGGCGTACTAAAAATGTCACCATAGCTTAAAAAATTTAGGAATTAATGTGCACAAAATTTGAACTGTTTTCATCAAGTGCTTTGGACTACAGCTGGCGTCAAAGTTGACGCACCAACATAAGTATTTCCCTTTTTCACCCGATATTGACCATGCTGAAATATCGGTGCAAAAAAAAAGCCGAGGTGAATTTTACTAATAATACTGTATAATACTGTATACGTAGTTTTTACAAACCAATTCATACTGGATGTCATATTTTAAAGTTCTCCGTGGGTTACACTAGTTATTTGGGATATTTCACGCATAACAAATCAGGTGTGTTAATAAGATGAATTCACCTCGGTTTTTTCATACATTTCATACATTTTTTCAGCATTGTCAATATCGGGTGAAAAAGGGAAATACTTATGTTGGTGCGTCAACTTTGACGCCAGCTGTAGTCCAAAGCACTTGATGAAAACAGTTCAAATTTTGTCCACATTATTTCCTATGTTTTTTTAGGCTATAATGATATTTTTAATATGATACTTAAATTTTTCACAGAAATACGGATTTTTGAAATTGATATGTCCAAAAACGACTTTTTTCACATATGTTATGAAAACTTAAAATTTATAAACTCTATAAACATGAAATTTTAGTCAAATAAGGTCTATACATTGATTATAATGTTGTCAAATTTTCAGTCAAAAATATTGATATTTGACAAAGTTACAGAAGGTTGAATATGGCGTTTTTTGGAAGCAAAATTTTGCTCGGCTTTTTTTTGCTACTGAGTGTATCTTATTATTATGAACAAAATTAATAAAACTTAAATTCACTTCCCCGTTTCTTGATGATTTCATCAAGAATCTAATTGGTGCCGAAACATTCTAATCTGTTGTTCAGAATGCATTTAGCGAACCGTTATTATGCTTTTGCATTTTAATTCGTAACGAAATGGTTTTCAGTTTGCCATTTTCATTGGTTCGGCAAAAAAAAAATTAATTCCGTAACTCATTAAACAAAACGAATCTTTTATATTCGTCACCCTTCCAGAGTAAATAATTTTTTTTTTTTCGGTTTCACATACACAAAGCTCTCTCCTAGTTGTACGCATTCGATAGAGTGTAATAGTGATAGTGCAGCATTTTCAATTAAGTACATGTCTAGGCAGAGTGCCAGTTAAGAATGAAAGTGGTTGGGATGTTGACTAGGTGTACCAAAATGTGTAGCTTATTGCTCACTATTTTGTGAACTAATATAAGAAGCAATAATTGTTTTTGTGTAAAACTGGTGTCAATGATTTCTATAGTAGAAGTTGGCGAAAACACTACCACTAAGTCCACCCTGATGTAAACAGAAAATATTATAATAATGCTACGCTGTAGCCCAAGGGCACGATTAGCTATTTTACTCTATACAGGTATAACTCGATAGTTCGTACATCAAGTTTCTCACTTGATTTGAAATTTCACGATTATTCTAGAAACTTTATTGCTACAATTCACGACTAACTTATGAATCTGAGTTCTCTTTGTGCTTTCGATTGGGAAGGTTGATAGTTTTGTTCGTTCGCGCGATAGCCTTCTTCTCTATGGCATTGTAATCAATTTGCATTGCTCTTGTTTTGTCAGCCCACTCACTTTTGTTGTAGCGGCAATATGTGAGTTGAAAAACACTGTACGATTTACCAGTGGGCAATGGAGATGAAAAACCATCCAGTGGTAAACCAGTGGCTAATTTCGTTAAAGGCTCTGAGGTGGAGCTGGATGAAATTGAAGCTGTAGATAGCAGAGGATCTAGTCGTGCGGAGAAGTTTCAGGCGGAGCAGGGTATACCCGTCTACACTGGTGTGCGTGGCACATACAAGGATATGAAGCAGGAAGTCCCGCCATTGCTGCACTTCGCAGACCGGAAGGGAAATATCTATTACCAAGCCAACAAGGACAGATGTTTCATATGCAAGGAAAAGGTACATCTGATGGGGTCTTATCCCAAGCGGAAGGCTCGGAGTCAGCCGGAAGTGCGTCGTGAAGAAAAGGATCAGAGTTGTAGGCTGAAGAAAACGTACGGATTTGCAGTAATCGGAGGCACAGCCACCGTAGAATCAGAAGCTGATGGTGAGGTGGAATCGAAAACGCTAGAAGTGCTGGGAGACGAAATAGAAGAAGCTGCCATGATGCCGGTGGACATCGAAATTAGTGATGATGTAACGACGGAGATGTATACTCGCCTTGATACAGCTTGCTGAAATCATGTCATCGGGGATCAGTAAACAAAGACAGTTAGCTTTAACTGCAAAGGAACAAGAAAAAGTTAAAATTTAATCGCCTCCACGATAGAAAAAGAACTACAATTAGTTTATAAGAAAGGTTCATTTTTGTGTAATCCAACAATTGCCAATGTCTCCGTAAAGATTACGCGATTGAGCCGTACAAATAAATAAACTGTTAAAAAAAATCCTTAATTCATTAAATAATTCCATTTATAACTTATCTTACTGAATTTGTTTTCAATTTATTCCGCAACCTGATGAAGTTTAAGAAGTTGCAGTTCGATTTAGGAAGTTCCTGATTTAAAACTAAAATGCGGCTATTGACACGAAAACATAAAGTTTTAAAAATTAATAAATAAAAACCTCTCTTGAACACTTTTAAAATTGAAGCCTTGCCTATCTCCCAAGCAACACAAAACTGACAGAATTTGTTGCGATAACTTGATTATTTTTAGTCGCATGCAAGTAACTTCTGCTGATTTGCAACAAGTGTGCTACTAGAGCTTCGAATAACTGTTATGATTGCTTACAGTTGACAGTTGGAACTTCCTTCAGAATCAATAACAAATCAGCTCATGAGACTTAAATTCACATAATTAAGATTTATTTTAAAAAGTGTATAAATTCAAAATTCGCCAAAAAACATATGTTGGAGTGTTCATTTATTTTTTATTTCTCATGCCAAATAAATTTCAACAAGTTTAATTCGATGTGTCATTCATACCGAAGAAATCGTTCCCATTTTAAGCGATTTCACAGATTTTTCCTGAAATTTCTCAGAAAATAGTGTACTACAACAAAAACACAAAAAGTTGACTTACTATAATACACTAAGGTCTTTTTCACACGTGGGATACGTTCCACTTTGACCATAGACTAACTCTAAGACCAGTAGGTTCCGAACAAATACGATTTTTTTCTTGGCTCAGTCAGTACTAGCACATCGGTCCCAAGCTTAATAATACGCCCCTAATAATGAACTCACACGAACACACTCTCAAATATTCTGTCAAAATAACACAGCAAATCAAAACAAAGGCGCAAATATGTATAGATAAGTGCTGGCTTCAAGGTGTACTTCGGACCAAGGGGTTCTACAACAGTGAACCAATTTCAAATCGCTAGTTGCATATTGATTGTTGCTTTTACTATGAAACCGTGTAAAAAAAGACTAAAAAGAGTTGATCAATTCACATGCATAAGCATTTTACATTGCTTCCACTTTGTTTGCATGTGTTACCTTTCCATGCAATAGTCAAAATACAGTTTTGAAAAATTTGAGTATTTACACCAAAAATTGTGAATTGTTTGAAAATCTGTCATATGATTACTTGTTGCCCAGAACGTGAAATGTGATTCGAATTAGGTCGAAAGTTGTTCTGTTCTGGAGTTATCGCCGAAAACAAACCGTGTAAAAAAAGACCTAAGTGTATTTTAAACGAAAAAGAACCATATTTTATGGCATAGAATTAGTTCTTCAGCCAACTCTGACAAAGCTGGCAATGGTAGTTGATCATTAGTCATATTTAAGTCCTGTAAACTGTTGACACGGGTTTCTTCCTTCTCAAAAACGATATACTGATCTATGATATGATAATTTAAAGCCATAGCTGCAAGTAGTACGTTATACGTTTATTTAGGCTTCAATGATTTTAACCCCAGATCTGATATGAAATAAAAATGTATGTTCTGTTTTTTCGCGGATTTAAGACTGGATCGGCGGCTTTGAAACAACAACATGAAAACGTTATGCCTGGGACAGACAAACAACGTACAGCGTTGTACTCCTTTAGTCTAGTACCTGCTTTTTAGTATTGGATTAAAATATTTGACAGTTCGTACAACACTGTACGTTGTATGTCTGTCCCAGGCATTAACTTGTTCACGGTCCGTTTTCATTTTCAAGAACGCTTTTTTTTCTGTGTAGTGTTAGTGTGTTATTGTTTTCGGTGTTTATTTGCATGCCTTTTGGGGCGGCTCATCCTTGAAGGATGTGATATAAATCATCCAAAGGTGTATGGGGTCGAATCGTAGCCGATCCATTTGTGTCCAGGGTGTTTCATTTCACCCTTTACCTTAAAGCTGATATCTGTCGGATCACTTCGTTCTTCTTTACCAACGGACCATTGTTAGGATGACCGAGCGTCGGAACCCTGCAAAGCAGAGAAGTGCTGATAGAGCAGGATTAAAGTGAGAGTATTTCTTTTTCGTATTTCGTTATGGCAGGTTGTGCAAATTGTTATTATTCTATCTACTGTCCACAGCTGGTTTGGCCCGACCTGGTATGTGTGATACTGCAGACCTGCTGCAGGATAGCAAAGGGACCGTACTGAGACATACGGTGGCAGTTTTGCTATAGGAGCTACAGCGAGTACTCTCTGAGGAATCATTCGTTGTCGTCAAAATATGTTAGAAAGAAAGACTTGCCATTCTGAGGGAATGTATGTGGAGTGGATGGAAATATTTTCTGAGGTGGAAGAGGAATGGGCAAAGGCATGTTTAAATATTTTCGCAGGCTGTTTACTGTAGGGAGAGTTTATGGAAAACCCAGTCAGTGAGGTTGCAAGCCTGATCGGGCAATACTTTCGCAAAGAAGGATGAATAACATTAGTTGCATATTTTCCAAGGTAGGTTATTTTTTGTGTTGGGCGAGCTACCACTGACAACATACTTTCATGAATAAATATTGTAGCCAACAAAAATGGGAAGTGCCATTTACTGAAGCACTCGAACGCACAATCTGGTCCGTAAATTTTCAAGTGCATAAATCATTATGGCACATAAGTTTTCATGCCATTGTGTGGTTGAGCTTTGGCTGGATTGGTGGCAGTTATTGCTGCTATAAAATTCATATCAATATCGTGCACTTAGCTATGACAGATTCATACCTCAATGAACTTGAGAGCTGTAGACTAGTGGACAACAGTTAATGAACATAAGTTCGGAGCTGAAGTCATTTCACAAGAATTACGTGAACTTCATCGAATTTAAAAACGGATTCTTACAGCAAGCACAATTACAGGGTGCGGCAGAAAATAATGCGAAAATGTTCAAACTTGAGTATTGGGTTAATTCGTGTAGCTGGTAACTAATTTCTGTCGAAAGTGTATTTGTTTATGTTTACTTTCAAGCGCTGCATCCAAACATTCTCTTTGTTTTATTGCAAATTCGTCAAAATGTTCGCGAAAGAAGTGATCACCAGTTTGTTGTTCGCCCAGAAGAAGCCGAAAGAGAGCCAAGGTGGTAGGGTGCCATTTGGCAACAATTTATCGCATAAAAAGTCCCTGCAGGATATTCCTAAGCAGCGGAAGCCGGGAAGCGGACGTCCGCGCTTTGCACGCACGCCAAACGTGATCAAATCGGTCCGTGCAAAAATTGCTCGCAACCCGGTGCGTTCCATAAGAAAACTTGCAAAGGAAGCCAATATTTCGAAGAAATCCATGCGGAGAATCTTCAAAGAAGACCTGCATGCATCTTCCAGAGCCAGAGTGAAACGCCACTTGATTACGGACCAGGTCAAGGAACTACGAGTGACTCGTTCCAAAGAGATATGGGTCATTCCATATCAAGTGACCGGAGAAATGCATCGACCCTCTTCGATTGGTACTAAAATTGGCTGATATACTTGTTATAGGCTATAAATCGAAAATCCAAAGTTTTGGAGCAATCGGTGAACCCCTCGGCCCATGGGCTGCCCCCACTTTTTTGAGATTTTTGAAAAATCTATATTTTGTTTTTTGAATATCTCGATGACTATAAGAGCTACGAACAATATCAGGTATTTTTTTTTAAAGGAAATTAAATTTCCTATCAAATGAAGATTTTTAATAATTTTTACAGTGTTGCCAACATTGTTATTTTTACAGTTGAAGTCTTAAACTGCGTTTTTCTTAAAATGCCCCCACTTTTTTTTCAATTTTGATGGCATCAATGTGTTCAGCAGACTTTTTTTACATAAGAAACACTTATCGAGGAAAAACAATTTGCTCCGTCATGGAGATATTCACTTTTAAAGATTTCATGTTTTATATTCAATGAATTAAAATTTAAAAATAGTGTAAATATATTCAAAGTGTTCTCTGAAAATGGGTCTAATAACAATGACAATAGGTAATTGTGCTAGCAATTAGGTATAGCCAGATCCCAATTTGGATTCCGCAGCCGCATACCAGTGGAAACAGACAGTTAGAGAAAAATCTTCAGTGTTGCCATCTTACGTTTTTTTTTGTGATTAGTTTTCAAAACAGAATTCAAAACAGATATTCATGATTAATATTCATTTTTTTGTCAATCGAATCATCAAGCTATAAATCTATCTATCTTTTTGAAAAAATAAAAATGAAATGGAACGGCATGTCACGATTTAACTGAAGAACAGGTTGACAGATTCCCATGTTTTTTTTTTAATCTGTTCTTCTTTGGCTGCGTCGGGTTAAAAAAAAACTTACGAACTTTCGGTACGAGGTTTGCCGGGTCAGCTAGTTACAAATAAAAGTGCAATTTTATATTTCACAACTACTAAACAAATTCCACTTAAAATAAAATATTTATCAAAACTTATTTTCTGCTGCGTTTTGCCTTAGCAGTACGTGTTGAATTTTTACGGTTTTTCGAAATAAGTTTAAAAATGGTACCCGTTTCTGAGCTCGAAATACTCTTCATAAGAACAGTGGCATCGGCTGTTGGAGCTGCCGAATGCATTCCGCGGATTCCATGAATAGGTTGAGCATTAGCAAATCTGACTGCCAAATGTTCCTTTTGCTTCTTGCACTGCTGTGATGCCACAAACTTCACATTCAAGTTGCAATTACAGCGTGCCCAATCATACAACTCTTGTTTTGTATGGTAGCTCTTGTTTTGTATGTATGGAGTTTGTATGGTAGTTCCTTGAAGACTAGCTCTCGTCGCCAATCTTTTTAGAGTTCCACCTAATCCATCGCTTGGACCTTTACCGTGTGCCGTTGCAAAAAAGTGCCATTCAGCTGGAACGCCAAAGTCTTCTCGATGGTACAGCAAATTCAAGATGTTAAACCTGTTTTTGTACTGTGAACCGGCACCGTCAGAGAAGTAATCAATTTTTGTCAGCTTAGTCAGCTGAGATTTAAGGAATTCTATGACGCCTCGTCACATTGAGCGCATATTTTTCGACCTTCAAAAACATTTTTTACGTATTGGTGAAATTTGTCGTGATAGTGGGATGAAATTGTTTTTAAATGTTTGCGTCGAATGCTGACATGAGAGTTCAAAGGATTACAGCATCGTTTTTGCTTGGCTGTGAAAAATCGTCCAAACTCATTTGCATGGCTTTCACACACAGTTTTCAAACTTTGAACACCGGACCGAAGTTTAAATAAATGCCATTCCCGCGATGAGAAGTGTAAAGATGACCGATGTTGATTTCCAACGGAACATTTTCTTTTTAAGCACAGCCCTATAGAACACTCAATGTTATTACTAACGACTGAACAACTAAACAGAGTTTATTTTGATCTCACACGATATTTATAAACAAACTTGTAAATTATCACGTAGGCCATGAAAAATTGTTATTATTTGAAAATTTAAGCGGTGCTTTTCTGTTAGATCTGCCTTGATAAGGTATTACAGACTATATCAGAGTGGTTGAATAAACAAATTTTGAAAATATGAAATCTTTAAAAATCAATATCTCCATGACGGAGCAAATTGTTTTTTCTCGATAAGTGTTTCTTATGTAAAAAAGTCTGCTGAACACATTGGGGTTATCAAAATTGAAAAAAAAAGTGGGGGCATTTTGAGAAAAACGCAGTTTAAGACTTCAATTGTAAAAATAACAATGTTGGCAACACTGTAAAAATTATTAAAAATCTTCATTTGATAGTAAATCTAATTTTATTTAAGAAAAGTATCTGACATTGTTTGTAGCTCTTTTAGTCATCGAGATATTCAAAAAACAAAATATAGACTTTTCAAAAATCTCAAAAAAAAATGGGGGCAGCCCATGGGCCGAGGGGTTCACCGATTGGTCTTAAACTTTGGATTTTTTATTAATACCCTAGAACAAGTATATCAGCCAATTTTGGTTCGAATCGAAGAGGGTCGATGCATTTCTCCGGTCACTTGATATGGAATGACCCATATAAAAGGAAGGAGAATTTATTTTAAAAAAAAAATTTTTTTTTTTTTTTATAGCTCCAAGTGGCATATAAAATTCGAATCACATGGATGATAAGGATAAATGACTGTGCGGGGGTATGCGTATGTGTGTATGCCTGTGTATGTGTGTATGTATGTGACACTATAGTAGTGTAGCACGTATTTCACAGCAACCAGTGGACTGATTTGAATGTAAAAAAAAAAACAAAAAATGGAAGGTATTGTGTCTTCTAATCGTTTATAACACATTTCAAAAAAATATGGTTTCAAATTCTCTAATTTGCCTAAATAACATCATGCGATTGCTCAAATAATATGAAAGTTCAATAAAAAGTTCAAATGTTCAATGTTCAAAAATGTGAAATATCAAGCATTTAAAGTTGACCTTAACTAAATCAGAAAACAAATTCCTGAGGAAAAGGCCATTCGAAAGATGTCAAAATTTGTAAAAGAATGTTTTCCAGATCATATATCAAAATATTTTTGTATAGATTCGCGAAATTTTCATTTTTATTGAGTTCGCCTAAATGTATTTATAAACATTTACACCGGCTTGACCGTGTACAACGGAGAATCCCATGATGCTAGTTCTCATGAATCCAATACGCGTTAATGTAAGCCAGTCGGCTCTCAGCTTTATCACGTTCTACTCGGATTCTCCAATTGTGCTCATAAACTTCTACCATTCTCAGCGAAACTAGCGTTGCTGGACCACTGTTTTTCTATCCACCTACGCTGCAGCTCCGACAGTATTTGAGTGACGGCTATGCTGACCGCATTCCGTATGGCCTTATCTTGATACATTAGTTCAACTATATTAGCCTCTCCAAGGGCAGACATCGCAGCCATCGTATATACCTTCTCGAAACGGGGTAAAAAGGGCAAAAAGTTCGACGTTGCATGTCCAAACTGTTCAGCTTCGCTTGATTCCGCTTGATGGCCAACGCAGCAATCCAGACTGGACCACCAGGTCAATTCGTCGAAGTATTTTGTCCAGCAGACCATGAAGCGGGCTGGGCTACGTGTTTTTAAGGTCAGGAAGGCGCCAAACCGGACTGACAAGCAAAACACGGTGGCCAAATTGCGTGCGCGGAAGCTGTACCGTGAGTGGCTGGTCAAACCAGGCTGTCTCGTCATGCACGACGAGACATATATCAAGGCGGACACCAAACAAATCCCCGGCCTCGAGTTTTTTGTCGGTACGTCCCGCATGGAGGTTACGGAAAAGTTCCGGAAGAGAAAGATGGACAAATTCGCGAAGAAGTACCTGTTGTGGCAGGTGATCTGCGAGTGCGGACGGTACAGCAAGCCGTTCGTTACAACCGGCACCATAAACGGGCAGATTCATCGAGAGGAATGCTTGCAGAAGCGCTTGCTGCCCTTCCTCCACTCTCACCATGGTCCCACGCTGTTCTGGCCGGATCTCGCTTCGTACCATTATAATGGATTGGTACGAAGCGAAGGGCGTGAATGTGGTCCCGAAGGAGGCAAACCCGCCAAATACACCAGAAATTCGTCCGATTGAAATGTTTTAGGCGATAATGAAGAAGAAGTTTAAGAAAAGCGGAAAACCATTCAAAACCGATGAAGCTTTGAAGAAAAACTGGGAGAAATTGTGTAAGGAAGATGGACAAAGCCTCGCCCAAGATCTCATGAGCAGTGTTAAGAGAAATGTACGAGCATCAGCTTGGGGGAGGAAATTCAATAAATAAATTATGCCAAAACATAGCCAATATAGTTATTTAATCCCTGAAAATTTGAGAAGTATCCGGTTTAAAATAATTTTTTGTGATCATTTTTGTGTGCCTCATTTTTTCTGAGTCCAGTCTTTGTTATCAGACAGATCTCATCAAAGGCCGCCTCCAAACTAATACTAGGTTGTTCATTCGTAAAAATGAAAATTTTAACGTTGATGCAGAATTAAATTCTTGCGCTCGTTATATATGCAACCAGCATAACAATTACCTGCACACAAAGTGGTGAGTTTGTACCTGAACTCCCATGCGTACATGCGCGTTGGCATCGTTCGTTGCCATTTGACCAGCAAATGGATGATTTATTCATTGGACCGGTTTTCATTTTGATGTAATCCATTTTATTTTATTCCACACTCTGCCAGTAAACAAAATCCCCCGCTTTGGAGAGACTTTTTCAGAAAAAACGACAAAAACCTACATTAATTCCGAAGTAGTTTGATACACTTTAGATATTATTTCCGGTCGAAAAAACAATAATATCTCTATTTTCACAAAAAAAAAAAAAGTTTACTATTACGGAATAAGAAAACGTCTTCATTTAGGGGTTGTCATTTGAGATGACCTTGAAAAATTTCTACGAATCTGTTCAATTACCGACTGCCACATTCTACAAGGCCAGATTGATGCATTTGTTGACTGTTGTACTACTAGCAGACTCAATTCGGTGACATACTCTGTTATTACTTTTTCACGAAAAAAAAAACAAAAACCGATTACAATCGACTACAATCTTTTCGGCTCGCCACTTGAGCGAGTGCAACAGACATAGATGTTATGTTAGATGCACAGCTGACATTTTTACATCATTTTTCATATCTTGTTGACATAGCCTCTAGAACACTTTGAATGGCATTCACTGCCTGATATCACTGTATTGCTCCCCCGTGCGTTCGACGTTGGAATATTGTTATGCCATCTGAAATCCGAATGACAACAACGGCACTGGGCGATTTGAATCCATTCAACTCCGACTACCTTGGAGAGACCCTCGTCATCTTCCTACAGCGACCGGCGAAAAAAAGATCCAATACTTCGATGTCTTCACGAATCCGTATCAACAACATCTATATTATACGTACTGGACCTATTTGGGTGTCGTTCATTAGATGTAGTGTAAATGTTTGAACATACACATTCATTTTGACCAACTTCTTGTGAAAAGTAAAATAAGTTTGTGTTTACGGTATGTAAATAAAAAAGATCCACTTGGGGATTTTTTTCACCGAGAATACACTAGAATCTTCCGAGAAATTAAGAAGGATCACTTCCGTTACCATCCGTGCACTCAGAGAAAAGCTAAGTCTTTCGATGTTCGATCGTACAGTTCGACGACGCTCAGAAACGGCCGTTCATAAGTAAGACGAATAAAGAGAAGCGATTGAGCGGTGTGCAAGAAACCATATAAATAAGCCCCTGAAGTTCTGGAAACGGGTTGTTTGGACGGACGAATCATATTTTGAGCTGTTCAAAAGAAAACGACGACTGTATGTTTGGAGGAGAAGCGATGAAGGGCTGAGGGATAAACATCTCCAAGCGACCATGAAATACGGCGGTGAAAATATCATGGTCTAGGTTCTTATGGTTTGAAGTGGGAAATCTGGTACAAATAAATGGTATGACGGTAGATTGGTTAATAGATATTCTGAACGAGAATATGGAAGAATCTTTGCTGAAAATGGGTCTGGAAGATAATTACATTTTCCGGCAAGACAACGCCCCAAAGCATACGGCTAAGAAAACGCAAACATGCTTCCGTGCCTGTCGGATTGAACCCTTGGAATGGCCTCTCCAGAGCCCTGATTTAATTTAAATCAGTGGTGTATTCTCTACACTACAGTCGAAAACCCCCCACTTAACCAATAAACAAACATATTTGGTGGCACTGGAGCAGGCCTGGTATTAGTTGGATCCACAGCACCTCAGAAACCTGGTCGAAAGCGACCCGAAACGATTGAGGTCCATCATTGAAGCAAAGAGAGGTCATATTGACTATTGAAGAGTTTACTCCAATTGTTTTTGATAAAAAAAATTTTTTTTATTACAACAAGAAGTGAATTTTTATATATGTCATACGTACTTTGCCACTTTGATTTTTTTTAATTAATTTGTATGTAAGGAATAAAAGTTGTCGTTATTTTTGAACCGAAATTATTCGACTACGTTTAGTTTTCTGAAACATGTATTGGATTATCCTACTCCTTCAAAAATATGCGTTTTTCCTCAACGATAATACATTGATCAAAGGTGAATCTTTATTTTTGCCGGTCACTGTAATTACGAAAAACACTGCCGGTTAACCGTATTAGAACATCGCGATGTTTACAGAGCTCTAACTATCACTGACGTTCTGCATGACAAACTCGACTATGTAGCCATCCTGCGACAAGTAAACATCAATGTTCAGCCTAGGTCACTACGCAACAATGTAATGTTAAGGTCGCCCCAACTATGGTTTGAACAGCGATATTCAAGGAATGCAGCGAATTTTCAATAGGATGGCATCGGTGTTAGATTTTCACCTGGCGCGAAATGTGGTTCGTCGAAGATTCTTGTCAGTTTTCAGGACAATTGATGCATGTTGATAGATAAGTGTATATTTATGTTTTGATATTTTGACTTGACTTTGTTATTTGTGTTGTAAAATAATAAAATTATAATGATACATAACTAATAACAACATTAGTTATGTATCATTATAAATTTATTATTTTATAGAACATCACTGGAACATACTTAGTCTGTTGATCAAACTACAAATGAATGTAATGTTTACATAATTCGGTGAAAACCTTCAAATCTATAACTACTAATTCCCGGTTGAATAATAACGCACAATCAGCTGTTATTACTCAGCTTTTGTTCCTCTATCTAGTTAATGTACAGATCTAGTAACCTGTAATACTAGAGAGTGTTCACGACATTCCCGTTCGGAGCGTTAACTGCATTTTACTGACATGTCAAGCAAAATAAAGCAATTTCTCAGAATGAATAATTATACGGAAAATTTCGTTTTTCAGCAAAATTACGTCCCCTCGAGTGAAACCAAAACTCACTTTAGAATTCCAACCACGACTGGTTTTTATATTCCCCATTTATTTTCATTCTATTCCCATGCCACACATAATCATGCTATTTTTATTCTGCTCTTCTATTTCCTGCTGGAAACGCTGTTTCCGCTTCTTCCGGATTCTGGTTTGCGGAAAATGTACCCCATCTTCGGCGAAAAATAACGAAAACCCCACAGGAAGTGTACTGCGGAAAAGAGACAATCTGCACCGTCGATGGGCTGCACTTCAACTCGATGTACAATGCCCGCGTGAAGGCCTTCAACAGTACCGGCGAGGGCGAATACTCTGAGCTCATTGGTTTGCAGACGGCGGAAGGTGAGTTTCATTGTCACCATTATTTTCAGATTCTGCTTGCATATTCATAATATCATCCTGCATTGCGATGCGGTACTCCATTTATTTGTTCGTTTGTTAAGTGGAGCGGGAATTCAAGGATGCATTTCTGGACTGTTGTTATGATATGGAAAACTTAGACGTGACATTCTTGTTTGCGTGGTCGAGTTCACAGGCAAGGGCTTAATGGGACAAGGTTGCGGGATTAATGGATGATAATGATGACGTGGAGAGTCGTTGACTAATCTTAATTTGATGTTCATTTCTCATTATAAACATTTAGTTATTCAGAGGGTGGGATTTGAACTAGTCACATTGGCTTGACAATTGCTGCTAATAACTATTGGTTAGCTTCAAAATCAAAAGTTTATTTTGTAAATATTTCGTGCCAGAAGAATTAAGCAATAAGAGAAAGGTCGGTTTTTGTAAGTGGTAGTATGGAAACTATATCGCATACTACAACATAGAAACAGAAATCTGATTAGCTACCATCGGCAGATGCATTCCGTTCAACTCTAGTCTTTCATTTGTAGGGCGGAACTGTAACTACAACTTTTCCGAACAGGAGTAACTAATGCCCTTGTAAAATCGTATGAATTTACCATAATCCTGTTTTTACCATAATTAGTTCTTTGTCAACCAAGGTCTCCGCAACATTTTAGTTTTAAAATAAAACATAAAATTAAAAGTAATAAGATCTTTTTAAAATTAAACGTGTTGAACTTTACACATATGTCAAATGGTGTTAACTTTCTTTTCTGGTATTTTAATTTAATTATTTTTGGATATATGAGTGATGTCGAATTTTGTCATGATTTTAAAATTTCATAAATTAATTTTAAACAAAACAGTTTACCCAAGAAGATCTTTTTATGTTCCGAAATGTATCTAGAGTTTATTGAAACAGCTTTAAGAAGAGTAGACAATCTCGGCAAAACCAAATAGGAATTAACATTTTAACTCATCAATTCTAAATCTAAAATTCTCTGAATAAAGTAAAAGAAGAAGCAATGTTAAGGCTTCAACTGTCATGTATCCACATAAACTTTGGATGAAAGATTGGTTTTTGGCCTAATCAGCTAAATGAGAGATTATGAAGAATTCTATCCAACTTGTTTTTAAAGTTATTGGAGACTCGCGTTTCAAAACGACGGAAGTTTATTTATTGTTTTTCTAGTAACTAAATTGTTTGTATATTTTTCGTTTTATTGTTTGCCTAATAGGCTGACTAGCACCAATATCTTTAGATATAAACTAAGGAACCTTTGGAAATGTTTATAATGACACCATCATTAACGAAAGAGAATAAAAGTGGAAAGAACCTATCTATGTTACTTTCGTCATTTTGAAAGGCGAGTCTGGAGTTGACGAAACTTTCAGGTTCGCATTCCATGGTTAAGGTTCTTACAGCATGCTAATCAGCTTCTAAAGTGAACCTTAAAGATCACAAAATGTTCGTTTGGGCAGGTGAAGACAATTTTATTCAGCTCAAAACAGGAGCTGTAATCAGCTAAATAAACATTATCTTTATTGAGTGCCTTACGTTTTCTGAAAGTTTTCATAAGATGCTGTGTTGTAGGATGATACGTGTTTACATTTTGATCAAATTTTAACGTATGACTATGTTTTCCTTTTCTATACATGGTGCCATTTCAAAATTTAGAAAAAATAAATAAAATCGTTATGCTGAAGTGAAAGGTTTTGTAACACTAATAACTCTCGTTTGACTGAATAGATTGACTTGATGCATACATCGTTTGACACCAAAAACTAACAAAATGTTTGCATTAAAATTTATGTAATCTGCTATAAGTATAAGTAGTTCAATTACAAATTCAAATTTGAATATGAACTGATTAAATATTTGATTTTTCCTTTAAGGGTCCTCAATAACGGGTAGCATATGGATCAACATTGTCTTCTTCTTTTTACTTCATTAAGTTTCATTTCATGTATGATACTGCAATAGCCACGCCTTAGCAGCGAAATAATTTTTCTTTGTCACCGGTGTCTGATTTTATAACTGAGGCCCGACTCCTATTATGAGTTATGCTTCATATACCATTCACGTGGTCTTTCTATCTGGACTATGAAATTCAACGCTAATATATAACACGGGGGACGAACCGAAATTATTTCAGTGTTACACCCCGTTCGCACTACAACCTATATTACGTGATATAGAGTATCTTGATATCAAATGCTATGTACATTATTTCCGGTGAAAACTAGATGTATAGATGCCGATATCAAGATACTCCATATCACGTAATATAGTTTGTAGTGCGAACGGGGTGTTAGCTTTCGGCTGATAGTTCACACGAGACTTTGCCGATAATTGATTTTTTTTATGAACTTGCAAGCATGGGCCGAATATACAATTGTGGGGCATCATCTTGGGGGTTCCTAGGGGGGTTTTGATCCTAAGTGCAACCAAAGAGAACAGACGTTCATCTTCGGTCTGCTACTTGTGTAAAACCCCGTTCACATTACAACCTATATTACGTGATATAGAGTATCTTGATATCAAATGCCAGGCAAATTATTTCCAATGAAAACTAGATGTATAGATGCTGATATCAAGATAGTCTATATCACGTAATATAAGTTGTAGTGTGAACGGGGTGTAAAACTTTGAACCGGCATTTCAAATGTATGTCGTTATGCCTGGTAGGCGGCGCTTCAGTTGTGCGATAACTGTCATGTCAATGTTTATCATTAAAAAACCCAGCACATAAACTGAAAAGTTTTGTTTGTTTTTCTCTGCACTTGCTTCTTATACCGGCTGCCCATATTAACTTTTACACACGTTTTTCAAGAAAAGGTATATGGACATCAATGTTTGTTCTCTGTGGTACAACTATTGTTCAATACAATATGCGAAAATGATTTTGTAAAAGCCCTTAAAATGAAGGGACCCAAAGCCACCCCCACCCCACAAGTTCAGCCGGTATTCGTCTGTCTGTCATCACTTTAGTCATTATCTTTGTTAAGCCTCTTGCTCGCATTTCTGAAGCTGATCTTGATATTACGACCGACCTGTCTAGCAAAAGACCTTTTTACGAGATGCAAATGCCTTTTGTTGTTTTGATGATGTTGCTGTTCCTTTTCACAGCAAATGGGCCGCTGCTTCCTGTCAATTTTCATTTATGAATGTATAAATTACCCGATTTTTTTAAACAAGGTTTATTTATTAGTTCAGGCTCAATCAAACCAACTTTGCAGAACAATGTTTTCGTTTTATATCTATACATTAAATGAACGAAATCTAAAACTAAGTTAAAGGGATAAAAGCGATTACAGGCGGTTGTCTCGAGGTAAGCTGGACTTACAATTTTATGGATGGGAAAACGGACGTGGAAATTTCAGACACAGTTTACAAAACAATAATTTTCTGATATCGATTCATATAATAATAAAAGTTAATGAATTGAACGTTCTTTCGGCCACAAATTCTATCAGAAATCAGGACTCTGCCTATACCAAATGACTGTGATGGATCAATGAGGTATGTTCTCAATATCGTGAGATATGCGGAAAAACCACGGGGAGAAAAAAAAAAAAAAAAAAAAAGACGCGGGGCACGGGGGGGGGAGAAGGGATTGGGTTGGGTGGGGTGCGCGCCGGCCACCGCTTGGTGCTTCCTGACATGTTGTTTGTGTGTGGGGTGTTTTTTTTTGTGTGGGGGGGGGTGACCGCCCCCGGCCGAGGGGGCGGTGTTGCCTCTTTCCTCTGGGTCTTTCTTCTGGGTCTTGGGGGTGTCGGGGGGGGGGGGGGGGGGGCGGGGGGGAGGGGGTTTTTGGGGGGGGGGCTTATTACGGTTGTCACCTTCACTATCACTTTCACTTCACTTACACATCACCTCACTTTTTTTAGGCTATTACTGGTATCACCGTGATTAAAAATGAACTCCGTGAGGTGGAAGTGATAGTGAAGTGAAAATCGTAGTAGCCCTCAGAAAATCTATGGTTTGTGTCACTTTTTTCGGTGGCGTGATGGTGCCGTGGCAACCATAATAACACCGAGTTCATTCGAATCGTCACCTCGGATGAACTCTTTCATATTTTTTCACTTGGGTGACATTCGTAATAAGGTTTTTTTGTTTTCACTTCGTTTTCACCGTGAAGTGAAAACCGTAATAAGCCCCAAATAGTGCCAAGATGCTGTGGATGCCGGAATGGGCGTATCCGGCGTCCACAAAGTACAAGATGGTGTGTTGGGGGCGGGGGGGGGTGCCGTTTTTGGGCGGGGGCGGGTTTGGGGGTGGTTTGTTTTTTTTTTTTGGCTTGGGGGGAGGGTGGGGAGAAGTGTTGTTTTATTTTGTGTGGTGGGTTATGGTGTTATTTGTGTGGTGGTGGGGGGGGTGTTTTGGGGGGGGGGGGGGGGGAAAAAACGAAAAAAATTCGTTTTTTTTATTTTTTTAATGCAAACGTTATTTTACTTCCCCCACGAAGGAAGTGAGCTACGAGGTGAGGTTCATTTCACACACCAAGTTCCCCAAGAAGGTGCTACTGTGGAGGAGATTGGAGGAGATCCCAAGTAACAAATTCAATTTTAAGGTACACTTGAAGAAAGTTTTCAAGACTCATTTTATAAAACCACGCATAAAGCTAGATATTCTACATAACATCGATAAAACAGCCATAAAATCCTAATAAGTTCAAAAAGACCCATACTACAGGAGGTTCTCAAGACTATTTCCCAAGGTCCGCATAAAACTTGATAGTTTTAGCGGCACATACTTGTAATGACATTCAAGACATTTTGATAGTTTTATGATTTTCCTCTTTAAGAACACTTCCAGTCCGTCACAAATATGTTTCGAAGATTCCATTTTTCGATTCGTTCTGCTGAACTTTTTTTTGTTTATAGTTGAGTGGAAGCTAATACAGAAAAAAAAAATATCGATGTACGTATGCCATTTCTTTTCTAAAGTGGACCATAAATGCACCTGTTTTTGGCCTGCAATTGATAATTTTTCATGCGAGCATCAGTTTATTGGTGTTTTACAACATAAAAGTTCGAAAATTTTAATGCGCCACTGAATTATTGCTAGAACATTAATTTGTTTAAAAACTAAATATATACTTGAAAATTCAACAATTAGGTGACAAGGCTGATAAATTGTTAGATCTTCAATAAATTGAAACTACAATTCATTTTAAGTTTCAAAATGTATTTTAAACAGCATTGTTTGTTCGTAGCATTGGAAAAACAAGAGTTTTCTTGCATACATATGTAAATGGCTACCATTCCGAGGGAATCCAGAATAGCCACGCTCGCCATTTTTTCAATGGTTTTATCTAAACTACCATAAAACGCAAATAAAACTAATATTTCTTGAACAAGACTAGCACGTTTTTTTGAGGAGCACGATAAGTCCATCTTTATTTGTTCTATTCTTGAAAAAGATGAGTTGCGCTTGAATAAAACTTGTTTGAATTGCTTAAAGTAAACAAGTCTTTCGTAAGATAGCCATAAAATCAGTGCACAGAAGGCACATCATAAACAAAGAAAATGTGAACGTTCAAATCAAAAGTGCCTATGCCTAATTGTTGTTCTTAGTCATATTTGCAGCTTATAATTTATTGTTTTTAATTACCAGCGTAAGTCGATAAAAACAAAGAAAAACTCTAATTTGAATATGTTAACATTGTTTTTGGGAAGAATAACAGATAATAATAATGCGTCGATGGCTGAAACATCAGTTGTGCGAAAAATGATTTTTCTCTTGATCTATACGCTAAACCTAACGTAGAAGTGCGAAGAAGTGCGCTCAGTAGTGGATCACTGAGCGATTCCAGCGCACTACTTCCGGCTTTAGATTTAACGTATAGATCATGAGAAAAAATTTCGCTCAGATGATATACCAATTTTTACTTGTAACGAGTATAAATATTGTGTAGCCTATTGGGAACTGAAATGCATGACTCGGGAGAATTTAACAATAACATAACATTCTACTATCGTAGTGCACGTTAAACCTTACGTCGAAAGTACTGCGCTGTATTTCCACGGTAGTGCGCCATATACGCACTACCTGAGACGTTAGGTGTAACTTGCACCACTGGCATTATGTGGAAATTATCATGAGTTATGCATTTCGGTTTTCAACTGGCGACACATTGCACCATTTAATTTGATTCGTTACAAAAAATAGGACGCATAACGCATAGACCCTTCTGATAAGTTGGTATCAGTAGGCTGCAAATCCAATGGAATCCTGATATGTTTAAAAAAGATTATGCCGTTGGTGGCTGAGATGAAGGAGTATTTAATATATTGGATAGGTTTTTATTGAATTTCCGCGATCTACTATTTTATAATATCTACCACCTATGGGCGTCCATTGTCCAGTTTGTTTATTTTTCACATAGTGTTCTTTCTCAAGAGTATGTGCTCTTATTCAAAATCAAATGGTTCTAAGAGCATTTTATGGCAGCATATTAAAGATAAATTCATCTTAAAGAAGAATGTCGTAAAACATTTTCAAAACTTTTATCAGGTTTTATGAAAGTTGCGAAACGATGTCTTGAGAGGGGATTCAAGTATCTTATAAAATTACTCATAAGATAGATAACACTTATAAATGATGTTTTCGTCCGCCATGTTCCGGTTTACTGCCAAAAGGCCGCTCACAAGGGCGTAGAATTTTTTTCGCAAGTAAACTTAAATAATTACCTTCCATGGGAAATTTATCAAAAGCAATTATCTGTCTTAGCTTTTTATTTATCGACATCCGAGAAAAGTCCATTTTTTTAATGCAAACGTTAGTGGTCACGGGTGGCGTTTCCTATACTCAAGAATTTAAGTGCCGAAATGCCATGGCTAGCCTGGTTGTGGCACGGGAGACCAGATAATAATGTAGAATCAACAGCTGAGAGCTTATAATTAAATCATTACGGCTCGTTCCTCTGTTATTTATTCGTTTTCGAACAGGCCCAAACACGATAGGTACTAAATAGCGAAGACGGTGTTAGTAACACCTAGGAAAGATCGATTAGAATAACCAATTATCACAATTATAAGATATGACTCTACTTTTTGCTGTTTTTTCATTCTTTACTTTTGAATACTTAAATTTTTAAATAATGCAACCAATTTCTAGAATCGATTGCTGCAAAAGTGGAAATTTAACGAGGAATGAATGAGTTAGTAGATAGTTGTAGTGTTTTCCAACATTGAAATCTTGTAATGAAATTGAACGAATTCTCGAATGGATATAAAATTTAAGATGTACTTAATTGGGAACTAAGTTATGACTGGATGCATAAAGTCATGGTATTCGGAAAGATAATTCAACGGAATTTTATTTTCATCGACAGTGAACTTCTGAGTTCGTAATCTCATGTACACTTCGAACTTAAAGTTGTTTGAACCAAAATCTTCACCAATGATTTCAATTAACACAATTCCTTAAATTGAGTCCAAGATTTCGGCACAGTTTATGTCTACGGAGCAGCATAAGGTTAATGCAACTAGGTCAAACAACAATCGGTCAGTTTTATTCCTGTCCTAGATCTAAAAATAAGTTTGCATCATTTTTCAACACGATTGGTTCAAACCAGCACTCGTAAAAGTGTCAACTATTGAGATTATTTTTAGATGCATCCAGCCCGGATCAGTTAACCTAGATCTATTTTAATCTTAAATTCTACGAGAGTATGCACTTCCTTATTCCCCCCATATTGTTATTTGCATAGTTGATAATTTCAACTTTTCTGCGCTCTTTTTACTGTAAGCAATCCATTTCAGTTGTAACAAATTACTGATTTTATCATTTTTCTTCCGTTTCTTTCCCTTACATTCCAGTGGCGTGGTTCACCTTTGACTCGGCTCTCAGCGGTGGACCCTGCTCAGGAATGAATTTCAGCAACGACAACCGGACCGTATCGGCCGACGGATGGGAGCATCGAGTGGCCCTTGGATCGGTCGGTTTCTCTCGAGGTGTGCACTACTGGGAGTTTACCATCGACAAATATACGGCCGACACAGATCCCGCCTTCGGAATAGCGCGGATTGATGTGGCCCGGGATAAGATGCTGGGTAATTGTCCTGTGGTTGTTTCACTGACTGTTTTTCCTTTCATATCATGCCGTTTATTTCATCCCTTTCAAAAACAGGCAAGGACGATAAGGGCTTTGCGATGTACATCGATCGTCAACGGTCATGGTTCCAGCATAATTCCGTACACGAACGTCGGGTGGAAGGAGGCATCTCCACGGGCAGTACCATTGGCGTGCTGTTGGATCTCGAGCGCCATACGCTGCACTTCATCGTCAATGAGATGCCTCAGGGGTCGGTCGCATTTCGAGATCTATATGGCGTCTTCTATCCAGCCGTCAGTGTTAATCGTGGCGTAACACTGACACTTCACACCGGCCTCGATGCACCGCATATGGACTACCACTAGGGTCATTAGGTGGCGCTGATCCATATTCTTCCTACAGAATACGAAAGAAAGAGAGAGGACTTCCAGCCTGAGGAGGCGTGAGAGTCATTTGTGCTTTCTTTAATTTAAATTCTATTCAAATTATTTTGCAATTCCTTCGCCTCGCGTCTAGTTTATCTACAAGGCGAACAAACTCAGGTTCATAGGGAAGTTCACCCTCCCCACATCGAGGGCCTACGACGAGATGATGCACGGCTGAGATAATGTTTCGACACAAATGGGAGCGTGTGCAAAGAGAAGAGAAAACATAATCATGCTTATGCTATTTATAATGTACAGACAAAGCTTTGAGTTGTACAAAACGGTGAGATAGTGTAGCGAGTGGGTGGAACACGCCAGCACAGCAGCAGCATCATCAGCAGTAGTAGTAGCAAACGGTAAGAGGAAACAAATGCTAGCGAATTAAGTTGTTCTTGGGGCAATGTATCTGAAGGCAAAAATCGATACAAAAAGGGAAATGAGCACGGAAACTATCAGCTATTCGATATGTTCGAATTTTCATCTTTTATGCATGAAACTGGTTCTTCTGGTTCTAACAATTGAAAAGGTTGAGTGTTGTGCTTTGCCAAGTTTGAATACAGAGTAAACGATTGTTTTTCAAAATTCTGGTTTTGATTCATTCGTAGCTCTTTTCTGACTGTCGTTCTTAAGCTATGTTGGAAATCTTACATTTTCGTTGTGAATTTTTTTTTGGCTTTTAAAGTAATGTTCTATAAGAGCTTCCACGATAATTGATTGAGAGCTCTCGATGGCCATTTCAAATATGAAATCATTAACTGTGTGGTTAATGCACAGAAAATGTTCAAGCCAGAAGATAATCTCGATCGAGAAACAGAACATCTGCGTATATCTAGTAGGCTATGTGTTACCTCAAAGGAATTTTATACTATTTAAAATCAGAATTGCATGATAAGTATATGAGCAAAATCTAGCTAAGCATTACATAGAGCAATTAGCACAACCTTTCCGGTAATTCGAGCTGAAAACAGTTATTTTTAATGAGATAGACTTTGAAATTCCTTAAGGTATAATACTCGCGAAACGTTAAGCGTTTGATTACATTCTGCATCAAATAGAACAATTCGATTCGATCTCAAAGATAACGTTTGCATTAAAAAAAAGACTAATATTGGATGGCGATGAAAATAAAACTACAAAAAATAATTCAATGGAACGAATTTTCCTTAAGTCCTAAGTTTATTAAGTCTTCTACAAAAATGCTTTGACACCATTTTGGGCGGCCTTATGGCAGCTGGCCAGAACCTTAGCCATGGCCGATGAAAAATTGAATATCGGTAGGTTTTTAAGCTGCTCTCCTCCGATTTGGCTACGACATTATTGGAGTAGATACTTTTTTATTACAGTTATCGTGATTTTCAGCCTCGCTGGTTAATCTCACCTCGTAGTAATTTAAACACCTTTTGAGTATTTTTGTGACTTGTCTCGGGGTGAGATTTGAACTCATTACTTTGGCGTAAGAGGTATGAATATTAACCACTACGCCGAGGTTGCCCCTTGTAGAAAATCTTCCGTTTGAGGTACACCCAAACTTTTTCTAACATTTTCTTCTGTGCAACATTCATCTTCAACCGGTCCATCTCCTCCAGTGATCTCTGGTCCGAGGTCTGGTTCAGCCAAACAACCAACATCATCTTGAGGAGGATTATTCTTTATGAAGGCGGCAACTTCCGGCAGGCACTTCGTACTTTATACTTTATAGTGGCTTGGACATTTCCTTCTCGCTGATCGTCAGCCGTAGAAGGCTCTTTTCCGGGAACATGGTGTGGGTGATATACTCGGTTAGTCAAAAAGTGTTAAACGCGGAAATGAAAATTTGATGAAATTTTTTTAATTTGGAGATCACTTTTATTGCTCATTATAGTCTCCCTTAAGATTGGACACTTGGTCCAACAGTCTTCCAACTTTGTTATCCCATCACGGAAGTGACTTTCTGGAAGGCCTGTAAAATACTCCTCTACGACGGCTATAACCTCTTCGTTTGAAGAAAAATGCCTTCCACGAAGGATTTTTTTTGAGGTGTGAGAACAGCTAGAAGTCAGAGGAAGCTAAATCTGGCGAACAGGGTGGATGCTGCAACAATTCGTACCTCAACTGATTTTTGTGATGGCTTTCGAGCTGTGTGAGCAGTTGCATTGTCTTGATGAAACATGATTTTTTTCTTCTGCAAACTGGGTCTTTTTCACGTATTTTTTCATACAACTGGTCCAAAAGGTCACAATAATAATCAGAGTTGATTGTCTTACCGGTTTGGAGATAAACTTTAAAAACAATTCCTTTTGCATCCCAACAAACTGACGCTAACGCCTTCTTGGCCGATTTCTGGACACGAGCTCGCTTCGGAGCCAAAGTTCCTGGTTCACACCACTCCTTAGCTTCTTGTTTTGATTCAGGATCATAGTGGTAGACCCAAGTCTCTTCCATAGTGATGAATCACGCAGAAAATTCTTTTAATCCTTTCGAATTTGCTTCAAATGTTGCTCAGAAGGTCGCATTCGAACGAGTTTTTTTTGCATTGTTAGCAAATGCGGCAACCATTGTGCACAGTTTTTGGTAACCCAAAACTTCAGCCAAATTATGCAATGTTGTTTCAGGTGAGATGCCTATGGTGTCAGTTATCACATCCACAGTCGATCGCTGTATTATCGCTATAAATTCTAGTGTTGATGCACTTTTTGGACGTCCTGAACGTGGATCGTCTTCAACGTTTGTACGGCCACGCTTCAACTCCAAAACCCATCGGTGAACGGTTGGAAATGAAGGAAAAGACTCCTTTAATACTTTCACCACCTTTGCATGGATCTCAGTAGCCGAAAAACACCATCCAAAACAAATAATTTAACCACTGCAGGATGTTCGGATTTTTCCATTGTTAAAAAATACACTGACACGTTAACTTCAAATGACTTGTAAACAAAGAATAAATTGACAGATCGAAATAAATTTTGAGTACGTCCATATGAAAGATGAAATATTAAAATGGCGTAGAAATTTTCGTTTTTCTACTGCTCCATAGATGTCGCTTTCAAAACTTTTTCGCTAACCTAGTATTTGATGTCAACGCTCGCTTGCTTGGTGGGAGATGTAAATTACCCGGTCCACTGTCATTAGTTTCCGTCCAGTGTGAAGTAGGTTTCGTTATCCATTTTGACTACGACGTCACGCTTCGCCGGAAAGATGCTTTCGACTGAAGCTTCCGCTTAACAATGTCCATTTTGCCCAGGTACTTTTTCGACGTTCGACCAGTACCACCATTCTCCCAAGATGCGGTCCCCTTGGTCTTCTTCCCCGTGCAGAAAAAAAAATCATTGTGATGTAAATATCAGACCATTCCACACGAAAGAGCCACTTGCATGAACTAGTTCTATCAAAGATGAGCTTTTGCATACTATGTTATCGGCGATGAATGGAATGTCCCAAAACATTACATAATGTGTAACGCACATTTTTGTGACACTCCATTTATGTGCATGATATCGAACAGAAATTCACACTGCTTTTTCGAGCTGTGCGGCTTTTGCTGCACTTTATAGTCACGTAGCACTGTCGGGCGGTCGGAACCAGGCTTCTGTTCGACGTTCTTGCCTTTCACTAGAAGGGAGAGTATGTTATAAATGCCGGGTAGCCTATAGCTGGTAAACACGAAGTGCCTCACGATGTCTAACTTCTTCGCTCCGGAGTGGAGCTGGTGGTATGAACAAACCATCGAGCGACGTTGCTTTACCGTTTTTGCCATGGCTGCTTCAAATCAACAGTAACTCTATCATTTTGTTTCTGTACACAACAGGTGGTTTCACCACCAGGTGGCAGAGTAATCACATGAAAAATCGCTTAAATCAGTCAATGTTTTCAATGCATACATTAATTTCAACTATGCCACACAATGATCAGGGGCTACATTCGTGAACACGACTCTCTGTGGAGTATGAATTCGCTCGATTCGACAATTGTCGACTTGTCAAGTGAGCGCGACTCGTTTCGAATCATTCGGCTAGCAGAATAAACACAGAATAGAATAGAGTGTTTATTGATAGTTTGTAAGAGGTCATTTCAAAATTATTGCTTTCACAATAAGCCTATCGCTTGCTCTCGAATTACTGTTTAAGGTCCACTGCCACAGTTATTAAATGAGAGCTTTCGATGCCAGGTACCATTTTTCCATATAATTGTGTGCCAAGTTCAATCAACTTTGTCCAGGGCATCAATACATTTTTGTGTACTATATATTATTAGACCAGACCGGGAATCGACTCACCAAGCCCCCAGCTTAGTGTTGCTTTGTGGCGGCGTCTTACTTACTGACAAATGGATTATTTAGAGTCCCTCAAACTTCGGCATTTTGTTTTTTGTTGCATTCGGCGACGGATTCTTCTTTTCTTTTTAACAATTGAATAACTGCAAGATGTCTGTTTGTTGGTCTTTTAATTCCAGAGAACGATTCATTGCTCTATAAGCCATATTAGGCTAATACTGTAATAACTGCTGAAGTCCCAACCGTTAGATGAGGTTGAGACATTATTTAACCTTCCTAGACTACTCGCTCTCAACGACCAGTCATGATAACAATTCCGCTCTGTACACCAAATAAGGCATTCTGTTCCCTTCGACCATCCTATCTTTCTTTTCCCTTTACATCTCCTGAAGGTTGGCGTCTTCCTATGATAAATACCAAATCCTCCCTATCTCCTACGGTTGCATGAACATGGTCAGCTGAGTGATTGATTATTGCGTAGAAAAATGTGTGAGGGTCTGAAGATTTCAATAATGAGTCTTCATGGTTTATGAACAAGCCTTTAGTAACTGGTTCCATTTGATGATGGCATGCAATGTCTTCAACGAATAAATCTTCATCGTAGCTCCATCCATGAGGTGCAAAAACGACAGTGCTTTGCTAGCATGATAAGCTGTCATTCTGGATTGTCGGCAGTAGCACTTGCTATTATGTTACTATGTTAAACCGTCGTGTTCATCCTGATTGAATTTCGCATGAAATTTTCCGTGAAAATATCAAAAGTTAATCTAAATAGCCTAAATTACGAAAAAGATGCTATTATATCAACTCCACGCGGTTAAAGCTAGATAAAAATATTATCCCGTAAAAAACTACTCTTTTCACTCATTCAGAAAGATAAATCAGAACAACATTTTCCTCGATGGTGAAATACCGGCGCCGGTGCTGTTATGGGTAAACGTGACTGCTTCTCACCCCAGTCGGTCCGGTATCGATTACAGTTGACACCGTTGGGATATTCTGAGAAGAAAAAATTCTAATCTCGCCAACTTTCGGAAGAAAAGTAAAACTATTGGCCCCACCCATGTATTGATGGGCTCAATATTTAGGGTCCGGGTCGTTTCCCTGGCGTTACGAATCAGCCTGATGCTGAAAATCACGTAAATACGAATTAATAACAATGATAACATACCACTGTTGGCTCAATCCTTTTATAAACGTTTCCTGATGACAATCTTCTCTAGGAGCTCAAATAAGCATCCGTTTCCTCAAAGGAAAAAAATGCTAGTAACACCTACCCCCCCCCCTTCCCCCTCACCCTCTTGCTTCCTACGCAACCTTGCGCCTTTGATTGACCATGGGTTAATGTTTCATCGCTAGGTGGCATTTAAGGGTCAAAGTACCGTCAACAAAATCTTAAAGGAAATTCTATGCCCAACAACTTTGTTCAAGATCGCAAGATGATCTGAGTACAGTCAATCATTTATTAGCAGTTTATTAAAGTGATGTCTGATTGAAAATGTAAAAGGACCTATTTTCTGTCATACTACTACTAGTAGATAATTAACAACACAAATGGGTTTGTGAGCAAGTGTGTTGGCCCCTTGCCACCATCTATCAGACATAAATTTTTTTGGTTTACTTTGATTGACAAATAATTTCCTACAAGATTCTCATGACTGACGGTACACTGAACACTTACAACGCCACCTAGCGGGGAAAACGGAAATTTTCGACTTTCTTCATACATTTTGATTTGCTTTATAATTAACGTGGCCTACAGCCTCATCGGCAGGTAAATATCGACCGGTTTTGCTCAAATTTGAACCAGAGGCTCAGGGTTGCATAGAATACAAGTTGCTATGTGATTTGCAGGATACTCTGGGCACTCTAGTGTCCATGTCCACATGTACTGGAAATGGTGCAGTGTATTTATCTATGTTTATCTGCCAGTCGTGCCATTCAGATAGCGATGGCAGTTAGGTACATTGCCGATGGCATAATTTAATCCCGAAAAAGTGGGATGTGTATGCAATGTTGAAAGGTCACTACACAGACAGCAGGAAGCTTCTCCGCTCATTTACGTTTCAACCCCGTGCACGAATGGTCCGTCGACGTTTGACGGATGTGATCTCATTACATTTAATTATCATCATCCCTGTACCAGATCTGCAGTTGCTTCTGCTGTTGCTGCGTTGGTTCCATCATTATGAACATTTCAAATGATTCATTCAAAAACGGAGATAACCCCGGGCGAGCTATAAAATCATATAACGAATAATCACTTAAGGAACGCAGACAGCGAACATTAATAGCAAAATTTTAAAACCACTCACCAATGAATAAATTATGAAAACAAATCAAATGTAAATATTGTACCTATAATAAATGAATGAAAGTTAACTGTGAGGTTAGCATCAAAAGTATGTTGCAAAGTAGAAGGTTTATTTGGAGTACGGTGGCTGAAATCAGCGGTGGTGGTCGATTTAACTGTGAGTAGGGTAAACACTCCTATAGTTGAGACATTGTTTAAAATCTATAATAGGAGTAGACCTTGCCGTCCTGCTACAAATGGTCTTAAGTTAAACGGTGTTGTTACCACATCATGAACATTTTTGTACACGCTGACTTTTTTGGGGGAAGGGGGAGGGGTTTGAACAGAGTCTACGCTCCATACAAAATTTCAAAAAAATGTATGGAGAAAAGTCTACGAGGAGGAAGGGGGAGGGTCTGAGATTTTCAAAAATTAGTCTACGTGGTTTATGAACCGGTCCTAATTATCGTAAAGCGGGGTAACATTAAGCAGTGGGCTAACCTTGATCGTTCCGGGTTGAGTTTCATGTTGACAGCCTAGTAAAATTTCTGCGCAAGAGATTAACAATAATCTTACTGGGATTTGATTGAATTATTCAACGTATATCTGATAGCAAAAATCCGAATCAATCCTCTAATGGTGTGATCTTATCCTTCTATTAAATTTTCAGTAACTTTTTAGAATAACATCACTGTTTTAGACCCAACAGTTTTATGAGCTGATTGTTGAATCTTCATACTTTAAAGTCAGACACACAAAGGAATTCGTAAATCGCTTGCAAGTAGGGAAGATCACGCATTCCTAAAACATCTCTTACCTTGCAAAAGGGTCGTCTATCTCGGGCCCTTGGGGTATCTAATAGCCATCATTATCCGGGCAATGCCAAACTGCATGAATGATGTCATCCGCTCCTACATAAGTATATTGCTATCGACAAGTTTAATTCTGTAGAGATGTCTAGCTAGTAGTGGTTGGACACCACACGAATGAAACCCCGACTTAAATCCAGACCTTTGAACCACGATCTCGATCTCAATCGTTTTGCCAACTTTGAAAAGAACTCTGTTGTACTAATGGAAAAAAATCATCATGTGAAATTCTTCTTTAAAAAAATCTCGCCTTCTTGTGCGCCCACATTTGAGCAATGTGAGGGGACCCATACAAAGGTAATCCTAAATGATCTTTCAACCAACGCACACATCTTCTCCCTTATTTTTAAATGAAGGTAAGATGAGTGCGTCACTGTTTTCATCGACCGAAGGGCCTCATTAGAACTGAGACTATCCGAAATTATGAAATAGTGGTCTATGGGCAAGTTGGAAATTATCCCCAATGCGGCATTGATTGCTGTAAGCTCAGTATCTTATACGGAATAAGGTTCCTGAAGTTTCCGGAAGGCAGATGATATTCATTGTAGACACCGCAACCAATAGATCCATCAATGGACATAAGTAAAAATTCTTCTATTGCAATAGCAATGGTACTATTTATTAAAAAAATATGGAGAACTTAAATAGGTCGAAGTACTCCGGATCTGGAACTCCTTGAATAGCCTGCTTCATGGAGAGATCATAATCAATGGAGGAACTGTGATAAGAGAAGCGTACACTAAGAGAATTATAGCATGGAAGACTAATATCAGATGACATATAGTTAATCAAGATTCGCAAGAATCTAAACTAGGTACTCAATACGAGCATTTCTTCGAAGTTTTCAACCATAAGGTTGTTACTGATTCCAGACTTGATCAGTATTCTAGATGACAGCTCCCAGAGGCGGTACTGTAAGAGTTTCACTCCAGGCTCATATTATGCGTTGAATGCATACAGCCAAGGGCAATACGTAAACAACGATATTGAATGCGTTCCAATTTAATGAGGTGGCTGTTTTTCTTGCCGAGAGGAGCCATGATCGAGAACTGAAAGAATAGTTGTTTTATAGAGTTTAATGAGGTTTTTCGGGTGAGTACCCCAACATGACCCGGAATCTCAGATTGACCACCAATGAATTTGTTGTTAAATTTGCATGTGATACACTGAGTGAAACCAAAATAGCTCCACCATGTTTTTGAACAAAGTTTTCGGAATTTCCTTACCGATTATGCTGAATTCTATTATGAATGATAGTACAATCTACAATCAATGTGCAACTAGCGATTTGAAATTGGTTCACTGTTGTAGAACCCCTAGTTCCGAAGTACACCTTGCAGTCTGCACCTTGCCATGCATTCTTGCGCTTCTCAGTACCTTTTGGTACAAGTATCTTTGTTTTTGTTTTGATTCGCTATGTTATTTTGACAGAATATTTGAGAGTGTATTGGTGTGAGTTACGGTCTTAGGGGCGAATCATTAAGCTTGGGACCGTGCTTGGGACCAGTGTGCTAGTCCTCCCGAGCCAAAAAATAATATTCGTTTTCTTCATGACTATCCACCCGCTGGTACAATCTTTTTGGACATCGTTTCAGTTAAATATGTTGATACTGTTGTGAAGCATTTACATATAAGTCGAAATATTGAAAAAAAATTTACGAAATAAAAATTGTACCACCTTATATAAAATGTATTCTACCAGAACTTTGACAGATAATGGGTAAGTCATAAGTCGGACAAAATGGATACCTTTTGGTAAAAAAGTTTTTTTTTCAAAACCAATTCTTTATTGCATTTTCAAAAGTTTATACAATGGGCGTTTGAGGTGTGAAACAATTCGACAGACAGTGGCCCTTCATTTTCAAACTTCCTCAAGATTTCCTCGCCATCATGGTCCGGACCACCTTGAGGTTCACTTTTTGGCACATCTTTTGGTACGGGATTTGAGTTGTGGTGGCTTCCCAGCCATTTTCTTACTGGGACAGGCCGCGCCTGGGGTACGTTTGGGGGATTGTCTTCCTTATGTACAAACGGTATGTTATGGGCGGTCAACCAATCCAGAGTGGCCTGTGCGTAATGGCACGAAGCTAGGTCTGGCCAGAACACAATATTTTCATCCTTATGGTGCTTTTTTACAAAAGCAACCAACAGTTATTCGTGTAGACTTCCGTATTGACCGCCATACCTCTACTCGTCTGTACGTAAAGGTTAGATATGCCAGTGGTCGAAATGGCCGCCCACACCAATATCTTGGGCTCAAACTTGGCTTTTCTGGCATATCTAACCTTATCGGGTGTAGTGTCCAACTCGTCGGTATAGAACCCCATGTTCCCAGCGGTCGAACTGTTCGAGAACGTAAAGTACTTCTCGTCGTCCATAACGATGGTGACGCCCGGCTTAAAGTACTTACGGCGCAGCTTTCGGCACTTCTCCGGAATTTTCTGCAGCTGCTTCTCCGTGTACTTTGGTCTGGATGCTCGCTTGTAACTTTTCACGCCCTCCGCCTTCAGGATTCTGACCACCGTGCTCTGCGACGTGTCGAACTTCTTGGTCAGCTTCCTGGTGCTGGCGCCAATCTTGTCCTTGGCGGCAGCTTTCAATTTCATCCGCTTTGCGGCGCTTATTCCGCTCCGACGGCCAGGTTTTTTTTATTGTTGGCCTTTGGCCCTCCAGCGTAGAACCGAGCGATCATGTTATAAATCGTGGATTTCTTGTGGCCCTCCTTCAAAAAGTGCCTCGCCACCTCCGATTTTGGATGCTGTCCAAGTATCCGAAAGACGCGCTCCCGGAGAAAGTTCTGTTCCGTGACCTTCATCGTAAACAAACGAAAACACACTGAGCACGAACAACGCCCACAAAGAGGAGAACAAAACAGCTGTGTGTCTCTCTGAGCGGTGGGAAAGAAGGGAAAGGTTTTTGTTGGGTGGGGGGGTGGGGTTTGGGGGGGAATTTTTTTCCAAAGGGTGGGAAGGGAATATTTGTGTTTTTACGGGGGGGGGGGGGGGAAACCAAAAAAACCTACCATGATGCAAGTCTCTCTTCCAGATAAATCGGTCGAAGAATCTTCCTCTTACATACCGTTTTCGGAGGATTTCTGAAAAACACCGATAATCGTGGTAGCATCGACAAACGTGAGAATAAAAGCAAGCTTACGGCGAAGGATAAGCGCAGAATTTTTAGAGAAGCAGTGAACCAATACTGCGTCCAAGACCATTAAATGTTGATGATGAGCGTAGGTGAGATTACAGGTGTGTCATCTGCCAGCTGCCATGGGCTGGCAGGAGTTGATAACGGCGGCCTACTGGAAGCATCAGCAGGAGAAAGAAGGCTAGAATCAGAAGAAATGACAGGTACATTCAAAATTTTCGACTCGAAGCTTGATTGGTACGCTTCGAAGACCTCGGCGTTAATGAGTTGGAGTTGATAAGCGCAGTAAAGTTGTTCCGTAATTCGTTCTTCAGCTCGTTCATGATTTCAGACTTGAGGCTTTTAAAGATTACGTTGTGCTTGCTGACAGATTCGTAGGCGGATCGAATTGAACTGCGGACACGCATATCTCTCATCAGAGTAGAGCACGATTTACCAAGCCAAAAAAAAACTGATGGTATTCAACATAATGATCCAAGACGATGCAAAACATATTGTACTATCACAGACATTCAAGTTTGAATCTCAGCGTATGTAAAATTCTATAACCGTAAATTTGAAAGAAATCGCTAAATAACAATAAGTAACTAGCAACTAGCAAATCTGGCGGTTTTGTTGCCGCTATTTGGTACCTCATTGCACGTCAAACAACGTGTCAATATCGGGTGGCGTGTGGCGAACGTCGGCATGATAGTTTGACATGTTAGCAGATGCCGCAACTTTGCCACATCAGTGGGCACCTCGACTAAGTGAACTACGCGGCGTTAGTGAACAAGCAATTGTGACACCTTAGATTTTGGTTGGATATGTTTCGGTCCAAGTGATTAGACTGGCCATTTCCTGCGGTACCTGGACCAGTTCCGGATTGTGGTCCTAGACAATTGATTTGACTATCATACAATTGTTCTGGAATCCACATGTGTTTTGAGATGTCAAATGATGACTTAACTTATAGACTTAAGCCCCATATTCACCGGAATTTTGTTCCTCAGATGTCTTTGGAACCGGTTGACCCATTTAAATACAAATCAATAGCGTTGTATGGGAATATTTTAGCTAACAATCGGTGCAAACCAGGGACCTGACGGACAGGCATTCTCCTGTAGGCAACATCTCTAACATTTCACTCTCAAAGATTCATTGTTTGTAAATTGCTGGCGTTCGTACCCGTAGAAAGAAACTTCAGACGGGCCTTATACTGTAGAACCCTGAGAGCATGTTTATATCATGCTCTGGAAAGCTAAACTTGCAGAATTGGAATTGAAGGCAAGTGAGGCCAATGGGCTGGTTAGAATTTGTAATGTGGTTCCGGGGATAAGCCAGGTGAGATTTTTTCGTTTGAAAAATATAATTGAATGACACTGTTGGTGGAGTCCATTTTCCATGCAACTTACAACGATTTCACGAGCCGTGGATTCGTTTCTATTTCCATATCTGTTCAATGCTTATGACAGACATGTAGTACAGTAATGTTGTACTTCTTTAATCTTGTACCTTAAGCTGTACGTTTTGTTGTACTGGATTAAAGAAGTATCACGTTGATATCACGGTTCATTTTTTACGTCTGTCGCAGCTATAAGTAGCAAGTTACCATCATAATCAATAGATATCAATATCTGATAATGAAATATGCATCATTGTATTCTGATCGGCATGTAGAATGCAATCATACGTTTTCTAGATTTTCAACATGAAACTACCTGATCATTGTGAAGACTATGCTAATGATTTTGAATGAACTTCTAATAGAGAAAACTAGTGCTAGTAAAAACGTAAGTGAATGCATTCCATGCACATTCACTTTAAGCTCAATTAAATGTCAATGTTAACAGAAAACAAGTTTACTTTGACGTACCATTTGTAGCAGGAGAAGATTGCAAAATTTCAAACAATATGCACCAGCTGTGTTGACGTCTACTTTGCAATATGCCATCTCCAAAAACAACACTGGCGAAATCCATCATTGTCATCGTCATAACCATTAACAATCGAGTTCGAATTACGATTTGTCGATAGCCGTTCCATGATGTTTCTGTACATTTGTAAATTAGAAGTAAATTATTGCCACACTCAAATAGTGATTATATTTTATTTAGGTGCGAAGTAAACGAAACCACGCTATAGACTAAAATAAGTAGCTTAGCACAAAAGAGTCATCACCTATAGTGAATAGTCGATAAATCTGCAATAACTGCGTCACACTTGGCTGATTCGAAATTGCAATTCATTTTGCATCATTAAGGATGAAAATAGAAATAGAGAAATCATAACAAAAAAAGTAGCATGTCATAGTGCAACAAACTTGCAAATCAAAAATACAGGTCAAAATCTAGGTTTTAGTGCAAAATATGTTTAAATTCAAACATTCCCAGTAAGGCAACGTGAGTATTTTGAATCGCCATAGAAACCAAACACGTACGATGTCCATGACTAGCTTTGATATAGTGTTTATCGATTTTAACTGATGAATTTGAATATAAGAATAGAATGAACGTATCTAAACGAAGAAATGTATCTACAGTACGGTAATTTATTAACACTGAATCCCTATTAGTACTGATCAGAAAACTCTGAACAGGCGAGAGATGGTTGTAATCCGTCAGTCTAATCGAATTATTAAAAAATTCATGAAAATCCTACAAATCGTCTATCTACTTTATTTAGAAATGTATCACATTCCCTCAAGAGCGACGAAAATTGCTTTTCTTTGAATACTAGAAGATTCATTCCATTTCGAACCAACGACGACATAGGGGAAAGTGCTCTACTGCGGGTCTATGGATCTAGAATTCGGCCTATCGTTAAAAATTGCCTGTCTCTAATTTTTCTTCATATTGATATGTCAGTGAGACAATACTACTGTATATTTTGGATTTTCAGGGTAAAAATAGTGAATTAATATTTACTTCGAATTTTAAGCATAGGTCGAATCCTAGATCCATTGACCCACATTAGAGTTCCTTCCGCTACAACGACATTTCTTCTCAGTTTCTGCTTGGCTTTCACCGGCCCAGGTATCTGATCAGCATTATTTTTTATTTCGTTGAGAGTCAACGTTTTAGCATCCCCGTATCATTTTGAAACTCCCTATTGAATCTCCTTTGCTGTTTCAAACTTGGTGACTGATAGTTTACTAACTATTAACATGCTTATTATTATTATGATTATTATTTTGGCCTCATAACGTTATATTGGCACATGATATCAGCATTCAACCGCAGTAGTAGATTGATTTCATGCTGCTCATGTCGTTCGACAAAAGTCTTTTCCCTTACAATAAAGAATCATCAATTTGTTGAATAAAACATCATTTTTTACATGATTTGAAAGAAATATATGTAGATAACTTATTTTCGTTACAGCCCTGATCATTTACGAATAATCAAAATCCACATTCATGAATTTTAAGTCATTTGAAGTAATAGTTTTATGATCTATCATGGAAAAGAATGAATTTGAAACTTTTTACTTGTCGTGACGCGTGGAACCGCCTGCTTTGTAAATAGGGTACATGTCCCTTGACTCAGCCTAATAAGCAGCGGTCGATTACAATTTTAATTATAGCTCATAAAGTAATCGAGCTAGAAACTATATTAAACTATTCATACCTTTGGTTAGACATGCCTCATAACACGTTTGCTGTTTTGAACCATGGAACGTTAAACAAGGAACCATATTGGGTCTATTCGTAGATGCAACTTCGTCTTATTATTAAGGATTCTTGTTCAAAAGAATCGTTGTAAGTTTATTTTTATCAGCTCTTTAGGCATTCCAGTTGAAGCTATATGCGCTATACTCAGCACCAAATTTCACTATACAAATTATAATTATAAACTACTTTATTTCACTTAAATGTTTTTCACATATGATCAACAGGCCATTCCATTTCATAACATCAACATTTCTACTATATAAATTTTGTTACTAAGTTTTCGGTTTGAATAAGCCCTCTGAGAAATTAACATCCACTAACTCACACATTTCGATTAAAAACTTCATCAATATAAACATTTTATTATGTTACGATTACACTAGGCCATAGTTGGGAGCATAGAAAAAAATGTGTCCCCAAAATTTGGTCTACGATTTACTTGTGAAATCATTGTACATTTTTTTATGTGAATGGTTGATTTATAACGTGAAACTATTTTCTCTACATCTATAATGTATCACTAAACATATCGGTTCAATTTAGCCTAATTTAGGTCATTTGAAGATCATGAAGATAAACCAATGAAGCCATGGTGACTAAAAAAATGAGCAAATCGAAAATATCACTCAAGTATATAACTTTAAATTGATGAATAATGTCTCAACTGCTTCAAAACAAATCAATCATCATGATGCCAACATAAGTTTGCCGATTATCGGTGGATTTATGACACTTTTGATAAATAGGCCGAATGAAGGAGCTAAGCTAACATTACATCCCGTTATAATATCTGATATTGTTATAACACAAGAGAAAACGATCAAATAAATTGAAGGCTTTCAAATCATAGTATTTATGTTTCAGTCTCAAAGTATCTACGTGCAACAAAGATTACATCATTCATACTATTTATTTACAAATATATATTTTTAACTACCAGTACCTTGCCTAGTACCGTTTAAGTTTAAGATTTAAGAAAAAAATAAATGGGGTGGAGTGAATATGAAACTAAGAACGCCTTTAATAGTTTTGATTTTTGAATTTGTGATACCACCTTACCAGTCACCAAAACACCAATAATTCACTGTTGTGAAGCATCAGCAGCAGCCGCATCATTTTTATTCAAACTCAGTATGTTTATGTACCCGGAATTTTTACCGTACCGAATTCGTTTGGGAGTTGCCAAATTGTTCCCTATTTCCGTTGTATTCATCCTGAAAATATTTCGTACAGTTTCATTCGGTTGTGAGATGGTCTTGTTCAGGAAATGCGGAATAAGCATGGACGAGACGTATCTTGGTTTCGTGAGGCCACTGGCAAATGGGTTAGTGTACGGTTTTGACGAAGGCTGGAACTTTGGAGAAACTGGTGGGTACAACAACTGTCCTGGGACCGGTTCCTGGCTGTAGAATCGACTATTGTGAGACATCCGGAAATTTTCTTCATCCGAGTATTCCACATTTTTGTGTTGAAATGCTGGAAGGGGTTGCACTTGCTTTTCTGTTCGGGCTTTACTATTGGCGCTTTTTCTGGAGCTTGAACGTGGGGGCCCTAGGATACCACGACTAAGATACGAACGAAGCAAATAATCTTCCAAGTATCTTTCAACCGTTTCTTCAGAATCTCCCATCATAACATCATTCCGTCTAATTACGGCTCTTAACTTCGGTTGTCTCAAAAGGCGCAACTTTTCTATACACTCACAGTCTTGGTTATTTTCACGATCAATGCTCCGTTTCAAAGGAATTGTTGTGTATTCACGACCATTTTTCCAGAAATTTGCATTTAATGCAATACCGTCAGGAATACTAAAATAAGCACAATAATTAGAATAACATAAATCACTACACAATTTCATTTATAAATCACCGTCTTGCGCCGAGAATGGCAAACATCCCAACGATCAACAACGCCACACTTGACCACATTTTTGCTTCCGCTAATTTCTATAACTCCAGCTCGCAAACTACTGCTAAGCCACCTGCGCGCGATCACTGCCCTTCCGTTAATGAATAGATCAGTGAAGATGTTTAGGGCTTACGGTTTCAGTACTGCAACGCATGACTGAGCTCCAATCGCCAACTGTTGCGCTTTATTCAAAACACCATATAGATGTACCTTTCTTTCAACGAGCATGGTCTTCTGCGCCAAGCCTCCAGCATAAGGAAATGCTCAATAAAAGCCGAAAATTTTGGATGAAAACTTGCCAGACGAGTTCGTTCTTGTATTGTGAAAGAGACGTGATATTGGCGAGAGTGCACAAAATCGAGATGCGCAAAGCAACAATTTCAACACTTTCCGGTCTTAAATCGTGCGTCATAATACCATACCAAACAAAAATTCCAGTACAATCTAAATAAATTGTTGCATAATGGAAAATTATTGGCCATTACATATTTGGAACATTAAACATTTAGACGCGCCATTAAGCGATTCGTTAACCGCATCGAGAAATTTGACCAAAAATGCGCAATATTGTTTCTCAAGCTGAAGCGAATCCAATTTTGAATGGTCTAGCAACAAAAGATGATGGAAAACATTGCTAAAATGAAAAAATAAAAATAAAACACGTGGAAAAATCTAGTCGAAATGTAAAAGGTTCAGGTTCAGTGTACAGTAATTAAAGCGTGTACCGTTCGTTGCAGTGACATGGCGAACTCGTGTGAATAGGGTTAACACCGTTCAACGTGGTTCGACTGTAATAAATATCAAAACAAACATTAAACCCCTTCAACGAAAACTCGGACCAACATCAGAGCAGCGGAAGCGAACGAAAGTGGAAGCCGGTCCTATCCACGTTTGCTGCTTCTTAAAGACAGAGTTTATGCGTGTAGAAGAGCAAAAGGTGGATAATAGCGGCGCAATTTTTATTTATCTATACCAAAATTGTGGCTAGCAAAGGTAGGAGGCAAAATACGTGTAAATTTAGCATCGCTCTAAAATTGAAGCATCCATCAGCTTACAGCTTACTGGACGCAAAACAAAGATATGAAAGTTTCCCAGTTTGAATGGGAGTAGTACGAAACGACCATGATGATGATGATGATGATGATGATGATGATGATGACGATGGCAAATTTGAAACATTATAAAATTTAAAAAAAAACGTTCGCAACTAAATGTCGAGAGGCTGTTTTCAAAATATTTTTGAAATCTGTTATATTACCTTAAGACGATTACCACCAATGAGGTGACAAAACCTTCAACTGCTTGACACATGTAAGAGCAATTTCGGAAAGATAATTACACTTCAAAACTAATTTGTAATATACATGTAGGGTTTATATGCTAGTAATGGACCCCTTAGTAGAAGCTTTGAACAAATTTGATGTTTTCCACAAGAATTTTATTTACGTTTTGTGCAACACTCCAACATTTGATGAAAATTACTAGTCATTTGTTCAATATTATGGTAAACTCTATCTTTTAACATCGATAATTCGTGCTGGTCATAATATGCCTTTTTGGACCCCTTTATTTATTATAGACCCGGGTCCATAATACGCATATCAAACAATGTGATTAACATGATCAATCATGTTAACGCTGCTAGACCAACGTGTTATCTCGTAGACAAATAGGGTAGCTCATATGTTTTTGGATATGTGTATATTATCGTCACCTTCCTATAAAAAGCATTACAAAAGCATCCGATGTGTAACAACACCTGTGTACTTAGAAATCTATTTAGGTTCAATCTAGGTATGAAATTAAACTAGTACAATCTTGGATGTGGGGGGGGGGGGGGGGGGGACTGAAAGTTAATTTTAGTTTATATTACGAAATCGAAGGTAGAACTAACGAATCTGTTCGTTGTTTTCAGCAACGAAGCTGATTTGTTCTTTTTATGAAGATACATTCGTACTTAATGGCACACGCGCAACTGTCAAACGCACGAAGCATTTGTTGACACAGAAACAACATCCGTGCATTGTATGAAAACAATACAAAGAGTTACGAATATTTTGTTACAAATTAAAATGAAACGTCTCCCTGGTGGTTGCCTGAATGCCTGTGTGATCTACTTTATCGACTCGAAATGTAATTGACAAAAAAAGCGCAACCACGTGGAGTTGTCCAGCGTTTTTTTTTTTAATGTTTCTGACATGGGATTCGATCCTGTATTTTGTATCCTGTATATGGCAAGCGCTGTTACTGAATCTGGGGTTGATCTCACTAGGTCATGGTGACTCGTGAGATGATACTTGAATAATGAGTATGAAGTTATAACTCTCGACAGCGCTTCAATTATTTTTTTACGATAAATAAATTATTCCCGCCGATCCCAGCAGCAACCTCAGCTAAGCAGTTATTGGCTGGTCTTCACGAAATCCATTTCGTGCATTTTACAAAAAGGTGTAATGATAGTATTTCTCTAGATAAAAAGCAATATGAATGTTTCATACAATATACGAGACATTTTTTCTATGTACAAAATCCATGATTACGAAGCGAGTGAAAGCTAATTTACGAAAATAAATTTTCAGTGTAGCTAACTTCCAACGAGACGAGAAGTAGCCAAGCTCCAAGCATTTGTTGTAGACTGTGGCTAGGTGGACAAAAAGGCAATGCTTAAGTTTTTCAACTCATAGTTGAGTACTTCATCGACACCTGCGGCCTTCATGTCTTTGGTTGTTTTGATGGCTGCTATCACCTCATCAGCAGTTATTCTTACTCATCAGGAACAACTATTGGAGATTCAGCGACTGTAGACATTGCCTCCTGTACGGCAGGCTCATGCGGACTCACCATGGTATGACCTAGGTTATGAGAATCCACAAAGTGCTGGCCAAGTGCATTGTCTTTTTCAACAGGTGTTAGTAGTAGCGATTGGTCCATGTTTTGATCAGGAGAGGAAAGGGGAGATATAGGTCTCGGATTATTTTTAAGAATTTTAGTCATTCAATGCATTGCACATTCTGGGAGTGAGCGAAGATGGTTAGCAAATTATCGATTTCTTTGATCCATCAACCTGGCTTGGATGACTTTTTAGGACGATTTATGTTGGTCTTCAGGTGGAGGTGGCCAGAACGTTGGTATTGACGCCGAATGATATTACGGAGTCGAATGAGATGTTTAGTAGATCTGTCTAGGTTCAGATAGTTACTCATCAATCTGGAAGCTGGTACGTGTTAACCCCGGGCTTGGGATATCGCCTCGTTGATTTGCTACAGGCACTGTTCGATGTCTTCACACGACTCCGGCTGAGAGCCGTAGTCAACGGATGAGTCAACGCACTGCTGAAATCGCTGCCCAATCAGTACGATGGAAATTGCGCCGGAAAGCTTGGAATCGGTTGACGGAGGAACCTACTTCGGCCATCACCGGATAGTGATACGAGCTGAGTTCCTAATGGACGACAGGATCGGAGATGTTCGTCATGATGGTCAGGAAGATATCGTTGGTAGCATGAGCACCGGAGCGGCTCAAACGGGTGGGAAAATTCGGGCTCAAGATGGTGTAGTGTCCTTTCTCGAAACCTTGGTGGTCGATGGTACCATTGGGGTTCCTCCGGGTGTTACCCCAGGCCTGGTACTTCGCGTTGAGGTCACCGGCGATGATGAATTGCACCCGCCGCCGAGTATTCTTGTTGATGTCTTGCCGTAGAGCCTCTGCCGAGCCGTCACTGGTGTTTGTTAAATGGGGAAGTATGCCACGATGATGGTGATTGGGCTGGCTGGAGTGTCCACTTCAACTCCTATGGCCTCGATGACTTTCAGTCCGAAACTTGGCAGTGAGCGGCAGCTGATGTTGAGCCGTAATGCGATGGCCACTCCTCCTTCCCCTGAGTGGGTTCGATCCAGCCTTACAATCCAAAAGTCGGGGATATATAGATTCACCTCAGGCTTGAGGTGCGTCTCTGTGATTGTGGTGATGCCGATATCCTTCTCTGTTAGGAAATCGATGAAATCGAGGAAATTTAATTTTGACGTACGACTTACGTCTCTCTTTTCTATTCCTGTATAGGGGCGCCGTTCTAAAATTTCTGAAATCGACCGCATTACACAGCAATGGAGATTTTGAACGAAAATATCTCCTTTCTGGCCCACAGGTCTGCTAGTGAAAGATGCTCGGCAGCAGCAGCAATAAGACCAACATCACAACAAACGGTGTTACGTGACAGCGTCGATGCAGTTCATCCATAGCGGAACGGGGCAGAAACAATAACCTACTCCACCGTGACAATGGCGTCTCGTCTAAAACCATGATATCTTCGAACGACCAACCATCATCTCAGTCCATGGGTTCAACTCGTACGGGCGGGTTTCGACAGGTTCAATGGCGAATTCATCTCGCGGAACCTGATGCATGGACTTTTCGAAACAATCCTTTTCAGGAAAGAGTTAAGCAGAATTATCTGTTAAAATGAAACATAATCGATAAACGGCCTTTTTCGGGCCACTACCTACGTTTAAAAAGAGTTATCTGCTTGCCATTATTTTGAAATGAATTCGATTATTTTACCTACATACACACTTTAAGCAGTATACAGCAACAGGGATCGCGAATATGACAGAATACCACCCTGGGCGATGGTGACACCGGACAACAGTTTGATCCATTTTTGTCGTTGCGGATGGCCAACTGCAGATGACGGGCATGATTCTGGTTTTCTGTGTGTCACGGGCGGCGTTTCTTGTCTATTCAAACACTTCAAAAGCCACATATCCCATCACTGTGGCCAAGTATACCGGCGCATTGGCACTGACACGGCGTAGTTGCTCTTTCTTGGCAGACGTTGGATTTTGCACACACTAATAGCATTGGGTTTTATGGTACTTTAGATTGAATAAAATATAGTAGAAATTTATTAATTCGATGACATCAATTTTTGACGTAGATAACGTCTTAAAGCCAATTGAAAATCTAAGGCAAGGGGATTTTATTTTTTTGTATGTTCCCAACTATGGCCTGTTGTATCAATAACGAAGTAAAAAGGTTGTTATTGGTAAAATTTGAAGTGGAAATGCATGAGTTTGAGGTTGTTAATATTCAACTGGCAAATCTAAACACAAACCGAAGGAACGAAATCATTGTATAGTAAATTATAATGCCTTAATTCATAAAACTTAAAAAAAAAACCCACAAAGACTGCATTTAGTAATAAATCCATCGAATGGGACGAAGTTGCATCCATGAATAGACCCAATTTGGTGCTTATAGACCGACATTAAATCCATAGCCCTCGAAAGTTTCTGACTTCATAAAAAGAGTTGTGTAACTTTTCATGATACATACTACCAAATGTCTTATCAAACTTATCTTAGCAAGTGTATAACTACTTGAATCTTGCTTACAGCTTCAAAACTGTATGAGTTATAATAAAAAATATAATCGATCGTTGCATAATAGGCTGAGTCAAGGGACACATACCCTACTTACTATCTCATACTGGTCTAACAATCTAATAGGATCACATCCACGCTATTTTGATCAGACTATGCCTTACGGCAAGAGTAGGGGTTAAATGAAAATGTGAAAATAACAGAAACAGTTTGAACGCTAAAAGCTTTATCATTTCTCAATTCAAAATATCATTAATTATTGACTCTGAATTCCCAAACAGACACTGAACAATCAATAACGCGATAAGGATAATGGTCTTCATCTGGTCGTTCATATCAACACAATCACTACAGCCAACACAACCGTTGCCTTTCATTATACCAACATTCAAACCAAACGTTTCTTTCCAGGACCGCCAAATAATTTCTAAGAAGCGATTCATAGAATGCTTTAACATACTTACACATCATACTTTTCACATCAACAAGTCCTACGTCAACTTTGCAGTTATGTCACTGATATTACACACCCTTCTTCTTCAAACGTTACAACTTCTCCTTCAATTTTGGGATCGTAGACAACATTTTTAATTCTGCTTTCTGTTTCGTGTGGAGAAGCTCTAGCCGCTTTTTGGATGATAGTACTGGAGGGCTCTTGACATGCTTGAATTTCATTAGCTTCGTTGCTGGTGTTTGTGGTTCGTCGAAAAAAGGTTTAACATTAACGTTGTCTTTAATTCCTTTGTGTACTAATCGCTAGCTTACACCAGATTCACCCTCGATCTCATTGAGGGAAGCTACAGTTGCTTCATGAGCCTCGTTGTCAGAATCTTCTATCTGTCCGCAACCGAGTTCGCTATTGATTACTTCATTAGATGATGCTGCTTACCAATCTTTACGATGCGGTTCGGGGAGATTATCCAGATTATCCGCATAAAGGGTGTATTCGATAAAAATGGCACACAGAAAATCTTCTGTAACTTTTGAATCGTATGAGTAAAAAACCTAGAAATTTGAGTAGATCTTATCCATAGTGTATTATTTACATCTGTCAAGTTTCAGAGTTATACATTCAGTAGTTCCAGTCATGTCGTCGAAACAAGAAATTGTCCGTCAAAATCCAGGGGCGTCCCACCGGTGGATTGCTAAAAGGCTTGGAATTGCAAATACAACTGTGTCTCGTGTAATAAGAACCTTCAAGGAGCGTCTGAGTGTCCAAAGGAAGGAAGGGAGTGGTCGTAAAAGTGGTCCAATGGACAGTAAAATGGCCAGGAAAGTCGTACAACAATTCAAGAACCGTCCAAACATGTCAATTCGAGATGTCGCTAAAAAGTCTAAGGTGTCAGTCGGTTTTGTGCAGAAAACCATGAAGCGTGCTGGGTTACATGTTTACAAAGTGCAAAAAGCCCCAAACCGGAATGAAAAACAAAACATCACTGCGAAAACCCGCGCCCGGACACTTTACACGAAGCTGCTCACCAAATCCGGTTGCATCGTGATGGATGACGAAACATACGTCAAGGCCGACTTCCGTCAACTTCCTGGGCAAGAATATTTCGTTGCCAAGTTGAAGTTCGATGTTCCGGAGGATGTTCGAAAGAAGAAACTATCGAAATTTGCAAAGAAGTTTCTAATCTGGCAGGCGATTTGCGGATGTGGTGAAATAAGTGCTCCCTTCATCACTTCCGGAACAATAAACGGTGCGATTTACACGGAAGAGTGCCTTAAGAAGCGTCTCTTGCCATTCATTAAGAAACACAAAGGATCAACTCTGTTTTGGCCTGATCTAGCATCCTGCCACTACGCTCGAAACGTATTGGAGTGGTACCGAGCCAACGGAGTCAATTTTGTGCCAAAGGATATGAACCCACCAAATTCACCGGAACTTCGTCCAATTGAAAAATTCTGGGCAATTATGAAAACGGAACTTCGCAAACATCCCAAAACTATAAAAACAGAGCTAGAATTGAAGAAAATTTGGGTAAAAACAACAAAAACACTGGGAAAATCGGTTGTACAAAATTTGATGGGTGGAGTGAAAAGGAAGGTGCGGGCATTCGGGATGGGAGACGAAATTGAATAAAACAAATGTTGTAAATCAAAACTCATTAGTAGTTCTTCATTCCCTGAAAATTTCAAGAAAATCCGATAATCAGTTTATTTTTGATGAGTATATATGTGTGTGCCATTTTTATCGAATACACCCTTTACACTATTTCCAATTTTTGAGCACCAAGCACCTACATGAACTCTGTTCCAGTTTTCGACCTACAATACAAAAATTGTAAGATTTGTACAAATGGGTCGAACACTAGTGCTGGGCCAAACACTTGTGCTCTTCACCCTATTAAAGAAAAAAATACAATAAACCATTTAAACTTACGTTCCTCGAAATCATAAACGCCTTATCTAACGTTTGTATCTCACCAATTACCGGATCAGTAGTTGCTTCATCTTTGCGACCTTCTGTTACAGTAACGAGACACCCAAAGCTCTCATCCAATGTAACTGGGAAGTCAGATATGTCAGCACATACGGTTTCACATTTTGATTACAATTCAGGCTTATCGCGCTCATCAAGCGGTGCCAGTACAGTTTTATATATAACACATAACTTTTTCAGCTTCATTCGTAAAATCTTCTGGTTCAATCAAACGCAGCTTTTCTTATGCGAATCATATTGACTGCGTTTTGGATGTCTCGACATGATATAAGGACACTTTTGTCGACTCTACTGGCTTTTTTCTGTGGCAGTTGTCGTCGTGCTTTCCAGTGATGCATTTCGAGTAATCGACCGCATCAGCATCGAATGGATAGATACCGCAGACCCTAAAACCGTTAATTACCGTTTTCGGTTTGAATGAGGTCCTAATTGCCAACTCCAAAATGCCGCCAAATTCATCCAATCTGATCATTGTTTCAGGATGCTTCGCTTGCCAAATCCGAACGTACACTAAGGTAATATATGTAAATAACATAACCAAAACAAGTCGACTAGCATAAGTCAACTCACCTGATTAGTCCAGCTTGCATTGAGTGACTTAAATATTGCCACATCAGATGTTTTCAAGATGTGCGTCGAATTGGCATGAAGCAAAATAATGATTATGCCCAGTTTGACGCATTCTTCAGCTGTTTCGAAAGGAGTATAACTTCGGTGGCCATCAAAGAAATAGAATACCGGCAGTTGGATTTTCTTACGCATCAAATATGGTTGAAAAATGCTTCTTTGGTCATCCATTCAGTTTCAGATTTCTTAACACCCCAAACTGCAGGGAAGCTTTTGACGACGCTGAGAGGAACTATCTGATATAGAAGCACTACACATGGGGAAACTGTAAATCCGGAGGCCCCATATGTATTGAAAACCGTGGTGTTCTTTTTGAATCCTGAGTCAATCACGTAAACGTTTTTCTCTGATTTCGGATGGATAACTACTTTTGTTTCAGGGTCCAAGCTGGAACCGATTTCGTCTCCGTTGAATATACGGTGGGGATGACTTAAAATATCGTTCGGGTGTTCTTCTTCAAGAATTTCATACACCGATCGAAACCAGTGGTGGATATTTTCATCGGTAACTGTTACAGATTTGGGCTTCCGTATAGTTAAATCCGGATGACGCTTCATGAAGCCTTGATACGACCTTTGTCCTTAAACGGGAAAAGTTGTATTGACTTATTTAAATAAAAAAAAAACTTCAGTAAATTACCAGCATTCATGTTGCAACCTTCCAGGCGAGGATAATTGGTGATGTGTTGCTTAATGACCATAATTAAATGTTGCCTGGTTATTGGGTACCCTTCCCGTGCCATACATTTAATACAAACAGAAAAAATAATGAACTATAAGTAGCGCGTAAAATTTCCCATTGTTTAATTCCAAGCAAAAGCAAGCGTAAACAACGTAATTGTTTGCAATCTTTCATACAGCAAACAACATTTTTAGCAAGCTTCCATAAACAGACCTGATTCCAGCGATATCTGGCTTAAATTTACATGAAAGTTGCCATTATTTTATGTCAAATCTAGCATTCCCTTCATGTGCATTAGATAACGCAGAAAATTAAATGTTTCTTTCTATCTGTGAATGCAACTATCTCGACCTCTTCCGCATCGGCAAGTGCGGTTGGTAGACCACTCCTAGCTCTTCCAGACCAGCTTTTCCGCAGACGATACTTCACGGTAGAGCGTGAAATTTTATACTGCTTGCACGCCTGTTTTATCGGAACATAGTTTTAGATCGCTCGCATGCATTGTTGCACTGCAGATTCCGTGTATGCACAGATAAAAAGAAACATTGAATTTCCTGCGTTATCTAATACACATAAAGGGAATGCTAGATTTGGCAAAAAAATAATAGGATATTTGATGTAAATTTAAGCCAGATAACGCCTGAAGCTAGCCTGTTGTATGAAAGATTGTGAACATTGTTGTATGGCGCATGAAAGATTGCAAACAATTTCGTTGTTCACGCCTCCTTTGGCTTGGAAATAAACGCGGAGAAATTTTACTTGTTAAAATTAATTATTTTTTTCTGTGTGCTTACATTTATTAGTTTTTCTTATTTTGATCAACAATTTTCACTTTGGACGGTGCGGAAACACTAAGTTCGATTTGTTTACAAACAAAAATAAAGTGTTGCCAAAGAGGCAACAAAGCACTTCCAGCAGTCCTATAATGGAACCTCAAAATTTAGATTTTTTTTTTTCAATGTTTCGTTGTTTTTATATGCATGGTAAAATTTAATATTAATAATAGGTATTAACGTGTTGAAAATGCATTTTTATAATCTTCAGTTTGTTCAAATGATCAAATGCTCAGTTTGTTTACATGATCAACCTTAAATGCTTTTTTATCTACTGTAACGAAAATACATACAAATCACTACACCATGCAGTGCTCAGGTAACACTAATTAATAATGATGTGTAAATGATGTGTAAAAATTGTGAAGAATCATATTCTAACCTTTTTTTAGTGTAGAGTCTATGTGTTTTAACTGACAATGCCTACACACTACACTTTACAGAAATCTGTAAAAGTTTACCGAATTCTCAACAGCTGAACGTTCGGTAATCCGATTTAACGGATTTCGGTGAAATTTTACAGTTATCTGTAAAAAAATTACCGGATTTCGGTAAACTTTTACCGAAATCCGTTAAACTGGATTACCGAACGTTCAGCTGTTGAGAATTCGGTAAACTTTTACAGATTTCTGTAAAAAAAATCTAAGTGTGTAGGTTAAATATGATAATAACGAAATAATTACAAAAATATGCACAGTGGATCCATTATACACACAGGGTCCATTATACGCATACAATCCCTGTATACAATCAAGCTGTGGAAGTCGGAGTTTAATTTGCTAAGAAAATAGAAATCCCTAATATTTATTTGTGATTGCGTTTTCAAATCCAATTCATCTTCTTTTCATTACTTAATCTCTACGTCTTCTAAGAGCCAACTTACACCTTTCGCTCGTATACTTAAAAATTGTATTGAGCTTTCGATTTCTTAGGCTAGAAAAAAAATACGATGTTAATCTCATTTCAATAATGCACAGTGTAATCTTTTGGACAATAAATTATTCAATTTGTGTCCTCCCGTCGGTAATGTCAGAATATAATCTGATTGTCATACGAACGTCTAGACAGCATAACATTTAGATCGAGAATGGTGCAAAATACTCCAGACACATCCCCAAGCCTCCCCGTTTGTCTTATTCCGTAACATACCGATGCCAAAAAATCGTTCTCATCTCGACCGAAAAAGAAAGCTATACCTATCCAACGTTTCCGGCCACGAATGTAAAGGCAGAGAAAAAATCTGTGTACCGCAACTGAAATCCATTGGTTTATTATATCCGACTAGTAACATTTGACATCGAGAACACCCATTGAATTTGCTTATAGATGGACACCGAAAATAAAAATCAACGAATGCAAATACTATGGATATACAACTGGGAGAAGTATATTTGGGCAATGTCTACCTCCCAAACTTCAGAGAACTTTAAACTCGAAACAAAAACTATCCTATGTCGTATTAATCTGCACGTTTCCTCTCTCCCGTTACCCAAGCAAACCATAATTTGGTGGTAAGAAGTCCTTAAGTATTGTTATTTCAGAAAACAACTTTCTTTCATTCGACAACAGCTTCGCTTTATTGTTATAGTCCCTTAAATTTCGTTTAATTCCTTCCCATACAAAGCCCCGGATTGATTTCCTCGTAAACACCAGAGTGCTTTCATTGAAATCGACTGGCATGGAACTCGTCGTTTCGCCAATGTTGTTCCCATTGTCAATGCCAAAAACATCTACTCCAACCTATACAATGATGACGGTAGTCGTGATGATGACGATGATAACGACGTTAGCAAAATGGCTAGTGCCAAAAACGATATTCACGCCGAGCACAGCTAGCATTCTGGACGGGAAATTCGATAACAAGTTAGAACAGCACAAATCAGACCACACCACGTGCACTGTTTCCCACATTAGTTTCGGTTCGATTGATTTTTTGTCTATTGGAACATGCGATCATTTCGCCTCAAATCTGATGAGTAAAACGTTGTCTGTAATTGAATTGCGTGCGGTTCTATGTGCATAAATACTGCGAAGCGTCAATAGCTGCATTGGAGTGAAAATATTCTGGAGGATATTAAGTCTTACGTGTTGGTCATCATAAATATTATGAAATTCTAACTCAGCTGGATGGAAGATACCGAAATCAGAGATGGTATTATCTTGTTATTAAAGGTTTTTTATTAAAGCCCCTGGAAACTCTAGAAGCCTATGCCAGCGCTGAAGTAAGGCTATACAATTTACTTCAAAAACGCGGAAGAAGGTCAAAAACAGTTTGCATGCTCCCATAATTCAAGTTTGAGTCTTATCAGTCCGATTGAAAGTCAGGTTGACAGAAAATAGGTAGATAGACTGATAGATAGATAGATAGATGTCTTAATGATTGAGCTGTTCAGTCTGGGCTGATTCAGCTGATTAAAATAAATAAGTACAATGGGAGGGTCCCGAAATGAAAAAATCGTAATCCACTATCCCAGAAATGTATAACCATAACTGGTACACCATCCTTGTGAGAGAACAGACTTTCCGGAATGTAGGTCGTCACTCAAACCATAGTGAAAACGGAACAGGGATCACTTGGCATTGGCATTTGCATTGCTTTGAGTGAAGCCAGAAAATATGCTGCCTGTGGAGAGAATGCAATTTATGCATAGAAAAGGTTTAAACATCCTGGATATGAAAAAAATTTAAAGGCTAAATGTTCGATAGAATTACCTCAACGTTCAAGTATTGGTTAGCAACTCAAGTTATACGGATAAAAAGAAGATGAAGTCATTTTTGACTCGGAACATAGTTCTCTCGGATTAAATTACTGGTTCTCCTAGATAATGTGACGTAAAAAAATCAGAATAAATCAAAAACAAAGTAGCATGCTCGGCCAAATAAAGAGCGCGAAAACTGTATAATCGGATTCTGGAGAACAAAGACGGATGCGCCAAGGAAGATTCGCGAGCGCTACCCGAACCGCAGTATTATACTGGACGACGCTAAAACCACGGTGGCGACGGAAAAGTTAGGACAGATAAAGATGGTATGGCAAGCGACTTGTACCTGTGGGTTGTGATCCTATTTTTTTTCTCGAAGAGTACTATTAACTCCAAGGTGTACGAGGAAGAATGTTTGAAGAAGAAATTGCTACCACTGTGCAGAAACTATTAGGCTCCTCCTCTCTTCTGGACGGATTTGGCTTACGCCAAGTCGGTTCTACAGTGGTTGGCAAACAATAATGTTCAGTTCGTTAAAAGTGACATAAATCCGCCGAACTGTCCGGATCTTCGGCCAATTGAACGGTATTGGGCGACTGTCTAGCGGCACTTTCGGAAGGTGGGTACAGTATCCCAAAACATGCAGAAGTTCCAGAAAAACTCGACAGCAGCCACCAGGAAAGCAACAGAATTTAATGAAGAATGATAAGTCCAAAGCGCGAGAGTTTTACAGAAACTAAGATTTTTTTTAAATATAAACAGTGAAATGCAACAAAAGGTTTTTTTTTTCCAAAATATCGAAAACTGAAGTCAAAATACTTTTCGCTACACTCTTTATGAGACAAGTAGAAAAAGTGCACCAGTTTAAACCGTATTTTCATAATAGTCAAATTCTCAAAGTGTGTAAGAGTTCTAAAATGTGGAAGAATTCTAAAAGTGTGTTAAAAATTTCACCACTCAAATTTCAAAATTGCCCTGCATCAAAGTAACACACTGTTCATCACGATTCATGAATTCTAGATAAATATTTGAAAAGGGCATATGTAAATAATGACTTCAAATTCAGCACGCTTATAAAGCCAATTTAAAACGACCAGATAGTGTACTATATTAAAATCGCGTAGACGCCTCGTAACTCATGAAAAATGTTCGTCTGAACTTATTGTTAATCTTTTTGTGAATTTGACCCTATCTCGTGTTAAGCGAAGTGGAAAACGACATGAGCAGCAGCTTGGGTGGTGCTGTGTAATCACTAGCATGCCCGAGGTCAGAATAAAAGAGAGCTATTCTAGTACAGTATACTATCTATAACTGTACAGTACCGTCACAGATATTGTGATGATCAATTTTACTTGTTAGTTTTCGAGTCTATTTGTAAGATTTAGATCTAGAGTGTTTCTAAATTGGACATAAAGGTTGCACGAAATCAAATTGCACCACTTTTAAAAGGCTGTAACTTTTTACTCGTTGGGTATTTTCTATTGAAATTTTGGGTTGAATTAGTTCAATGTGTACTTGTTTACGTTGTGTAAGTTTCACTAGCAGATGTGCAATCGTTGCGAAGATGGAGTCGGAAGAACAGCAGCGGCGCAAAGAAATTTGGCGCACGAGCCTAAAAAATCCGGATCTTTCTCATCGTGCCATCAGCAGGAAGCTGGGAATGGTACATTCTACAGTGTCTCGTGTTTTAAATCGGTACCACGAAAGTTTGACCATCGATCGGAAAGAAAAAGTGGCCAAAAAGGGTTTTTGGCACGATGCGGCCAATTGAAAAGTACTGGGCCATCATGAAGCAGGCACTTCGGAAGCATCCTAAGGAAGTGAAATTGGAGGAAGATATGAAGAAAAAATGGATTGCAACGCAAAAAAAAGTTGCTCCAAATGTTGTACAGGACCTTATGAGTAGTGTAAAGAAAAAGGTTCGTGCATTTGGATATGGAATTGAAATAGAATAAAACAAACATGGGAAAACATTCATAACATGTTTTATTTTACTCCTGAAAGTTTGAAGATGATTGGATGTACGGGCGAATTTTGCCGAATATTTGTGTGTGTCGTAATTTGATTCCGTACACCCTTAAATTGATGGCAGTTGGTCGAGTTGATATTCTTTTCGAATAAATCCACCCTGTTGTCCACTGTAGTACTTCTCCGCAGTAGTGGCAGCTTACCACATCAGTCCAACACTTTACAGGTCCTATGTGAGCGGAAGAATACTTTTTTTCCAGGCTCTCCTACTTCTAAATTTTGAAATCCATAGTCTTGTTTGTGACGAAAACCTGGGTTTTTTGTCCGCAGCCGCAAATACTTTGCCAGATCATAAGCTTTCTTGCAAATTCATCGGAAAACGAATTTGAATCAATTGCTTTGCAGAACTTTTGTCCAATAATGCATCTCCATGTACGTTTCGTCGTCATTTATTAGAAACTCATAGGACAACTTCCGGGCACATTTTCGGCCACTAGATTCTGCTTCAGTGTCTTGGTTGGTTGCTTACTGACCCGAAAAGATCGAAATTCTTCTCACGGACGAATCCTTCTGACGGTGCTTTGGCTGGCATTGAATTTCTTGGCGATATCATAATCCGCCAGCCCTGGGTCCCTAATCTTTCTAAACACCTTCAAATTAAACGGACGATTCAGCCAATTTCATGAACATCGCGATTTTTGAATTAGACCAGATTTGGATGTCAAAAATTAATTTTCGGTTCGCGGCTTCCATCAAGTATAATTTCATTGAAACAAAATCAAGTGTGACGAACTTTTCAGCAATGAAAGAGTAATACTTTCAAAACAAACTGCTGTAAAATACTTTAGATCCAGTCACTAGGAGCGCTGAAGTGAAATTAACATTGTGTCCAGGTATTAAATGACTCAAATCTTAGTTTGATATCGTAGGAATCATAAGATCCATTCAGTCATTGTTTACATGTGGGTTTAGCCATTCACACGCTCGGCTCTCTGTCAAGTTTAAGAGCGTTGAAATGATCTGTATGATCTATCCGAAGCCTTAGCTGTTACGAATGCTCGTTGATACCGCTCGCTGCGGCATCAACGAACTTGCAAGAACATTTATTATCACGTTTCTCATTCGTGTGTTTTTATTAGACACTATTAACAGTCCGTTAAGTGCATAAAACAAGATATGGTCACAGTGACCAATGAGGTATCCCATCAATAGAAGGAAAACATTAAAGCGACCGATATTTGAAGCTTTGAAGTTTACGGATAAGAAAACACTGCAAATGGTTGAGTACCATTTTAATGACGACACCTCCCTTGCAAACAGTCAGTATGGAGTTATGGTATGACATTAGAAACATTAGAACAGCGTGTATCCTTGTTGATCGATTCTCTACATCAATTTTCTCTTCGGTAAATACCGTAGCGGCAAAAGCATTTTCTGTAAAATATACAAAATAACAACGAATATACAAATAACAAATGTATTCAGTCGACCCAAGCTAAGCTAAAAGCAGAGCTCCCATTTCGTTTGTATGGCCGTGGTATACAAATGAGAAAATCGATGAAGAAAATCGTACCCCTGAATGTTTACGCCTGAATTGCCCGCGTTGTTGCACATATTGTACAACAGCGGAGAATATCCAAAAACACCGCAGAGTATTGCCGAGAGTCAATAAATAGTAAAAATTATTTTTCTTTCCAGAAGACCTTTACTCTGAATCAACTGGTAGGGACTCTATCCAAGGCACTAGAAAGTAAGAAATACTTTCAAGCACTGATTGGAATTTGAAGAGAACATTACCAGCATTAGACAACTAGTTATAAGAGAATGATGACAGTGATAAGGAAATCGGCATATGCCAGCAAACAGCGGGCAGCGATTGCAAAAAAGCAAACTTTAAACAAGTTATTTAGTTATTGGTTATGTTCAAAACTGAATCGATTTATGAAATATTTATTATATACCGCCAGCAACTAATCTGTTATGCATAACTAGGAACTACAACGAAATCAACCTACCCTCTATACTATAGATCTGTACACATGGTCGGTCTGATGTGTTGCAGTTCGGCTCGAACCATCCGTTAGAGAGTTTCGTCCGTTGGTTCTTTAACGCGCTTTGTCATTTACTCCGGGATGCGGCGTTTAAAGCAATACAGGCGGGACGCGGTAATGGAAATATCAAACAGCACAAGAGAAAATTTCAACCAAACAAACTCTTTAGTTGGTAAACTGATTTGGTCGTCCTGAAAAGGACGGATTTAGTTGACGGGGGAGAAACATGGTTCGCGATTGAACTTGGACTTTCTTCTTGGTCTTCCGTCGTTGCGGGTGACCATCTGCAGGTGCGTGGGATGATTCTTGTCTCGTTGTTGTCACGGGCGGCATTTCCCGCCAATTCGTAGGCTATGTTTCTAGTACACACTCAGTTTTTTTCGCCGAGAATTCAACAGCCGAATATTTTGGCATTTCAGTTTGTTTCTCGTACACACTAAGTTTTTTTTCGCCGAGAATCCAACAGCCGAATATTTTGGCATTTCAGTTTACTGAGAGGCAGCAAATAAATTACCGATAATCAGCTAACATATGAAAATGTTGCCAAAAATCAGCTAATAAACAACAATTTTACAGAAATATCAGCAAACGTAACTGCCGAGTTGCCGAGCACCAACAGCCAAATGCACCAACGCCTATCTGGACAACGCCTGCTCGCCAGTGCACCCTCCAGGGTGCTTGCTACCTCCAAATGCGTTCCTACAGCAGATTTTGCTCTGCACAGCTACATGACTGCCGAAAAACATAATCAAAATGCGAAGGTGTACTCGTTGTATATCATTCATGGCTGCCTAGGAGACGTTTCTTACTTAAATATGAAGTCTGTGCTGGGATTATACTGAGCATCTGGTATATTTACTCTGAAAAATCGACATTATAAGACATCACCTTGTATTTACGTTATTTTCAATAGCTTAAGGTTGAAAAACAATCAATTTCAATATTAAAACTGATGCGTAAAAATATTCCAGATAGATTGGTGCTAAGATTGTGAAAATCGGTCATGAAATGAATTAGTTATTAACGTTCAAAACCCAAGCATATTTCGTGGCGCTTCAAATGTTCGTACTCGCAACGTGTACCCCTGTATTGAAAACAAAGATGTTGTCCTATTAGTTAAAGATCTGTATGTTTTTATTGTTTGACAATCTTGAAATTTGTTTTGCAGCGCTGTTCCTATATTTATCGATAGGCATCCACAAATCACAAAATGGAACTTATCCTTGTCGCATAACTATAAACTTTCATCATGTGATCCTATTCTCCAATGGTACAGAATGATTTATTTTTGAATACCGTTCGATGTATGCAGAAAAGGAAAAACTCAATTATAACTTTTAATTAATACCGTAGCTATACTTACTTTCACTCGACAATTACGCCCGCTTCTCAACACGTTCTCCGGTTGATACTAAGTCACATAAGGGTTACACTTTATATCAATGCATCAGCTGGGTGTCTCGCTAGTGGTCTGAATGGAATTGGTCAGCTCTTCCTTGAAATCAAAATTTATGCCTAACGTTCTTGTAGAATTTCGTGTGGTTATTTTTCATAACGACCTATTTGGGGTATCATCCAAACCAACAAACAAATGGCTGGAGGATTTGTGATATCGTTCGATTAAGGTAATTTTTTATCAGGGTGGGCTCTCCTCTCTGTTAGACTTGATCAAGCTCAATAACCACTGTTTATCCTCATCATGCCTTGGCAACACTGTGTGTTTGTTTTGACTCGCTGTTTCTATCGACTGTTTTAATTTATTGTTTAGCTGTGTAATCGTTCGTGATAATTACATTAACGTACCGTTTTGAACATCTTTCGACCTGTACTCGTTATAGCAAAAATTCGTAAATGATCGTCGTGTTTTGCTGTTTTGTTCATGTGAGTGCATTGTTGTGGTATTGCAAGTGAAGGTTACAGGATACCTTAGACAATTTGTTTACTTGGGCTCTGGAGCTAGATATCGAATTCTCTACGGAGAAAACTGAGTTGGTCATTCTTTGTCATTTAAATATCTTGGGTCCTGGTTCGATTCTAAGTGCACCTGGAGATCCCATATTGAGTATCTGAAGCGAAAGTGCCAGCAAAGGATCAACTTTCTTCGAACAATTACCGGAACCTGATGGAGAGCAAATCCGCAAGATCTTCTAACGTTGTACCGGACAACGATTTTGTCGGCTAAAGAATACGGTAGTTTTTGTTGAAAAATAGAAAAAATCAGGTGACGTCTCGAGCTGGATTCAGGAATCGAGTGGTTCGATCAAACTGCTGCTGTGGAGAAGTTTTTCCCTTCGAATTTTTGACAACCGCAGAGACTTGATAGTGAGAGGAATAATCATCCTGTTGAAACACCGTCGGAGAAAAATGAAGGAAGAATGTTGCAACAAATAATTTATTTCTACCAAATTTTGAAGACAATATCTGATACTCGGTAGTGAGGTAGTAAGTGTTCTCAAGGACGTGGAGCAAGGCAGGTAATTGTTACCCATTGCATCTATATTAATAAAATTTACTTTTAATAGATTTGCGTCCACCATCGGTTGAATCGGTTGAATCGGTTGTGTCGATACTTTGTTCCGCAATATTTTGTTATCGGGCGTAGCGTTTTGCCTATTGTTTCGGTTGCCTATTGTTCATTGCGCATGTGATCGAGTGAGCATCGGAAGTCGTGGTTTGCCGGGTAAGATCGGTCGGTGGTGAGGTACATTATTAGTTGTGATCCAGATTATTCGTTCGTCATGCTCGTCGGGCCGCCCTGTCTTAGAGCAGGTAAATCGCTGTCCCATTTCGTAAGGGACTCCAGCGGCATCCGTACTGTTGGCTTGGATCGGTCCAAGTTGGCTCTCGAGCGTTGAGATGAAATCTTAATGAAATACCACTATCACACTCTGTGAGTGGCCCCAATAGCATCCTTACTGTTGGTTTAAACCGGTCAATATCGGCTTTTCACCATTATCAAAAATCACTTTGTTTTCCCAATAAAAAACCACAACCACACTTTGTGAGTGGCCCCAATAGCATCCTTACTGTTGGTTTAAACCGGTCAATATCAGCTTTTGAGCATTATTAAATATCACTTTGCATTTCAAATAAAAAACCACAATCACACTTTGTGAGTGGCCCCAATAGCATCCTTACTGTTGGTTTAAATCGGTTCAAATCGGAAATCGGTACAAATTACACGTAACAGCTTGTCGTTAACCAAAACGAACCCTGCTGCCACCCAATCCTGTTATCCAAAATCCAAGTGAATTCTCGTGGAAGTGCAGTAGATTCCGCGGCTTCCAATAAAGCGAGTATCACGTCAACATATTCCTACCCATTCCCTACTTGACCTGCATTCGGGCGAGGCCAGCGCCGGTATTGCCTTAGTTTGGGATCACCAGTTTTTACACATTGAAGATGTATGTTAGTCCCAAGCATCATCTGTTGGTTCTCTGTGTAATAACAGCTGATCTGGCAACAACGAAGTAGCAACCTCGGGCGGTCAATCATGCTCATGCTCATGCTCATGCTCAAAGAATGCGGTAGTTTTTGTTTTCAGTCAGCGGCTCGGTCGCACATCATCAAACTGGAACGTATTCAGTATCGGTGTCTTCGTATCGCGTTAGGTTGCATACACTCGACTCATAACATGAGTCATGAAGTGCTGGCTGGCATGTTGCCACTCTCGGATCGGTTTACAGAATTGTCTCTCCGGCTCCTCACCAGGTGTGAAGTCATGAATACCCAGGTAATCAAAAATTTTGAGAAGCTTCTTGAGTTGAATCCTCAAACTCGCTTCATGACTACCATTTGTACATAAAACAGGATGTCAGCCCTTCGCCGAATATTCCCGAATATTACATTTTCACGGATAGTGTCAGTTCTCTAGAGGCTATTCGCTCCTTGAGGCCAGTAAAGCACTCCTCGTATTTTCTCATGAAAATACAGGAGCTTCTAAGTGCTTTATCTTCGCGTTATTTTATCATCACCTTTGTATGGGTCCCTTCTCATTGTTCGATTCTGGGTAATGAGAGAGCGGACTAGCTTGCAATAGTGTGCGCTATGGAAGGCGAAATTAACGATCGACAAATCGCTTTTAATGATTTTTTTTCCCTTTTTTCGTCAACAGTCACTCGTCAGCTGGCAGTATAAATGAAGTAAAGGAGATTTGAGGCGATGGCAATATTCTATCATCCCAAAGGTGTCGAAGAAATCTTGGTTTGGCGGGATGGATGTTGGTCGAGACTTCATTTGTGTCATGTCTCGCCTCATGTCCAATAATTATTCTTTGAACGCTCATTTATACCGTGTTGGGCTGAGTGACAGCAATCTCTGAGAATGTGGACAAGGTTACCAGGACGCAGATCACGTTATTTGGTCTTGTACTGAGCATCGTGGAGTCAGATCTGTGCTCTACGATTCCCTTCGGGCTCGAGGTAGACAACCTAATGTACCGGTTCGAGATATTTTGGCTGTACGTGATCTAGAGTTTATGAAACTCATTTATGTGTTTTTGACTAACATTAGCCCTAGATTGTAGTTAGTTTAACGTGAATGTTTAGTTTTAGTTTTTTTAAATCTGTGTTTGTGTGTGTGTTTTTTTTTCTTTCTCAAAAATGTTCAAGTCAGAATAAAACCAGAAGTTGTATAGTTTTAAGTTATGATTAGACAATTTAGAATTAAGAATACATGTGTTATGTAGACCATACTTAAAATTCCCGCCCATCTTCCCATCCGTTAAATTGTAATTCATATTAACCTCGAGGCGGCCGTCAGTAATTGATTTTATCTCCCTAACTTTAGTTCTAAGATAATTGATGTATATAAATATAAAAATTTAGCCTTGTAAAGTTGATTCGATTAAGCCTGTACAAATAAATGATTTTAAAAAAAAAAATGTTTAAAACAATGATATGATTAGGTTTCCGAAATTTGTTTCACGCGACCATAGCGGTTTTTCAATTTCTTTTCCATTGTTTTGTAATCATGCTCCGAATAATAGTCGTACTGTATTTTGGAATCTTTCTTAGAAGTGGCCCATATATGTTATTCATTTGCCGTAGTTATGAGATGGCCTTGTAAATTTGTTTTTGAAGCATTAAGTTTCAATACTCCCTCCAACGCATCGCATGGACATTTTCCATGACATGTTGCGAAAAAAATTCAGAGAAAAATTTATTTTTTTCAGACCAGATTTTTTTCAGACCAGGCAACTTGTTTTTCATGTATTTAACACAATCTGTTATAAATAAACGAACTGCAACATGTTTGTGCTTTGTGAATTCAGCTATAGCTATAAAGCTTGTGAACTTTAAATCTGAAGAATCATCCTTGTAATATATAGCAAAAGGATGGATGCCCAATGAAATCCTAAAATACATTGATGCATTTGCCCAATGAAATCCTAAAATGTATCTACAAATTCTTGTACTTCCCTTTCCACCAGATCCATGTAGCAACGATCTGTTTGACGCCACTGCTTGAATTGCAGGGATTCAACATGATTTTCACTAAGAAGAGAAATTAGGTATTTCTTATTGTTTCCAAAAAGTTGCAGGCTGATAACCTAAATAACATATATCGGTTTAAGAAGATTAAACATAACCGAAAGCCAGAATAAAAGGCTTCTAGAAAAATTTAAATTTAACACGAGGGAGTTGACCAGAACACATGCACCATATATATTTAAAATATGTATGGACGGAGAACCACTAAAGGGAGAAAGTCACAAATTCCCAAAAATGAGAACACGTGGTTTATGGACCATCACTTAGCTCTCTAAATGCTAAATAAATTTATAAAAATATCTTCGGATTCATGGGGACGCATTGTTGGCAAGTTACTTCAAGTAATCAAAACGCGTAGTAGGATAGTCAGCAAAACCATAAAACATAGAATTTTTGAAAAAACTTATCTCAAAAACTAAAATACATACATCGTGAATTTTTTGATATGTTATGTAAAAAAGTCCAATCTTTAGAGAAAATATATGCAAACGAGGGGACTCTTTGATCCCGAGACCATGAAAACCCTAAAAATCTAAAAGAATCCATGTTTTCATAATCAATGTTGCTTTAAAGGAGGTGTTTTTCTAATTTTCCTCAAAAGTAGGTTTAATTACCTTTCATTACCATTAATTCACCTTTAATTGATAAAATCTTAAGGTTATGATTTTTTTAAAGAAAAAGCTTTTTTGAATAAAGTTAATTTTTTGGACCACCCTAACGCAGAAACGGCCACCCTTATAACGAAATAAAAAAAATACGAGTCGAATATTTGTCGATAAAGAACAAAACTACCAATTATTATGAAGTTCTGAGAGGTCGTACATATTTTTTTCATGGAATTGCTGTATAAATATATATTAATCAATAACGGCACCAACCACGTCCTTGGTATCACTTTTTTATGGGAATGGAATATTAGTGTAATCTTTGTTGTTTTTTATTTGATCGTTGTTAATCTCTCTTGCGTCTACCATGTTATATCACATCTTACAGGAAAGCAGCTTTATTGTTCTATTTCTATGCTCACTCGATCACTCACGCCATCGAACAATAGATAACCGGAACAAAGATAACGCGCTATAGCCGATAAAAAAAAGCACGCAACAAAGCCTCTACACAACCGTTCATAGCCAATGCTCGAAGCAAACTCGTTGTTTTGAAACGACCAAAATTCTTGTAATGTATAAACAAATAACAAGCCTGTTTGTTTCAAACCAAAACCATGGGTTTGAAACAACACGTACGTTGCTTAAAACTAGACTGTTTTTTCTCCATGTATGAATTCAGTAGTGTTTAGAAGTATTAGTGCAGCATTTTCAATTAATCCTCAAGCAACATTCGTTTATATGAAGTAAACTATTTTTAAATCTATGGGATTATCAGAATTAAACTCAATATTTCAAACGAATAAACGAAACGAAACAGAAACATGAGCGACAGGGTTTCTAAAATAATTGTTCATGTCCTCGTCAAGTATTTTACCCGGAAGTTTTACGATTTTCAGATTTTTCTCACATAGGAAATATATAGTTTATATAGATATCTGTTGGAAGACCGATACAAACCAGATATAAATTGCATTATTTAATCAGTTCATGGTTTTTTTTTTAAAGAGAGCCCGATTCAAAAGAAAGGGAGTGCTAAATTTAGTACTTTGATAAATGACGCAATGAGTGTTTTTGTAGAAAATTCGTGTCTATGACTGCAACAATAGAAGTTAGCAAAAGTCCTGCTGTTATAATTTCCAGATTTCATTGAGTTGTTAGCAAAAAAACGTGGCCAAATTACATGTTCATGGTAAAGTATGTTGGGCATGTTGGGCATGCTGAACTTTTCTGCCAAAGCCATCACACTTACAAAGCTTACTTTTTTTTTAATTTTATAAAAAATGAAAAATGAATAACAATTTTTCTGTTAATTAAATTATTAATTATTTCTATAAAAATCTTACATTCAGGTATTTCTTAATGTTATTTGCCGGTCATTGTAACATTGTATAAACTGTAGTTCAGAGCGCAATAATTAGTGGCTTAGTGCGCGAAATACTTAGTTCGCATAGTGAGCGAAATAATGATAAAATACTGATTTTGAATGATTTTGCAAGAAAACTTCACAAAGTATCCTCTCTTACTTTGCTCTGTATGTGCTCATTTGTGCAAGTTTTCTCTTTATTTTTTTTTATTAAAAATTCAATATGCTTTCAAATAACATTAGTTCCAAAGACATGATTTCTGATGATCTTTTTTTTAAATTTATTTGCCATGCATCAAGGGAGATTTTAAAAGGTTTAAAAAAAACTCTCAAGTGTATGCGGTAGATGTTCTTTATTTTCGTTCTAAATTAAATTCTATATTCACATCCTACATTTGTATTCTTAAGAAATACGTATCTTACGCAGCAGCTAACAAAAGATGAGCAAAGTTAAGCAAGGCATCATGAACTATTGTTTGAATATAGTTGTCCATCCCGTTGTAAATGAGGCAAACGTTTTCAGATGAACTTTGGAAAAAAAAAACGAAACGAGAATAACAATTAGGTACAAAATTGAACTCAATGCTATTTGAATTGTTTTGGGATTTCTAGATATGGTAAAAATCAAGTTTAATATAATGTTTTCATTTGAAAAAATGGACAAAAATTGCCGACTTTTCATGGGTTTACCTTCACCTGGACTGTTGAAATTACCCATGCAGCATCAATCATAGTAACCCATGAGTCAGCAGACACAATTTGACAGCTCTATCAGTCAAACTCTAACCGTGATGGCAAAAACAGTGAAGCAACTCCGCACCCCACCGCGTCGAAATTGGGAGGTCGAAAGAAGTGAGCTCCGAGGTAAAGTTCATTTCACACACTAAGTTCCCCAAGAAGGTGCTGCTGTGGCTGACAATCAGCGAGAAGGGGATGTCAAACCCGCTCATCTTTTGCTCCGGACTCGCCGTGAACGGGGAAATTTATAGTACGAAATGCCTGCCGGAAGTTGCGTCGTTCATCAAGACCACATGGGCGAAGACGCGGTGTTCTGGCCGGATCTGGCGTCGGCCCACTTCTCGAAGCGATCATTGGAGGAGATGGAGCGGCTGAATATCGATGTGATACTCAAGTCAGCAAACCCGCCCAACGTCCTCCAGCTGCGTCCCATCGAGAATTTCTGGGCCAACCTGAAGCGTAAGATCTACTCCAACAATTTTGTCGCGAAAACTGAGAAGAAATAGATAAATAAAACGAAAGAACTCAAAAACATGACTACACGCATGTTTTCGTCCGCCATGGCGAATGTTCCGGTTAACTGCCGGAAGGCCGCTCGCAGTTTTTGCAAGTAAGCGTAAATAATTACCTTCCGTGGGAAATCTATCAAAAGCAATTATCTGTCTTAGTTCTTATTTTATCACCATCCGAAAAAAGTTAATTTTTTTAAACTAAACGTTATGTTGATTACATTAAAAGCTTGCTTATTGTTTTCCAACGTTGGTTATGTGAAATGCGTAATGCATTGTTTATTAAACTTTTCATGTCATCGTCTCCCACGAGACTATTCCAGACATGTACTGCAGCAGATACGAAACACATTTTCAGAAAGCAGGAATTCACTCTACCAGCATGATGAAGGACGCTAGTTGAGGTGGAGCACGGGGTCTTGAAAGAAACATATCTTCAAAAGATGCTATAATAGCTCGGAAACTGTTACTCAGGCGAGTTAGCATGTTGCCTTGGGCTCACTGCAAGAAGGAATCCATTGAATGCAATGTGAATGACTACCAGCTAGCTTCAACAGAATACCCTTGGGCTTACGATGTGTGGAAGCTTGGCACGGACGAAATGAATGTTGAAAGAATAAAGTGAGAAATGTGTTATCCACAAGGACAATTCCCGGCAGCAGTTAGCCACCGCATTTCACCACAATATGCATGACATAGGAAGCTGAAAGCAATCCAAGAAGGGAGGAGTATGAAATATCAACACTCATAATTTTGATGGAAACGGTAAATGTATTTATGTTGGAAAACCATAAAAGCTAGCTTTAGGGTCTAGTCTGTACTCAGGCAGATTCGTTGGTTAACATAGAAAGAGCTAAGTTTACATCTATGGAACACTGTGTCCAGAACGCTAAGCTGAAGTGAAGAAACCGATAAACGTATGTTACATTTCTATTCAATCAATACTAGTAAAATAGAAAATAATAGTAAAATCAAAGTTTAGGATAGAGGTTTTAGATCAAGTAGGTGTTATCTGAACATCCTTGTTATTATGATTAAGATGACAATTTGCAGTTTATTGGATTAATAAATATATACCTCAATTTTTCTCATTTACAATCCCTTTTAGTTGGGCCAAATTATGTTAGCATTGTTCCAAATACCGCAATGGATACGTTTATCTTTAGAACTACATTTTTGCTAATCAGTTTAAATTATATTAATGATTAAGATTATTAAGGTGAAACGAGACACCATGTAATTTTTGCTATCTACCGTGTTCGTCGAATTATTTCACACGGTGAAATTGGAGCCGATGGGCCTTAGGGAACGTCCATTAATTATGTCACGCAAAAAGTGACTTTTTATACCCCCCTTTGTCACGTTTTTTGTATGGACCTTAAGAATCCATACCTTTTGTATGGATTGTCACGTTTTACCTACCTCCGTGTCCGAGTTTTAGCCGTAGATTGTTGCCGCTCATCGCGGTTTGGGAAGTTCTGTACCTTGTATGTATGTAGTCCAGCTCTCTTCTTTGCATTCTGGACGTAGCTCTGCGACATGCCGATCTTTTTAGCCAAATCACGGCTTGTGACGTTGGGATTTGCTTTAATCATCCGCTTCACCTTTTCCTTCGTCTTTTTGTTCTCCGGTCCCGGTTTTCTTCCAGCTCCTTTGCCGTGGTCCAACGTCAACCGCTCCTGGAACCACTTCAACACTCTGGAGACGGTTGAATGGTGAATGTTCAACATTTTTCACAACTGCCGGTGCGACAGGTCAGGAAATTCCAGGTGTTTGGAAAGAATTTGTTCTCTCGACTCGCGTTGGTTCACCTCCATTTTTGTTGAATCGAAAAACACGACTTCGAGCATGTAAACAATACACATCAATGAGAAAGTGTGCAAAATTTGGTTGATTTTTACCCAATGGTAAAAAAGTTATGCCCTGTTGAATGTGTCGCAATAATTTCGTGTTCGCCCTTTATATGCTGAATTGACATGTATGTACTGTATTATACTCTATTATACTGAGAATAAAATAAAGATCGGCTGGTTCGGTGACGAGCCAGAAGTTTACTTTAGCACATCAAGCAGATCACTTGTGTTTTACTAGCCCCTTAATAGAAAACATAGGATATTACAATGGGAATCATTGTTTTATTACCGGTGTCACGGGTGAAGTGAGAACCATAATAAGGCCATAAATTTGTTTGATGCAATCCTCATTATTCAATCATTCCATTCAATTCGTATTTCAGCGGAGTTCGACGCAGGAAAGAAAGGTGATGTGACCCGCACAAAGGGTGGGGGAGGTTTTTGGGAATAAAAAAAAAATAAAATAAAAAAAAAAAAAAGGGTTGTTTAAAAACTTGTTTTTTTAAAAAATAAAAAAAAGGGTGTTGGGGGGGGGGGGGAAAAATGGGAAAAAATGGGTAAAAAGAAGGTTGGGGTGTTACACGGTAATTCTGAGGTATTCATTTTTTGACTACATTCTATGCATTTCCAAGAACATCCTCCATACGTCAAAAAATGCCTACTTTTTAATCCCAAAAAATGAATACTTTTGAGTCCTTTTTTTATTCCAGTGTGATAGAAAAAATGCATGAAAACAAGGCTATCGTCAGTGTGGACATATCCATTTGTTCTAGTTGACTGGCTTTGCCGGAAAAAAGTGAAAAAAATGGGTTCTTGCAAGCCAAACCTGAATACAGTGTCATGGACAGGCTACGAGGCACTAATTAGATTATTTAGATTGAACTTTATCTATTGATACTATAACCGTCGCATTCTCGAGAATAAAAATTTTCTCCTGCAAATCATCAATCCCAGCAAGAAGTAACATGTTCCTGTCATATGGTGCATTTAATTTGCATGTGCGGGGTTTTGAGATAAATCGATACGGAATGTCGTTGATTAGATCCGAACTTTTGAGATATTGGCGCTGAGTTTCTTATTCATCTTCATTTCATAAAGTGACTAGTTCCTACGCACAGTCACATTTAAAAAATGCATAGTTTCTAATCTCTTTAACATGCTGCAAAATGCCTTAAATTTATTCACTTTTTGACGTATAACCTCTTAAGGCATTTTTGCATAAAACCTCTTTAGGCATTTTATGCATAATTCCAGTCTTCAAGCAAAGTGCCTACTTTGAAGTCATAATTGCATACTTCAGATGTAAGCTTTCAAATTGGTTTTTAAAAAAATACAAAACAGTCATCAATATCTATTTACGCGCGCGAGGCTCAAACTTTTGTAGACTACACAAAAAAGATACTAGATACTATTTTAATTACTATAACAAAATCAAAACTAAAAATCCATCATCGAAAGAATAGTTTGTTTATGCCCCATGATAAATATGAAACATTTAACAATAAACCATACACAGATTAAAAGAAACATTGAATTTTCTGCGTCATCTAATGCACATAAAGGGAATGCTAGATTTGGCAGAAAATAATGTGATATTTCGTGTAATTCATGATTAGGGCCTAAAAGCCATTTGTAAACAATTACTTTAAATGTCGTTTTCTCTTGAATCTTAAATCACTCTCATGAAATAAAAGCATCATCTGGTAGAATAATGTTAGTTCTACCTTATGGAGTAGCTGGATATAGTGGGATTCTCGTGATTCGTGAGAGATCAACGTTTAAAGTCATTGTTTACAAATGGCTTTTAGGCCCTAATCATGAATTACTCGAGATGTGTACTTTTCACGCATTTCAGAAAATAAATATTGCTCGAGTTTTGCTGAAAACGGCTCAGTTCCGTAATTCAAATTCGAAAGTGAAGAAGCCATCAATAAATTACACAGCCATGTTTATTTCTTAAAAACGTATTGGATAATTCCTCCAATTCTCTATACTGCGACAGCCTAATGTCGTTTTCGGTTATTTCAAGTGGGGAACTAGGTTCTCCGTAGGTCCACCCTAACAGCTGTCAAATCGTTTTTTTTTTATTCAATCGGATCCAACCTGGATTCATGGTTGCGACTGTAAGATTGTTGAAGGAAATGCTACACAGAGACAAATTTGATTGTAAATTTTACCGTTATTGGGGGTCCTTATTACCATGATCATAGTCAAAAATGCCATGAACGTGGTGAATTCTACCATTTTCATGGTTATTGTCACCATTATATGCGATAGCCATCCTGACCATGATTTAATTGTCGGTATAACGATAGAATTTTTCTCAGAGTATATAGAGAAATCTAACAGCCCATCAATCAGCATGCTTGTGCCTAATTAAGAAGTGCATCGTATGTTTGAGCAACCTGATGTAACTTACAACGTACTAGTGACGATATCGATGAGTTGCTACCAACAGGCGAAACCCGCACTCACCCAGATGGCGCTCTGGAAAGACATAATTTTACTTATGGCAAACAATGGGAAGAAGTTTTTGTATCACCAGATGAAGAGAACAATAACTGCACAATCGAGAATATTCTCGACAGCACGCGATGCGCTGCGCTCAGCTAGCTGTGAGAGATGTTATAAGACCCTATAAGGAACGTAACGCTAATATCCAGAAAATAGTGGTCAAATAGTGGTACGATATCGCGAATACCATAAGGCCTTCAAAATGCATCATGCTCATTTGCCCCCTATTGCCGATGACACAATTTTCACAGTTATTAATTGAAAGCTTTCGATACCAGGTACCATTTTTGCATTAGTATGAATGTGTGGCAAGTACAGTCATTCCTATGCCCAGGGAGTCGAGAAATTTTCCTTAACGAAAAATTCCTAAACCAGACCGGGAATCGAACCCAGTCACCTACAGCATGGTATTGCTTTGTAGCTGCGCCTTTATCGACTGAGCTAAAGGAGCGCCCACTAAGTTGAGAGCAAGCAATAAGCGAATTGTGAAAGCAATAAGCTTGAAATGCTAAAATAAGAAGATGAAGCAAACGACACAAGATGGAAAGGAAAATTTCTCATGATGGCTCTCTTCTTAATCAACGCCAATTTTCCAACGTGTTGAAAACTAGTTTCCCTGAAACAGGTGAGATAAACTGTAGGGCGTTTTTGAATTTCTGTAATGAAGATTCATCTTTTAACTTTTGTTTTCAGGTTCTTTCTATTACTTAATTGTAGTTCTTTTTTTTTTGAAGATCTAACTCAGCAAGTAAGATACGGAACTTTTGAACCTGCAATCATACACGGGAAATTGCTGCTTGCTAGGGACGTTGTTATTAATTTTCTCAACAGACCGACTATTCTGGTCAATCCTTTTCATTGCTTTCACTTTTGACAACCCTTTCATTTGCTGACTTCGCTTCCTCACATGGACATCATTTATCGGATCCAGTAGATGAATATTTTTTCTCGCGCTTTCCGATCTTCCTTCGTTGTTAACTTGACGACTTCCCATAGATCTTCCTGTTCCAGGAATGTCTGAGTCGCCTGCAAGTTACTTTCCAAATTTTATGTCGCCATCTATCGCCAATTGCAAAGGTCTTCATGGCGCAATACCCAGCGGGATTCATGTTTGCCCGCGCTCCATGAAGCAGATTTTCGCGATTCGGCAAGTTGTTCAGAAATGTTGCGAATATTACGTGCTTATATGCTCATTGGTTTAAGGTGAAGGGTGCTGGAATACAAATATGGCTGAACTACAAAGATTCCACATGCCAAACATAAATAAGATTTTTGCTCCAATGCAGTGGTTTGACAAGTAAAATCTTTGTAATTTCTTAGCCGAGGTGCGATGTGGCGAATGTGTGGGCGCTCAGAGTTCAACAGAGGAAACCCAGGTCTTGACTTGACTCGTAAGGTAAGTAAGCAAATGCACATAAGACATCTTTCAATTTTGATGAACCTATGGAGGAATATGAAGGCAACGCAAAAGTGAGGTTAGACGTCGTAGATGGCGCTCGTGTAAAAGGATTTTTCTAGCTGTCTAAGCAAAAGTAATTAGTGATAAAAAGAGCAGAAAATCTTCGATAATGACGATACTGACCAATTCCATACAGTTTAAAAATAGCCAGAAAGTTATTATCAATTTAGTTTTAAATACTACGATGATAAAGATGAAACTGGAGGGAGTCCTATTTCCATATAATTTATAGGTTAGATTAATTATCACTTCACGATTTTGTTGACTAAAAATCACAAACAAAACAAAACAATATTGCCGATATTGCCAACAATATTGCTGATATTGCCAACCAATGGATGCTCCAGTGGAGCAAACGATCCTTGACAATTTCACGCCTGAAGTCCTAATAGTATTTGAGGTTTGTGCTCAGAAAACTTCGAAGTGATAGGGTGACGCGGCTGGGTAGCTCAGTGGTTACCCGTTCTGCTTACTGAGCAGATTGTCGGGAGTTCAATCCCAGGCCCGTCCCCTTCCTTGCCATTTTTCACTTGCCTCTTTCTATCACCACTAGATTTAAAATAAAAAGCAGTCTACTGCGCTTTCTTTCATTGATCGCATCACTTACCACAGTGCATCCATTATCTAAAAATAACCTGCCTCACTAACACAACTATCCTTCCCTTGGCAATTGTAGAGATGCAGTGGTGTTCACGGTCTCTAATAAAAACGATTGTCAAACTAAATCATCCTTCCCCCTTCCCCAAAAGACCGTGAGGACGTGGCCGGCGCCGGTACTGATCTATAAATAGAATTAGTGAACTTGTACATTGAAGATGTAAAGCTTACTCCCAAGCTCCATCTATGTGGTTCTCTGTGCAATTCCACTAGTTCTGTCAGTAAGGGAGTAGCAACTACGAATTTGCACCTTTTTAAAAAAAAAAAAAAAAAAAAAAAGAAAACTTCGAACTGATAGGGACTTGATCCAGTATGTCCTTAACCTCCTTTTATCTTTACTTGGATTCCTCAATTGATGTTAAATGAGTTTAGCAGTTTTTTGAATTGTCCTACACTGAAGTTCGTAGTAGACACCTATCTCAATAAGGGGATACGGCAGCCGATATTCAATATTGTTATTTACAATGTATAATTTTTCAATTTTAGTAAAATGGGGTGCCAATTACTCGTGGCTAGCTCGAGGTTAATGGGTCACATTATCGTTTGGAAGGGGCTAGGCAGGTAACTTTTTGAAGGTATTATTTGTGCTATGGTTCACAATCCGCCCTGTAGTCCCTTTCAGGAACTAAGCCGCAGATGGGTGACCACTGCTTGCTGGGCAGGTACAAGTAGCACGGAAACAAGAGGATAGTATAACTGGGCTGGGAATTTACTAGACTGGAGGAGAGGAGGTGATGACATTACACTCTTAGATCAGACAAACAAAGGAATTCGTAAATCGCTTGCATGTAGGGGAGATCACGCATTCCCAAAACATCTCTTACCTCGCGGGAGGGTTGTCTACCTCTGGCCACTAGGGTATCCAATAGTCGTGCTCTGGAGGCATCATTACCCGGGCAATGCCAAACTGCGTGAGCGATGTCATCATAACCGGTTCCGCTCCTACATACATTGCTATCGACGAGGTTAATTCTGTAGAGATGTGCGTCTAGCGAGTAGTGGTTGGACATAAGTCTTGACATCACACGAATGAAACCGCGACTTACATCCAGACCTTTGAACCACGATCTCGATGAAACATTTAGAATAATGGAATGTAACCACCGCCCAAGAGAATGACTTGTCCAATCGTTTTTCCAACTTTGAAGAGAACTCTGACGTAATAATGGGAAAAATTCATCATGTGAAATTCTTCTTTCAAAAATCTCGCCTTCCTGTGCGCCCACCTTTGCTAGAGAGTCCGCCTTCTCATTGCCTGGAGTTGAGCAATGTGAAGGGACCCATGCAAAGGTAATTCTAAATGATCTTTCGACCAACGCAAACATCTGCTCCCTTATTTTTTGAAAGAAAGTAAGATGAGTGCCTCACTGTTTTCATCGACCGGAGGGCCTTAAAAGAACTGAGAATATCCGAGAAGATGAAATAATGGTCTATGGGCATGTCGGAAATTATCCCCAATGCGAAATTGATTGCTGCCAGCTCTGCAACAGATACGGAACAAGGTTCCTGAAGTTTCCGGAAGGCAGATGAGTATTCATTGTAAACACCGAAACCAGTGGATCCATCAATGCGCGACCCATCAGTGAAAATTCTTCTATTGCAATTGACATGTTGATTCTTTTTAATAAAAATATGGGGAATTAAAATAAGTCGAAGTTGATCTGGAACTCCTTGAATAGCCCGTTTCATGGAGAGATCATAGTCAATGGAGGAACTGTGATAAGGGAAGCGAACACTAGGAGAATTATAGCATGGAAGACTAATATCAGATGACATATAGTTAATACAGATTCGTAAGAATCTAGACTGGGTACTCAATTCGAGCATTTCTTCGAAGTTTTCAATCACAAGGTTGATACTGATTCCACACTTGTTCAGTATTCTAGATGAGAGCTCCCAGAAGCGGTTCTGTAAGGGTTTTACTTCTGCCAGAACCTCCAGGCTCATATTGTGCGTTGAATGCATACAGCCAAGGGCAATACGTAAACAACGATATTAAATGCGTTCCAATTTGATGAGGTGGCTGTTTCTTGCCGAGAGGAAGAAAAAAAAGAGCCATATTCGAGAACTGAAAGAATAGTTGTTTTATAGAGTTTAATGAGGTCTTCCGGGTGAGCACCCCACCATGTCCCGGAAATTGATCTTAGAAAATTGATCCTTTTTTGACATTTCTGTTTCAAATACGCAATGTGAGTACTCCAAGTGCATTTCGAATCAAACATGACTCCAAGGTATTTGAAGGTCAAAGATTGGGTAATGTCTCTTCCCAACAGCTTGAGACGCAGTTGGGCAGGGAACCGCTTTCTAGTAAACACTACCAATTCGGTTTTATGCGGTGAAAACTCGATCCCCAAATTTCTGGCCCAGATGGACAGATTATCTAGGGAATTTTGCAATAGTCTTTGCAAGATTTCCACACGTGGACCTCTAAAAGAGATCACTGCATCGTCTGCATGTTGTCTTAGTGTGCATCTATTTTCCAAGCAGTTATCAATATATTTAACATAAAAATTATAAAGCAAGGGACTTAAACATGAGCCTTGGGGTAAACCCATGTAGCTAATTCTGGAAGTTGTCAGTTGACCTAGATTAAAGGTCATTTGTTTTTCTGACAGTAAATTATACAAAAAGTTATTTAAAATTCCTGGTAAACCACTACTGTGCAGACTATCTGCCAGTATATCTATGGAAACTGAATCAAATGCGCCTTTAATATCCAGAAATACTTAAGCCAATTGCTCCTTGTGTGCAAAGCCCAGTTGTATATCAGATGAAAGCAACGCTAAACAATCGTTTGTTCCTTTGCTCTTTCGGAAACCAAATTGCGTATTTGATAGTAGGTTGTTTGATTCAACCCAATGGTCAAGTCTTGATAGGATCATTTTTTCTAACAATTTCCTTAAACATGATAGCATAGAGATCGGACGGTAAGAATTGTAATCAGACGCTGGTTTCCCAGGCTTTTGAATAGCTATTACTTTAACCTGCCTCCATGCGGGTGGAACTATATTTAATTCCATGAGAGTGTTATACAGGTTAAGTAATCGTCTTTTAGTTTTTAGAAGGTTGAATCTAATCATATCGCTTCTCGGAGCAGAGTTATTCGATGAAAGCAGGGGCATTGAAAATTCCAACATTGTGAATGGTTCGTCCAGAGAACCGTTATTTCGGGTAGTATACCGTAAATTCGGTTGTGTTGGGACAGAGTCTGGACAAACCTTTTTAGCGAAGTCGAATATCCACTGCATAGAGTATTCTTCACTCTCATTGGAGGATGAGTGGTTTCGCATATAACGAGCCTTTCTCCAAAGCGTTGTCATCGAGGTTTCTCTAGATAGTCCCTCTACAAACGAACGCCTGTAATTGCGTTTCTTTGCTTTGAGTAAGTTTTTAAGCTTTTTTTCAAGCTTGAGGTACTTATCAAAAAGCTCACATGTTTCATGTCTACGATAATCTTCAAACGCATCGGATTTCTCAAGATACAACTTAGTGCATTCGTCATCCCATCCAGGGGTGGTGGGTCTTCTTTTAAGGGAATGCACTTGGAACACGTCGTTTCTGAGCTTCTAATGCACTTTTGTACATCAGTTCGGAAAGGAAACGATACTCTTCTAATGGTGGAAGAGGATCGGTAGAATCAATACCAAGGGTTACCAACGATGCAAAATGTTGCCAATCAATATGCCTCGTGAGGACATAAGGAACATGGATTGACTGGTCTGTTTTGTGAAAACTATTTGTGATTGAGATAATAATTGGTAAGTGATCACTACCATGGGGATCATTGATTATCTTCCACAGACAATCTAATGATAGTGAATTAGAGCACAAATATATGTCAAGTCGACTCTCCCTGGCAGGAGGTTATGCTATTCGTGTCGCTTCCCCAGTGTTCAAGATGGTCAAGTTGAAATCGTCGCATAAGTCATAGAAAATATCCGCTCTGTTGTCATCGTATTGTTCGCCCCAAGCAGCACCGTGGGAGTTCAGATCGCCCAGAATAAGAACTGGAGATGGAAGTAATGTAATTGAACTCCAAATTTAACGGCGGTTTATTGATGCCCTCGGAGGGACATAGACGGAAGCTATGCAAAGATCTTTATTCTTTACATTTATTTGGCAAGCGACGATTTCAATGCCTGAGATTATTGAGAGTGAGATTTTATAGAAGGGGTAGCACTTTTTGATCCCCAAAAGTACGCCACTATATGAATCATCTCGGTCCAGGCGAATAATGTTAAAGTCGTGGAAGTTTAATTCATCTTCCGATGAAAGCCATGTTTCACAGAGAGCAAATATATCACAATCAGAATTGTGAATCAAATACTTGAACGAGTCTTATTTAGGTATTAGACTAGGACAGTTCCATTGTAATACGATGATCATAGTGAGTGGAAATCCACTCTCATCGGCTACGTCAGAGTCTAGTTCGTCGGAAGACAAAATCAACAAAAGATTTTCATTTTGAGCGGCTGATACAGACGATGCAGGCGCTCCGTTTTGCGACTTTAACATTTCTGCATACGTCTGCTTGGAGCGTTCTTGTATGGAACGTCTCACGTTACCAGTGCGCTTCTTGTACACGGGGCAGTTCTGCAAATCGTGGAGAGGCTCTTTGCGACAGTAAGCACACTTTGTTGCTTCCTGTTGGCAAGCATCCTCTAGATGCCTTTGGCCGCATTTGCCACAACGGGGCTTGTTGTCGCAAAAACTAGCCGTATGACCCAACTGTTTGCACTTGGTACAATTAAATACCCTTGGAACAAATAGGCGCACTGCGAAAAAAAAACTTTATCAATTTCAACAAATTTTGGGAGAATTGATCCGGCGAAGGTCCAATCATTGTGGTTCACGATTGAGGGGAAATCTGAACTGTTTGTTGTGCCAATGATTTCATTGGTTGCTGCGTTTGTCATTGATAAAATTGAACGCAAAGTATTGCAATTCTATCGTGGCGTTCCTCGATTTCTTTTCACTTTCCCAAGAAACATGATTATTTATTTACTTCTTTTATTTATTTATTTATTTTTATTGTTTCCATTAGTACCTCTACACTTGCCTTTACGCTGCGCCTTTGCCGGTGTGGCACCTTCTGCTATTGTTCGCAAACAAAGCACCGCTGGAGCGATGACCTTCCCTGCTGCGATGATGCTTATGGGGTTTCACTTTTTCCCTCGGGTGTTTGACGAGGGTACTGGCTGGACAGATCATCCGTCGGACTCGGCCGGGAATGTCTGCTTCCCTAAGGGAACGCTCGGCTGGATATCGGCGGTTCAAACAGTGCACTAATTTTATTCACCGCGTAGTTGATAGCGGGTGGAAAAAAACAACCAAAAGAGGTAGAGCGGAGTGCGAAAAAAACTGAACCGAAGCTCTTCAGCGTTCGATGCGGAATGAAGAACTTGTTAGTATTGAATAGTTTTTCGTGGAATGTTACACATTTGTAGAGGATATGTAGAGAAATAGAAATGAAGCACTTTGAACCCATGTTTTCATAAAACATTTGTTTATATTTACAAAATTAGAACAAGTATATAAGAAGTCACTTACCACTAATAGGCAATTGAATGGGATTTTATTCACAACTATTTTCGCTAAGATTTTTTTTTAATAAATTCTTTATCATATTGCATCTCGATTGTGACTATCTAGCGATTGCTATTGATGCTGGAAATGATTTCATTAAAAATAGCAATCTTTTCCTGTGGTTCGACTATTTACACGCGAATATCCCCAAGAACTGCAGCAGGTGTAGGATTGTTTGGAATCATTTTATTCTTGTTACTCAGCAGCTACACTTAATTCTACAGTCCATGCTATAAACGCGCATACCTAAAATCCGATGGATTATGTACAGTACGATTCGGTTTTATACAGTAAACAGCTTCTTGATTAGCACCTGTTCGGAACACTAGAATACGACCAATCCGCATTACCTTCAACAATCATTTATCCAACTGATATGTTGCTAACATTTTTCCTTCTCTAACTGATTAGCTATCTCTTGATGCATAACAAACTGCTGCCATTCTCATTTTTTATTTATTAATTTAGCCTAACTTATGCTAGATACTTTACACTATTCTTACTACCTAGACAGTACTGCAACATCTAAAACTGCATCACATTACACTTTTTAATCCGCGTCAACAAATATATCACTTTGAAAAAGAAAAAAATGCACAACTCTAATCGCGTTCTCACTTTATCTCAATCACGCGTAATGTTCTCAAAAACTGTACAAACCACTGTTTCATCAATATTCCTAATGCCATTTTTTTCTCGACTTTAGAGTTTTAACTAATCGCTTTAACGCCTGAATCGAAGGCTGTACTCTTACTATTATGGCGCTGTTTTTGATTCGCTGCTGGTGGAGGTCTGGGATGATTCAGTCTTGGTTTCCGTCTTTAGTGATTTTGCTTTTCTTTCAACGGTGGCCGCATCGGAATGCAGATCACTCAGCTCCTTCACGGCTCTCAGAGTGATCTACACGTGGCAATGGAGCGAAGTTTGATTTAATGAGTTCCTGATTCGCTAGTGATGATCATTTGTACACTCACCTCAAGACTAGGGTCCGCTCGGATGGCCGCTACCAGCACTTCAGCTTCCCTGGTGAAAAGAAACACCACTGGAATCTTAACGTCATCACGGCCATCACCGGACATTGCAAACATCTGCTGATTGTCGATCGACGTGTTCGGCGTGTTGTCGTACACGATGGCAGCTACCGAACCTATGGATTTCAGAACATTAATTTAGCGACAAATGCTAACTACCTTATAACGTACCGGCTGCCTGCACTCGACGAGCTTTGTCTACAAAAGTACAATCACCGCGTTCTACGATGGCTATTCTGCCGTTAAGCTCTCTGCTATTTTTAAGGCCTGCAATAAGAAAGATGGCGTGGTCAGATTCTTGAATTGATTGTACGGATATGTGCCGGGATTGGAGGATTTTAGCGTTAAATTCTCCCCACAAAATCATTGGGAACCCTATGTCAATTATGAAACAAAAACTAAATAATTATAATTGTTAGGTAGTGTATTTTCGTGAGTCTGCCAAGTAAACAAGGCTTAGAGGGATGACTCCTAATAATGAAATGGCATTGTGTATTTAAAACAGGGTTGTTACGGATATTGTGAAAAAATAGTGAACATCAGTAGTCCTGTACAAATATACGATTCATTTCGCAGTCGACTCACTGGAGGAAAACCAGCAAAATTTACTAACAAATGTACAGCCACATCCGCAACCATTACGGGTGACCAGAAATATCACCTTTTGTGAATAAATCCTTAAAATATTCATAAAATTGTCACACAAATAGGGTAGGGAACGGCTTAATGAGGGGTCACTATTTTAATCAGTTGTTAGGAAATAGGTCTATAACTCCTACATTTTCCAAATTATTTCACTTTTAATGATACGATCATAAGCTTTATCTATTGGGCCAATGATTCGATGTATGAATCATGATTGATTACCAATTTATTACTGTTAGTTTGACGATTTAAAATACATCATCTAGAAAACCATCAGTTTCTGACCTGCTGAAGAAGTTCGCTCAAATTTTGCCTTTGTGTATTTTGCATTTGCATCGCGTGTACCGGAGAGCATGTCTTCATCAGCTCTCTCCCACAACTAGGCTTGTTGCCAGAATGTGATGTTGAACATTGAGTAAAATTTATTACATATTTAGATGATCTGAAATCGCTATTTATTTCATGTTTCTTCCAGTCATTGGAGGTTGATCTATGCTTATGATTATATTGTCCATCATCTGGCACTATCATTTGCAATAAAAAATATGTTTTGGAGCTGTCCAATAGTACTCAACGATAAATAATGCTTCGCTGTTGAGCTGCAGCTATGGCATCACTGTTGCTTTTGAGAGAGCCCATGTTTCCTCTCTTCTTTGTTAACCATGGATATAGCGCACCGGTAATGTAACGTGAAACCTGCTGTCTCTTGCATTTGTTTACTTTTAAACGAAGCATCCAGTTTGTCGTCACAGTCGCTTTGGCTAACATTTGCGTGAGAGTAAATGAAATAAGAAATACACATTGCCAATCGAAAGATCAATGACAAACTAAAAGTTTGGTCGTGTACGTCTGTCTCATAACCTGGTAGGAGACGAGTTTGTGGTCGTAGCAATCGACATGTTTCGGTTGATTGTTTTCGAGAGCGGTTGGGTAAAACGAAGGAGCGGGTTGAGGAAATTGACGTTTGCAGCAAATCGTCAACTGGCCTATTTAGTTTCGCCTTCGCACACATGCACAGAATCGCACTCATACAATATTGTTAGTTTATGTACAGATTGAGGAGCTGAAGAAAACATTTTTTTAATCGGAAAGCAATCCGCATGCGTTTAAGATGTCCCTGCAATTGGGAACTTTATTCCATGGCTATGAAATTTTCTGAGCCTAATGCTCGTTGCTGAAGGTATGTTCCGATAGACCAGAGGTAAGCAGAGGGATTTATGTCTAAATATTGGCAGTTCTAATTATAGATTACATACAGCTTCATCAAATGTCTCAGGAGCTGACTAGACTGCTTAAAACCCGTCCCGTACCCTACTTTCACTCCAACATGTTCAGTTGTTTACAGCATGCCGTCGAAACAAGAAGTAGTAATTCTTCCAAGCGAACAAAGATCGTGGGAAAAAGTACACGATGGACGCGTGAAAATGTTTCGAAAACCGTCATATACCGTACTTTGACAACCATGGCAGTAATTCAGAAGAAAGTTAATGGCCGTCCAACGAAGATTATGGATAAGAAGACGCTCCGATCGCTGCGCACTTATGTTATGTGTATACATAGGAAGTATGTGTGATTACAAATAGATATCATTTGTTGATGAAATTGCGGAAATTCATGTATGAGATACATACAAATCATTGCTTTTTTTATCAGTGTTGGAGTTGATAAGAGCTTCGCGGAGCCATCGTTGGATTGGCAGCTGTTGGACAGGGAGCTGATGACAGCAGCCTATTGCTAGGCAGTCGTTGGCTAGGTAGCCGGTTCATTTAAGCCAGTGGTGGATTTGAAGCCAGCCGGTAAGACGAGAGGATGAGAAGTGAAATAATCTGCTCACCATACTCACTATCTAAAACCCGGCCTTTTTGTTGCGACTAATTCGATTGATTGATTGGATTTTCTCTAACTTGCTGTTACATATTCTCATCAGTTAACAAGCAGCAGTGGCAAAGTAGCCTAGAAACCGGAGCCAGCTATTAACGGCCAAAGACGAAGATTATCAAAAATGAGTCTACGTAGTTTAGGAAACAGGCCCTAAGCTTCCTTTGGTGTTTTGAAGAAAAAAAAACGTCAAAATCACCGCGGTGCACTACAATACTGAGGTTGTGGAGAAGTTTGTTGCCCCCAGTCGTCGAAGCCTCTACGGAGATGAGCATTATGTTTTCCAGCGACGCAGGACCGCAAATGTGGTCCAAGCTTTTCTGGACAAAACTTTTTGACCTCCCAGCTCCCCGGATTTGAATCCTCTCGACTTTTTTGTTTGGTCTTATATAATGTCGAACCTGAGCGAATACAAGGTCAGCACCTTGGACCAGTTCAAGACGACAATTCTCAAAATCTGGGACGAAATGCCCATGCAGTCCGTGCGTGCTGCTTGAACCTAGATAAAAAAAATATTCTAATTTTTCTAACATATTTTTAAAGTGTATCCGAACTTATTGAACACCGTGTACACTATTTAAATCGTGGGTATCATCATCTTGCAAGCTTACAGCAAGGGTAGCATGCCGAATGGAAATTTCAAAATTGACGACCTTCACCAATAATTGAAATACTGAACGATACAAAAAGTATTCTATTCTCGATGGGATTTCGATATTTCGACTTTAATCAGTTGAAGATTTTCGCAACTATCAGTTCAGTTATCGAAATTATCATTAATTATTGACTTTACATTCCCAAGCAATCTATAACGCGAACGTGAAATGTTCGATTTCAGGATCAAGAATAGTGCACGGTACCGCTAATGTTTGTACCGTGCGAGTGTTGCAGAGACGATAAGATCAACAGATACTCGCTCGGATCCATGAGCCGTAAAATGGACATAATGAAAAACATGTAGCAGATATGAAGACTGGACGAAACAAGCTCCTAGTATTCCATTCCTGAACAGCTACCAGCGAACCAACCAGCTAGTCGAAAAAAGTCAACAATGAAGAAGGAACGTACACGGCGTTATTCCAAAGCCCCAAGTGTTCATATAAGGAGTAATCGCGGTATTACAGTCGATTTTCTAATCGAACAGATTATAGACGAACTGGAAAGCGACGTGCCAATCATTGATGTTCACCGGCTGTTCCAGTATTAGGGGAATCGGGTTCCGTCAACGAGAATATTTGCAACATTCAGAGCAAGCCAGCATCCGGAAAGTGTTCGACTTTTCTGCTGTGTGATGAAGGTAAAGACATTTGAGTAAAACTGTCTGCGGCTGATTAACAGAGGCAAGATTTGCAAGTAAGGTCGAAGACGCGCACGCTGCACCGAACGACACGAAACTAATGAAAAATACGACGCATGACAACGAGCCGTGAAATGCATTCACTGCAAATCGAATACACACACACAACAGAAAGCGAAATCTGCGCGGCGAAGAAAAAAGAGCAACAGATCAAGGCGATCATGTTCCGAACAAAATACACCTATGGAAGCCAGGGAAATGGTGGCGACCCCGATTTCAAACTACTACCAACTTCTCAACAACCTCCAGGACTTTCCGCCGGCGGCACAACATCAACGCACTACGAATATCAGTAACAGCTGCGGTGAAAACAATTCCGGAAATAAAACCTAACCCAGCAAAAGAGAAGGCGATCAAACCCAACCGAAAGCAACCCACAAGCATTTCAATCAATGGATTCATTGACGGGTGACGAGGCATCCACGTCTCTCTCGTGATCATTCAAACACGAAACAAGTAAACGGAATAGTACTTAACAACACCTTCAAAGCTAGAAGAAAAGGAAAGGTGGAACCGTGTTATCGACGAAGCAAACAGGAAATTAGTATTGGAATGAAAAACCCGACAGCGGTAATGAGCTTCTATTTGGATATCATAGAAGTAAGCATGGATGACCTTTTGTAGTCAAGTCGTTTCCTATTACTAACCTAATTTTTGGTCTTAACCTTGGCTGGCAAAATTTGAGAACTATCAAACTTTTTATAGGGATGGAGTTGAGTGAAGTGTTTATTTTTCCAGAAAATCTGTTTCCCTCTTGCTTGCATTTCTTCGATTAAAAAGGGGCATTAACGATGCGTCAAAAAACTAAACGGGTTAAACCTGCACTCTAAGCTCCAGTCATCCATAGTTGCATATCACTAGCGCACTTCACGTTTGGCTAACATCGATTAATTAATAAACTAAATCAGTGTCACGATCGCCAACCCCTGGTTTGAACACGTATATACTCACTTGTGCAAACTTTCGAAGGACTTACGAACACAGCACGCTGTGAAATGGTCATGTCTCCCGTAAGTTCCGGTCCAAAGTGACTTGGACCTGCTTTGAGCACCTGAAGTTCTTCGCCATTACTTTGAAATGACACCTCTTGGAGCTGCGTTTTTGGGATAGCATTAGACTTGGAAAGCTCGACCATTTCTTGCATGAAGATTAGTCCTCTCTCGGCGTCTTCGGGTGATTTGGCCTGTAAAATTAACAAGTATTTATTCATAGATCTAACAATCAATTTTCATCCGACTCACGTTGTAGAAACTGTGAAGCAGCTGAACCTTTCCTTCGCCTAGAGAAACCATCGTAATACCCATGTCATAAACTGTCCGTAGATGATCTGCATTGCTTGCTTGAAAGTCAGCCGCTCTAAGTCTTTTGGCACTCGATATACGTGGACATACTCCCGTAACCAGGTCTCTAAGGGGACGTCTAACCGTTTCAGGAAATAACTTATTCGGGCTTGGACAGGAGCGCATAAAATCTAGCATATTGCCTTCCTCATGTTCTTTGATATCTGAAAAGTTTTAACATGTAAACGAAAACTTATAAATGAAGAAAAAGGGCCTATCGAACTTACTAAAAGTGTGATTCCCCAGTTGACCTAGCGTCAGTGGCAGTAGATGCGCCTCGGTTGTGAAAATGAAGTTTTCAATATTCAACAGCAAATCCGAGGGATCGGAGAACAACAGGTACAGATATTTGAATGTTTCTGACAGCACGTACGAATCCATTCGGTCCTCGTGTTTACCCGTTCGAACGTCATTGACTGCAGCATATCCGCAAGGAACTTTGGCATGTTTTTGGAGAGCTTTCAATGCTTTTTTACCAGCCTGAAATAAAGAAATAGTGGTTAGTTTTGGATCTTCAAATCAATTAAGTAAATCTTTACCTGAAGGTAGTAATGATCCCCCGTTGCCCGATATAGAAAATAGGTAGATTCAATAAACTCAGGCCGTAGATGGTGTTGTCCCCAGTGCACCTGTTAAAGTGTTTGGAAGTTATTACATCTGTCAAGCAACCTCGAAATCTATTTTACCTGGAAATCGTATGTAAATGCTTCAGGAATGAAAGTATGCATCTGCATGACTTGGTAGAGCATTTCATGAGTTTGCACCGCTGGCTTTAAGTCGCCGGACAGTACCTGCAGCCCCGGCCAAAATGCCAATAGGGCATCCATGAAGTTTCTTGTTTTCGTATGGGGACGATGCATTTGCACATCCAACAACATCGGCCCTTGGCTAATATACTTCATGATGGCATTATAATGGCGATTAAAACGCGCCAAATATCGTTCGTCACCCAACAGAATGTATGATTTAAGGCAGTACTCATAGTAGGAATCAATGCCGGCACCAACTCCCGACTCTCGTCGTATCCAGTCCCCTGAATGTACATTGAGAACAGTACCCATCAGATCCGAACTGCGATGGCGCATTTTCCACAGAGCATCCATCGATGCATGTGCCTTGGCTTCAAAAATCGGCTCTCCGCTAAGTCTGGACAGAGCGGCGAATTCCAGCAGAATCGTTCCAGCACACGCCGTACAGGTCTCTCTGGAATGACGCAACGCCTCTACTTTCATTCCATACTTCAAATTGACCTTTAAAAGTATTGCTATTAGAAACAAATAATGAACGTATAAATTATTAAGTATTACCCTTGCGTGTGGGATTCCGGTGGATGTGTTGAAAGCCGGCAATAATCGATACCCTAGATCTTTTGCCATTTCAAGCAGTTCACCACGGTACCACGTCATAACGTCGGCCTGCTTCTGAATGTACTCAGCAAGAATGTGAGCCGATAGCAAGCCACTGCACCAAAAGAGAAGTTAACAAATCGATTGTTGCAATTTGAAAATGAAAAATCAGCTAATCGAAAAAGAAACTTACCCGATCATCCTGATGTTGGTCTCAAAAACTGATACAACTATATCGTTGTCAAACTGTACATCCTTAATTACTAACTTAACAGCCCGTTCGAACTCCTCCAGGTCGCCCAAAATAACCAACGTGTCTAAGGTGTCGACCAGAGTCATGGAAAAACTGAAAATAGAGTTTAATCACAATGAGATTAGTTTTTCATGCGGCATAAGTAATGTTCTGCATCATTCCCTGTCACTTGATCAATAGTTGTTGTTTTTTATAAGGATCCGAATAGTAGTTGTTCCCCTTTTAAAAGGATAAGGCATGGTGTTATGCATTAATTCGTTTTGATGTAGACTACGTCTTACGGTAAGGGTAGGGTGTCAATTGAAAATCTAAAAATAAGCGACCGTCACGAAATATCGTTACAAATGAAACGCTAATAACTTAATAAATGCTCAGTAGATTTTCCAGATGTTTACATCAATCGGTTGGAAATTTTCCCGCGTATCAATTAAATAATTAAACATTCTTCTTTAACATGTTTAAACTATTAAAATAGAGAAAATATAAGGTGATGTCTTATAATGCCGATTTTTCAGAGTAAATTTACTAAATGCATTGTACTTTACTATCACAGATTTCAAATGTAAGCAAGGGAGGTCTCATATGCAGCAGTGAACGATATAAAACAGGTACACCTTCGCAAATTTACTCATTAGTGTCGCAGTACTGGAGCTAGGCAGATCAACGAACCATCGAGGATCATCAGCTGGTGATGGCATAAGCTCTGGAGGCAACCTCGATTGCACGAAGCTAGTGCGGAGCGACAAAGCGCCTATGTGGATTTGGCAGCTGGTGGTGGCACGTACCATAGAAGGTGCAGTGGCGACCAACCAGTGAAACAACCTGTTGCTAGCAAGCCCTTGGCTAGGCAACCGTTGCTAGGCAGCCACTTATTTGCAGTGGTGTGCTAGGCAGTCGGTTGCCCAAGCCGGTGGGAGCCACCACGAGGAGCGAAATAAGGTGCCTGAGTGTATGTTTGAGTGTATGTGTTATACTTTCGGTAGCCATCTGAACGGCAGCTTTGGGAAAAGACCGAGAAAGATTCAATTCTTTTGCGAATTATTCCAAATCCGTCCTTTTCAGGACGACCAATCAAATGTTGAGAGAGTTTGGTTAATTTGAATTTATCTTACCAATTGGCAGAGAGCGGTGGCTAAATCAATTGTAGTTTTCTTCTCGTCGCAAACCTTGAGCATTGTGCATAATTAAACTAGCTGCCGTCACGAACAATTTAAACACCGGACGCTAATAATCCGATCGTTTCTTGATTGATTTATTTTTGAGGTTGTAGCTCTGATCAACAAGAGGGTTTTACGATTGCCATTTTATATACTTAAGTATTTGAAATTTTACAAACAAAAGATGAATATATTTCGCGTACAATTCATCAATCGGGTATTGGAAAATTTTAAAAATTGTTGCGTTCCGGAGAGTATCAAGAAATTTTCTACGTTTGATTTTGGCTTTGATTTTTGAAAAGGATATTCTAAAGTTACATTCTCTGCATACTCCAATTAGTACAGTTATGAATAGTTAATCTGTTGTTTGAACGATTCGCGTTGGATAGAGTTTTACTTCTAGGAAAAAAATAAATTTTGAGAAACTGTGAAAGTGAGAATAAGTACGATGCCTAATCGTTTTGATGCCAAATATATGCGTACATTTCGGAAGCGCGTTAAAATCGAACTTATGGAAAACCCTCCGACCATGTACCGATGCCGTGTGAACTCGTGATTATCAGGCAAAACTTAAACGTTGCCATCTTCTTGAGGCCGTATCATCATTTAAACCTTTCTGAAGAGTGTACAATAAAATTTACAACAATACAACACAACAAGCTTTCAATTAATAACTATGGAAGTGCATTTAGAATACTAAGTTGAGAGCAAGCAATAAGCTAATTGCGAAGGCAATAAGCTTGAAACGCTAGGAAAGAATAAGAAGAAGACTAACATACTTACTCACTTATGCTAACCCAACGTCCGATTAGAACAGTATTTGGGTTGGAACATAGTTTGAAAAAAAAATTTTATTTTTTTCTTTTTTTTATAAGTTTTAAGGGAGGGTGATAAACCTGATATCACTGAAATCAGGTCTGTTGTATGAAAGATTGCAAACAAGTTCGTTTTTTACGCTTGTTTTGGCTTTCAATTTCTCCGTTGTATTTTACGCGTTTGCTAAAATTCATTATTATTTTTTCTGTGAATGTTCCGCTACGAAACTAACGAAACTAATCAAACGGTTTAACGTAGTCTACGTCAACCGGTAGTGTGTTAAACACAACCCCACTGACTTTTTACATTCATTATCTAACTTATCTATTTTTGAGGCAGACCACGAAGGATTCCCTAGATGTTTGTGCGCAATTAATTTTCTTTTCTCAATTTTTGTTCCAACTACGAGGGACGCGGTGGTATATTAAACCGTGCGTCCAGATTAACTTTGAATCGAGCTTTACGTTATGTCTAATAGTTTATAGTTTTAGACTTCTATGCAGGCCTCAGTATAATGTTCTGTAGAGATGTCCTGATGTATTTATATGGACCGGTACGCTTCGACAAACCCCATAAACAATGTAACGTAATAAATGATTGGTACTATTTCATGGATAAGATTATCCTAGCTGTAACATTGTCAGACAATTGTGTGGAAGCTCTAATGTATGATTTATTTTGCCCATTTTGAAATATCCCTATAGCAATAAACTATTGAATATCAGGCAAGTCATGCACATTCCTACATTTTTCATGTCGGCACATTATTGTCGTATAAAAATACTTTTTATGCCCAGAAGAAACTTACCCTCTACCATTCAATCAACTGAGACTTCGGAGGAAACAACAAAATGTAGGGTACGGGACGGGTTTTAAGCAGTTTAGTCAGCACCTGAGACATTTGATGAAGCTGTATGTAACCTATAATAAGAACTGCCAATATACGGACATTAATCCCTCTGCTTACGTCTGGTCTATCGGAACATACCTTCAGCAACGAGCATTAGGCTCAGAAAATTTCATAGCCATGGAATAAAGTTCCCAATTGCAGGGACTTCTTAAACGCATGCGGATTGCTTTCCGATTAAAAAAATGTTTTCTTCAGCTCCCCAATCTGTACATAAACTAACAATATTGTATGAGTGCGATTCTGTGCATGTGTGCAAAGGCGAAATTAGATAGGCAGTTCACGATTTGCTGCAAACGTCAATTTCCTGAACCCGCTCCTTCGTTTTACCCATCCGCTCTCGAAAACAATCAACCAAAACATGTCGATTGCTACGATCATAAACTCGTCTCCTAGCAGGTTATGAGACAGACGTACACGACCAAACTTTTAGTTTGTCATTGATCTTTCGATTGGCAATGTGTATTTCTTATTTCATTTACTCTCACGCAAATGTTAGCCAAAGCGACTGTGACGACAAACGGGATGCTTCGTTTAAAAACAAACAAATGCAAGAGACAGCAGGCTTCACGCTACATTACCGGTGCGCTATATCCATGGTTAACAAAGAAGAGAGGAAACATGGGCTCTCTCAAAAGCAACAGTAGCTGTCGCTCAACAGCGAAGCATTATTTATCGTTGGATACTATTAGACAGCTCCAAAACATATTTTTTTTTATTGCAAATGATAGTGCCAGATAATGGACAATATAATCATAAGCATAGATCAACCTCCAATGACTGGAAGAAACATGAAATAAATAGCGATTTCAGTTTATCTAAATATGTAATAAATTTAACTCAATGTTCAACATCACATTCTGGCAACAAGCCTAGTTGTGAGAGAAAGCTGATGAAGACATGCTCTCCGGTTTACGCGATTAAATGCAAAATATACAAAGGCAACATTTGAGCGAACTTCTTCGGCAGGTAAGAAACTGATGGTTTCTAGATGATGTATTTTAAATCTTCAAAATGACAGTAATAAATTGGTAATCAATCATGATTCATACATCGAATCATTGACCCAATAGATAAAGCTTATGATCGTATCATTAAAAGTGAAATAATTTGGAAAATGTAGGAGTTATAGACCTATTTCCTAACAACTGATTAAAATAGTGACCCCTGATTAAGCCGTTCCTAACCCTATATGGTGAATGATTTATTTTGTCCAGCACTGTACATTTTTCACAAAACAATCTCCTGTGGGGAGGTGGGGTATATGTACAAAGGGGAAAATGTAAAAAAGAGGGGGGGGGAACGGAGAAGGGAGAAAAAAAAATAGAGGAGGGGCCTGGAAGCGAAGAGAGAAATCTTTTTATATTTTTTTGGGGGGTGTGGTGCGGGGGTGGTGCCAGGGTTGGCGGGTATGTTTACATAGTAATATTTTTGAAAATAATTAAATTAAAAATATAATTAAAATTTTTTAATTTTTTTTTATATTTTTGTATATTGAATTTAACAGTTGTCAATATTTTAAATGGAGAGGTTCGTGAATTTGAGGCTCTACGAATACAAAACTGCCTTACAGGGAAGAAAAGGATGATATTAAAAATTCAAATAAATAATACGCGTTATTTTTAAATCTTCGTAAGCTTTTTTCTGATCTTTATTTTTCCAGAAAGTATCATTTTTCCAAATCCAAAAACCCAACAGTATATCATTTTCTAGTAAGAGCAAACTTTAATATTAATGAATATTTGTTTTGCTAGCCATAGAGAAACAATGTGGATGTATTTTAAGGATTAAAAAAAGGTACCACAAGAAAATGATCTTTACATTTTTAAACAGATTAATATTTCTCATTTATTATTTCAAATATGCATTCTCCCTTCACCATTCCAGCTTCTATGATAGCATACTTCTGCTATCGAACTTTTTCTTCCGTTGCTTACGCTTCTGCCCTGACTTTAGCCGGAATGATACATAACGTCGCACCAATGTCATCTTGAAGGATGAGCAGTGGAAAATGTTCGGAAGGAGTGCCAATTCATTCACTACCTTCTGTTCAACATTGTTTTTATCCTTGTTCGAAATGATAAAGTTTATCGAATTGCGATACACGATTTCCATGGCTTTGAAAAAAATTGAAGGTATCAATGGATGGAAAGTGGATGTTTTTCTTAATGGTGTTCGCTCGATAGAAAGTGAAGCTTTGATAGTCGGAGTGAGCACCCTTTGGACTCTCCGTCATTTTGACACATTGCTTGCAAACAGTACCCTTATTTGCTAGACTTTTTAACACGTAGCCCGTAACGTAGAAGAGCGCATTCAGCTCTCCTCGGTCCAGCACCTCACCGGAAACTTCCTGCAGCATTTCATAATCCATATCTACTGCATCACTGTTGTCGACAACAGTCATCTGTCGATCTGTTGTATTTTGCTCGTTGGATTGCTTGCGACGCTGAAAAAGAAAATCTGCCATTCCTACCAGATGTTCCTGGTCGTCAAATGAGTACGACGAATTTGGAACAGGAGCCATATACTGCGATAATGTTACTGTCTTTAAGTTTCTACCAAAATCCCGTGGTGTGGGTCGACGTTGCTTGGATCTTATAGCTGAAAAAAGGCTCTCCAGACAGTCTTGAACAAAGCGGGAAGTGAAGATCCTCTTGTGACCACTAGCAAAAAATCGTAAGATCAGTCGGATAATGGCTTTCGTGCATATAACTAGTCCAGTCTTCCACGGTTTCCATCGGCATAATTCTCCAACACGTACATCGTAAATTAAACGAGTGGTATTTTCAAGACGGTTTATTGTTTCCTATTGTTAGGGATAAAATAATTGTAATTGTTACATTTCAATGCGATACCAAGAAGGTATGAATTGAAAATATTTGATTCAAATGAATACTCTTTGTAATGAGTGCTAATGAAATCATTAGCCTCTCATGTAAATCCTGGCGTATCTCCTTAAATTCATAAATACTAATACCCCTATCATATACAGGGTGACTAGTAATTTGTGTTACACCCAAAATTAGGTGATAGACCTCATTTGCAGTCTAAAATTGTATGGCGAGGTATGTCTAAAAATGACTGCCAATTTGCTAAATTTTCAAAATATGTTTAGAAGATACCTTACAAGATCAATTCTAATTGCTTTACAAATTTGATAAATTCAGTAGTTTACTTTGAGCTAACAGAAAAGTATTCATTTGATCCCCGTAGGTATCGATATGCTCGATACGATATTTTCCTGGTATCGATACTTTCTTTCGCTATTGCTTTGAAGTAAAAGTATCGATGTTTTTATGATATCGTGGAATCCTTACCTGTAAAGCTTTTGGGTCTGATTGGCGCAGCGCATAATCTTCCGAACGATTGTTGAGTGTTCCGTACCAGTCTGACATGTCCTCAATGTAGCATGCTGTGGTTAGCAGTTCATGTCGGTTTTTCTCGGAAGCCACTACGCGTAGCGCAGCAGCAACCGCTCGATTGCAGTATTTTGTTGCGTTAGATACTTTCATTTTGTCGACAGACGAAACAGGAACATCAAACGCCACGTCGGCTGGAGATAACCTATGAGCCATTCTCAATTGATTCCCTGCCTCGAATTCGACCAACTCTTTCAGATGATCCCGATGCACAATATCCGATGAAAGGCCATTTTTATTGACATACCATTTTGGAACGACGAGAAATCTGTTGTTGATCCATCCATGAATTGCATTTTTAAAAACATGGACTGGATCGGGCACGATCTCCAGTTTTCGACTGTTGTCGATGGGATGCTGCAGTTCCAGATCAGACAAGATATTCTGGTTTTTGATGTTCAGCCCCATATCCTTCCACATCTTTTGATTCTCGGAACCGGAGTCAGAGGTAACAAACTGTACTCGCAAGCCAAGCTCTTCCGATTTTTCAATAACGGACAACACTAGCTTCTTGAGTTGCTCTGGAGGAATTGATGCTTTCGTAAACTCGTACGCAACAACTTGCTTCCACCGTTCAGCAACTCCAACAAGCATCAAAACCAAGCCTTTAGACGCTAAGTCATCAGATGGGGGCAGAGTCGTCTTTCCAACGAACTGTTTAGTGCTTGCACACCACTCTTCTGCTTCGTCGATGCTCATTTCGTCGAGAACCAGTCCACAATCCCGCTCAATTTCTGTCATGCCAGCCACTTTGAATTTCAGAAGTCCAAAAATATCTTCAAGGATACCTAAATTTTTCGAAACCATCAACTAAAACTTTTACAGAACATTAGAATGATTTAATTATACCAGGAGGAAAGTGAACGTCTGCAATTCGACGCAGCAGTGTTCTAGTCGATGGGAGCGGAAAGCCTCTTTTTATTAGCTTGTCGTAGCCACCCTGACATGCAAATCGGATTTGCAGCGAATCCATTATCGTTGCTTCCGACCACTGCTTCACTTGACGAACTTTTCCGGAGAGAAGCTTCAATTGATCGTCGTTGAAAATTTGTTTACAGGCAATATCCAACGAGTTCGAATCTACGACATCCGAATCATCTGTTTTCTTTCGCGCAACCAGATTGCCGTAACGACTTCTCCAACGACGAATCGATCTAAAGTAGAAGATGTGATTCAATGAAGCTGAAAGCATTCCATCCAATCGAATATTTAGCAAATTACCTCTTAAGCTTGGTAACTTGCTCTCTCAAACGAAAAATTTCCCCTCGTAGTCGAGACTGTGACATAGCATCTCCTCCTAGCATAGGTACCTGGTCAATGTTTTCCACTATTTCATAATCCGTAAATTCTCCATTTGATGCAGCATATCCTGTTCCACTATGCTCATCACCATAAATTTTCTCAACCACCTCCATTTCCTGCCACTCTTCATCCGGCGGAGTGACGGCAATTGGAATATTCCAAGTTCCATTGGCATTTCTTTTGCCGTTCGGGAAATGAAGCTGCATCAAACTAATCGTTAATTTATGAGGTTTCATTGAATTTCATTGATGCTTACGCTGCAAATTCTGCTGTGGGGCGAAATCTTGAGCAGGAGAATGTCTTCCTCACGTGCGTTCCCAATGCAGGCCTTCATCCACTTTCGGCGAACGATTAGATCTCTCGGGAACCGATGAAACTGGAGACCCGGATGTGACACGTCACTGCGACCACAATTTATCGCTTTGCACTTCATTTCGAACCACTGCAAAAGTAAACTTTTGGTTTAGTTGTCACAAACGAAAAAAGTGAAAAAATAGTGACTACTAGCAACACCGCCAAACCAACAACAAACTGCCTGCTTGTAAAATAACTCAACGGAGGCGGTAGTGGTGGTTGTCAAAGCTACCAATAAGAAACGGTCTTTTTTGACAGCTAAATGGTCTTGTTTTTGCACTAACAGCTGGCAGGTCCTGTCCTAGGAAAAAATGTAACCTTCTTTTTGCCGACAGTTTCAAACTACTGTTTGAAGCTTGCGTTTGACTGTATTGATAACTATATTAAGAATCCATTTGTTTGTCACTTTATGGAAACAAGTTTTTAGTCCCATTCTTAAAATTTGATGAATTAAATAAACGACACATTCATGCAGGCGATCGCAGCAAGCCGTGCTTCGAAACTGACGTGTTTTGTTTTTTGCTGCATCGTTTTCGCGAAAAAAAAAAAATCAAACAATAATTCGTAATTTAACTTGAACTAACAGTGAAATCATAAAATCTCCGCGTGCATTATGTAAGCCGTAGTGACTACAATCGATTCCCTCTCGAAATGTGTGAGTGTCGGTAGTATTTCCCCGTTTTTTTTTGTAATTGTGCTTCGCCCTGGAAGAAGAGTTACATCAGCTTAGTTTTGGTTATTAGTGGTAATATTGTGACACTCGGGCATAATTTATTAGATTAGAGTGTTTTTCCGCTTTGTCGCGAGTGAATCGATGATTATTAGCAGTTTTGAAGCTCGATATAGAGTCGCCTCATAGCGGGGATTTTGATTGTTGGCAGAGTGTGGAGTGAAAAAAAAGAAGACTAGTGCAATGTAGAGAACGGCCATTTGCTGGTCAGAAGCAGCAAACGAAAACAACGCGCATGGGCGGGTGAAAAGCTTGCACATAATTTTAGGTGCATTCACCACGGGGTGTACAAAGTTTTGTTATGCAGGTTGCATATCTAGCGGGCGGTTTTGCAACGTTAATTTGTTAACGTTAAATATTTGCAACGTTGTTTTAATATTTCCAAGGATGACAGAATTAAAATCCATCGCGAGTTTTGGAGGTTGAGTATTGCCGAAAGTGTGGACCGAGTTCTGGTCAAGAATGACACTCGTATAATTTCTCACTTCAGATTGCGGATTGTGCGTGTTTGTCGGAATTGTTTTCTCGTCGATTTTTTTTATTTTTACGAATGAAAAAGATAGTGTGATTGAGGAGGCGGACATGGGTGAGATCTATCTGATTTGAACTATATAACAAAAATCTAATTTTCAAATAATACTAAATACGTGCCTGGTTTGGAAATTTAAAATTTCCAAATCTGGAAGTGTGTTGCAGTGCCCTTATCCAAATGATATCGGTAATGTTTACATGCGGGGCTTATTGTATGTGAAAGTAACCTCGGAATGGGCGTGACTCTCCAGACATTCTGAAATGGGTTGCTGGATCTACAGTAGAGCTATCACTTTCTAGCTCCCGGATTAAAGCTGCTTCCATTGGTCACTTGAATGATTGTTGTAAACAGATTTCTTCCATAATACCATTGCCGGCTGATGGGTGTTAGATTGACACACACACACACACACACACACACACACACACACACACACACACACACACACACACACACACACACACACACGCACAAGTTCTTAGTCCCATTCTTAAAATGTGATCCATAAATAAACGACACAATCATGCAGTAGATTGCCAGAAGCTAGAGGGCATAAACCATCGGCTTTGGCAGCGAAAATATTTCGTCGCCAGCAGAAAAATGTACAGAAATGTCATGACATTTTTGTTTGCGACACTAAATGGTTGCACTCGCGACGATGACCAGACGGAAGTACTCGTGATATCAACACAGCCATTAATATTGATTATGTTTTAGTGTTGCATCAACTTGACTTTAACCAAACAGACATTTCTTTAAGTTCCGGATCGACCGACGGGATGGAGAACGCGTGAGGTTCGGTTCACTGGCTTTATTCGACTGTCTCTTTTTTGTCTTGTGTGGTATGTTCGAGTACCCCAACGATTAGTAAGAGACTGAGTATCGAGGTAAAAGGTTAATATGGTTCATAAGGTACGTACAAATTTCATGTTTTCTGTGTAGTGGATTAATTGATATTTAATTTATTTCCATGATCATCGGTAACCTTTTTATTATTTTTTAATTGTTGGTTTGCGTTTTTAACATGTTACCGAAAAAATGTTAAAACGCATTACTCTTACCACTACTGGATAGAGTTGATCAATAAAGCGGTGTAACGGGCTACAATAACCTTCATAGATAACACTCCAAGGGGTTCTTGAATGATTTAGAAAACTTGACAATGAAAATAAACTTACTTACCTTACCAATCAGACTAAGGCCGGCGTGGCCTCTGCTGTACACAGAAGTTGTTTCCATTGTAATTGGTCCATGGCTGTACCTCGCCAGCCTCGCTGTCTGCGGAGGGTCCGCAGGTCGCTTTCTACTTGATCGATCCTCCTTGCTCGTTGCGCGCTTCTTCTTCTTGTACTGTCGGTTCGTTTTCGAGAACCATTTTCACAGGGCTGTCGTCCGACATTCTTACGACATGCCCAGCCCATCGGATGTTCTCGCAGCAACTGGTGCAATTCGTGGTCCATTCGTCTCCTCCACGTTCCGTCTTCCATCTGCACTCCACCGTAGATCGTACGCAGCACATTCCATTCAAAGACTCCAAGGGCGCGTTGGTCCTCCACTAGCAATGTCCATGTTTCGTGGCCGTAGAGAACTACCGGTCTAATTAATGTCTTGTAGATGGTCAACTTTGTGGTTCGGCGAACTTTGTTCGATCTTAGCGTCCTTCGGAGTTCAAAGTGGGCACGATTGCCAGCCATAATGCGCCTTTGTATTTCTCTGCTGGTGTCGTTATCGGCGCTCACCAATGAGCCCAGATACACGAATTCGTCTACTACCTCGATTTCATCACCGTCGATCTGAACTCGTGCTAGGAGGCTAACATTGTCTTCTCGTGAGCCTCTTCCCTTCATGTAATTTGTTTTCAACGCATTAATCACAAGCCCAATCCTACCAGCTTCAGCCTTAAGTCTGAAGTACGTTTCCGCCATCGTCTCGTGCTACGATATCAACATCGTTGGCGAAGCCAAATAGTTGGACAGACTTCCTGAAGATCGTGGCACTCGTGTCTATCCCAGCTCTTCGAATCACACCCTCCAGTGCAATGTTAAACAACAAACACGACAATCCACCAACTTGCCGTAACCCTCTCCGAGATTCAAAGGGACTCGAGAGCGTCCCTGATACTCGGACGACATACATCACTCGATCCATCGTTGCTTTGATCAACCGCGTCATCGATGATGTGTGGGCACGTTGTATTCGCGAAAATCTGGTCCGTAGTAGCGCGGGCACCCATGAATCCCACTTGGTATTGCCCCACGAACTCCTTTGCAATTAGTGACAGGCGGCGGCATAACATTTGGGAGAGCAACTTGTAGGCCGCGTGATCGCACGATAATTGCAGCAATCCAGCTTGTCGCCTTTTTATAGATGGGACACAATATTCCTTCCATCCAATCCTCCGGTAAACATTTCTCCTACCAAATCTTGGTAATTACCCAGTGCAGCGCTCTGGCCAGTGCTTCACCACCGTATTTTAATAGCTCGCTTGGGGGTTGGTCAACACCAGCCGCTTTGTTGTTTTTCAACCGACCAATTTCTTCCTCAACTTCCTGAAGGTTTGGGGTCGGGGTCCTGTCATTACCGTGGTTATTACCGTGCCACTTTCGTTCGCTGTAACATTAACGTTCAGGTGCTCGTCGAAGTACTGCTTCCACCTTTCAATCACCTCACACTCTCCTGTGAGAAGGTTGCCATCCAGGTCTCTGTACATATCAGCTTGTGGTATGTAGCCTTTGCGCGAGCTGTTCAACTTCTCATAGAATTTGCGAGTGTCGTTAGCATGAAAATGCCAAAAAAAAACCATTTGTTATGGTGGTTGATCTCGATATCTCTAAATCTAGACTCCAGATGCTTTTCGTGACTTAAACAATTTGAAATTAAAATTGACTACACTCTGAACTCAGTTTACCCATAATCGCAAAACAGTGCACATACTCATTTATGGGTAAAGATGACTTTACCCATATTTGAGTAAATTTGTATGGGAAAAATACTCAAATAGGGATAAGCAGTAATGTACCCATAAATGGGTATGTGCACTTGGGTATGTGCACTTGTTCGAGTATTCTTCACCCATATTTGGGTAAACTGAACTTAGTGTGTACCCAACGCATTCCTACCCTAGTAGTACACTTGTTGCCTTCCGGTGATATAACATAAATATGACTTGCTAAGTCATAATCAAGTTACTACAACTAATTATGACCGTAATGTACTACTAGGGTAGACCGTGGTTTTCACGCCTGTGAATACGCCAGGAGAATCACTTGAAACGAAGAGAACTCGGTAGATCTCAAAACAAGCTTTTAGTTCTCGGATAACTTAGAATATTTGAAAATGAATATAGACTACTCAACGTGTCTTCATGAACCGTAATGAGGATTCAATGCTTGAGAATACGAAACATGTATTTACAGCCCAACATGAGGCTTTGACGCTTGCGAATACATGGTTGATCTTGAAGTGTATAGATTTATACTCTAAGAAGTTTTCGGTAGACCTAGAACACCTTTTAATGAACATAGTCTGTTCAACATATGTCCGCGGATGAAAATGAGGATTGGCAGCCTGTAAATACATCGGAAAAACCATTTGAAACGATGATTGATCTTCAAGGAGTTCTTGAGAGACCTAAGATCGAAAAGTGATAGTTGTTTCTGTTTTGTTTGTCAGTTTGCGAGCAGAATACAGTTTCACAATCGGATTTCATGTAGCAACGCCACTTCACTCCAATGTTGAAGAGGGCTCTAACTTTCTATAGATTTGGTGGTTTAACCGCTCTTTTTGGGAAGTTCAATATACAGTTTGAAAGAAATATTTAATTTTCTGCGTTATCTAACGCACATAAAGGGAATGCTAGATTTGGCATAAATTAATGAGATCTGTCATGCAAATTTAAGCCATATATCTCTGAAATCAGGTCTGTTGAATGAAAGATGGCAAACAATTACGTTGTTTACGCTTGCTTTGACTTGCAATTAAACGAGAGGAAATTTTACGCATCTGTTAAAATTCATTTTTTTTTCTGTGTAGGTCCTCAGGACCAACTTAGGACCAACAAATTTAGCAGCAAGAGTGAAAACTCGTAACTGGATGTTGTTTTCATTGCGTTTAAGAATCTGTTTGATAAATGGTTGGACAATGGTACTATACGAAACTGCAAGTATATTCTTTATACTCAATGTGTTCCTTAGACTCATATCCCGACTCCTATTCCTACAATCCCGTGGTGCCAACTGGGATACGAGTAATCATAGGAAAGCGCGGGAAATCAACCCCGGTGGGCCCTTGGCCGTATGCTGACAGGGGAGGGAGGCTGCTCTCTTCGAATGGTGCAATCTATTGTAGCGTCTGTGCTCCATGTTAGGGCGGCTAAAAACGGTGCCTGTTCTCCCTGCTAGGATCGGCGGATTCTCCTCCTCGTGCCAGCGTGGGACTCCGAACAGTGCGGTGCAAATGACGAAAAACTAAGCACTGTTTTCTGGCAATTTTACTTCAATCGTAGTAAATTTAGAGCACAAAATCTCATACCGATCTTACCGAAAATATTCTAAGTCCACGTAAACAAGCTCCCTGAACTTTCAAAACTGCATTGATGACGCCATCGTGCAATGATCTATTGGGTAAACACATTCCAATTGCCTATCTCTTGATAAAAAAAAATGTGCTTAGCTTAATTTGTATCACGATTAAAATGGCCCTTTGCCCAACTTCAACTTCTATCAAATTTTCAGACTGCCGTATTCTAACGGAACTATCAATACTTTATATCCTTCTCTGGTGAACAAACTTCTAGATACAGTTTTGCAGAAATGTAGAAGCACGTGATTGGATGATGGCCGATCGACAACAGAATATGCAACTTCACTTTTTTAAACACTTTAAAAAAAACACTTTTACAAGCATATAATAGAACAGTTGAAACACATTTTCAAACTATCACTAGCAAACGCGAGCATTCCTGTTACCGATTCTCATAGCTTGGAAGACGATACGGATCACTCCAGGGTCCCAATCTTCGCAAAGCATACCGAATGAATCTTCGTTGAACGAACGCTACTCTTTGCACGCTGTTGTGGTAATTGGAATTCCAAACAGGGCAGCAGTATTCTATCACAAACCGGACGAGGGAGCAATAGAGCGATTCAAACAGGATACCTTGTCAATCACGTAAGATATTTGCTGTTTTGACGTAACTTGACAATCCAAAATAACTCCTGGGTCTTTGATATGACTCACACGTTGTACCTCAACTCCTTGTGGGTGGTGGTGGTTGGAGTTTTTTTTTTTCGTGGTGTTGTTATTTTTTTTTTTTTTTTTTGATTTGGAGGAGAGGGGGGGAAAGAAAAAAAAAAATCATCTAGCACGACGTCTGCGGCAGTAGCACCTCGTCGCGCGTCGCGTTGTTCTGCGTCGCGGATTACTAGTGTGCGTGTGCAGTTGGTTCCGGTGAGCTGAAGTTAGAAGAGTGTTGCGTGTCGCGGGATCGCGCCGTGCTCGCGATTCATTCAAAAAACTGCATACAATCAATTGCGCTGTTGTGTGTTGGGGATTTTTCCTCAAGCGAGCTCAGGTCCAAAGTGTCGTCGTTCGCGGGTATTGTGGGGGAAGATAGTGTGTATTGTTTAGCAACCGTGTAAAGTTAGAGGTCATAAGCGAGTTTATTTTTCTTATTGATTCTGTTTCCTGCAACCAAGTGCCAATACCTAGAACTAGATTTTAGAGGAAAATACCACAACCGTGCCAAAGTGAATTTTGATTCGGTGTGCAGGCTTAGTTTGTAAATTAATCGGTGCAAGAAGAGTGTATTAGACACAGATATCATGTTACTACCGGAAGGTTTCCCACACGTCGGCGACGGCCGGGTTGATGTGGACGTGTGCCGACGGCAGCAGCTGCGGGTCCAGCAGGACTTGGCCATCTAGGACATCGAGGAGAGCAAGCTTGCAAAGCACCAAATAATTTATTTCTACTATATTTCGAAGACAATATCTCATAACCTGTTTTATTTTATTTCGTCTATTTTGTTTTGTTTTTCGTTATGCTTGTCTCTTTTCAGTCACATTGGAGCGGTCCATTGCTTTTGCCGGATAGTGCTACATACTTTCAGCGTATCGTTAACCAAAACGGACCCTGCTGCTGACCTTTCCCAAACTATCCAAAATCCCAGTGATTTCTCGTGGAAGTGCAGAGGATTTCTCGGCTTCCTTCAAAGCGAGTGTCATGTCAACACGTTCCTTCCCATTCCCTACTTGACCAGCATTCGGGCACGGCTGGCGCCGCTCTTGCATTATAATGGGTCACCAGTTTTTACACATTGAAGATGTATGTTAGTCCCAAACATCATCTGTTGGTTCTTTGTGCAAATACAGCTGATCTGGCAATAACGGAATTGCATCCGTGGGCGGTCAATCATGCTCATGCTCATGCTCAACACTTGGATTTACAACCATGCGGTTCAGATGGCACCAGTCGGCAAAAGCGTTGAGTTGGCTTTGCTGAGAAAGTGACAATCAGCGGGAGTATGAATCCGAAAGAAGATTTTCGTGATCCTTCAAGGCCAAAAATGACATCGTTGCAATAGATCAAAAACACCAACGGGTCAAGGTGGCTTCCTTGCGGGATACCACATGTGGAGAGGAATGAAGAAGACTAGCAGTCATCGAGTTTACAAACAAGCGGATGATGATGTGCAACATTCTTCACCAACGGAGCAATAGCCATATATATGGTCGGAGTAGCATCCTGAACGCTAACGAAGCAAAGGTCTAAGCTTCAATTGTGCTCATTAAGCACATAATTAATTTGCTTCAATGTGGTTTACAGCACCGGCGTGAAATATGGAACGTCCAAGATCCGGATAAAGAAAACTGCTGTAGGATGGAAACCACGAAATACTTAAGGCTTTTGTCGAATGGCTATGGCTGCCGGAAAAGTTGTTCTAATATTTCCAAGGATGACAGAATTAAAAACCATCGCGAGTTTTGGAGGTTGAGTATTGCCGAAAGTGTGGACCGAGTTCTGGTCAAGAATGATACTCGTATAATTTCTCACTTCAGATTGCGGATTGTGCGTGTTTGTCGGAATTGTTTTCTCAAAAAAATTGGCGGGTGAGAAGTTTGAAATGAATATTGAGTTCACTTTTACTGTATTTTTTTTTATTTACAGAACCTTGGTATATCTCAGTCCCTTCATTTTAAAGGGGTCGAGCTATCAGTTAAACCGGGAATGCGTGGAAAATATCGGGGAAGCATTGACTGTAGAAACAAATGGGACTGATATGCGGGTATTATTCATAAGTAATACGCATGGTTTGGCTTTGTTTTTCCATTTTCAATACAAAGTTGACATTTACTTAACGTTTTTCGAAAGTTCAATGTAGATACACACCTCTTTCGCAAGATTAACTAAAAAATAATGAAAATTCAAAGGGGACTAACTAATTGTGCCCCAAAATACCGAGGCAACGGCTGAAAATGTCTCCAGGCGGTGTAGGACACCTGAGCCAGAGCCAAACACACACAAAGTCACGTAAGCATCTAAAAGCTTGATAATTAGCGCAACACTTAAGAAAAACATTTTTCTTATACTGGCTTTTACACTGCAAAAATATGCCAGTTAACCCTCTTTAATTAAATGCCTAGCATAGACCATTTTGATGAATATCTTGTAAAAGCCGTATTCAGCATTTTGAAAAACAAAAAAAAAACGTTGCGCAGAATTCGAGTTTGTGTTTAGAATTTCTATTCAAGGCCAAACGAGTTTGTCAAATCGTTGATTCAAACGAATTATTGAAACAGGCAACTGAAAAGGTGCAGTTAGGCTTTATTTGCTCTGAAAACTAAAATATAGGGAACAGGAACATAAGCGCTATAAGAATAAAGTCACTTTGTTCTTGAACAATAGAGTTCCATTCATCATTTTGTTTACCAACACGTTCTTCTCAGTAACACTTGTGAACTATTTTTTTTTTGTGCCGTCTCATTTTCTCTTATCAGAAATGAACACGTAGCAGTTATGCGACTCATAAATATCTTTGCCAAATAAAAATATTTTTCTGATTATTACTGGTATGGGATTTAAGACCTTGTTAATTTTGTACTTACTTCCCCAGAACGTCGTCCAAATCTCCCCGCGAAGGCGTTACACCCCTGTATCTTCCAGTGCAACTCAACGGCATTAGCTCGTCTGCCGGATAGGCCTTCTCCATGTAGGCTTCGTATGCATGGTAAAACATTTCTCTGGCTTCTTCCCTAGAAATTAAACAAAGATGTTTGATCATCCCCTGATGGACACGTCCTCATTTGATGTGACCGTACTTGAGCTCATTTCGTTCTTTGTTGGACATGTTGTGCGTCGGAACGGAAGGAATATGTTCCGCTTTTGCGGCGCAACTGGACAGCACCACCGAAAGTGCCACATACTGGAGAAGGAAGCACCAGGATGCCCTCAATGTCCGCATTATAATTTCACTATACGGCTATCTAGGCAGTGAAACACAACACACTACTCTCGCTATATCCTCCCTCCTTCCTCTCCAGGAATCAACTTTCTCGGAACTACGGACACAAAACGCTACTTCAAATGGAATCTTTTAGGATGCACGGTTGGAAGAGGAAGGATCTAATCCATCTAATAACAACACTATTTCCAAAAACCTTTCCACGACTTCATTTGAGGACACACAACTTTCGCGCACAGTGATATTTTTGTTGCTAGTTGTGTTCCACTCGATGCAGCTCCCTGGAGCTGCGGAACCACAAACTTCTGATTTCCTTCAGTTTCGATCGGCGCACCATCAGGACGAACTTGCATCCAATGCGTACCGAATTAAAATCATTTACACACGACGTTAGCAATGTGAAACTGTTCCGTTATTCTGATAATAAGGTGGAAAAGAGTGAAGGAAAACTTTTGTTCAGCTACCTATAGATTTTCCTTACAGCCTTCACCTCTTCCCTTTTCTTGTCTCTTTTGCTTTTCTTTCGGTGATGACAGAACGTTGAACAGCTGTCAACTAATAAATAGTTGACGGATTAACCGCCTGGTGTCGCTAAATTGTCCGTGTCTCGGCTTAGTAAAAACGGCCGCTGCACACTCAACATAATCAACAGGTAATTGCTGTTACGCGAAAATTCACTTTTACGTCTGTCATCAGAACATATGAAACACTACTTCATTTTTTGAATACGTTTCCAATGCAGACGTGGAAAATGTACACATTTAATCCAGAAATATCACCATATGATTGTATACGGGTCATTTTCCGCCAAAACATATCCGTGACATTTACCACATTTACCTGGTCAAATGAATCACTTGTGAAATATCAGTTCAATTTAATGTAATTGTTAGTATATGAATCAATGTGAGAATCATGTACTCATACTTCGTTAATTTAAGATATTGGAATACTATTTGTCGTAGAAAGTATAATATAACAGGTGACGAACTAGCCCAGGAAGTTAAAAGTCACGCTAATAAAGATAAAAAAAAAGTATAATATAATAGAAAGGGATACATTTTTTAGCGCTAATTAGTTGCTAAAAGAAGAAGTAGAAGTTAGGATAATTATGAGAGAAAAATCCAATCCAATGAAGTTATAAATGATGCATATAAAGGAACTGCAAACCATACTTATGATTTGAACATGAACTTGAATCGAAATTTATTCATTAAAACACAAAGAGACACACAATTTTTTTATCACATATCGAGTGAAGTGTTCAAATCGAAACCTAGAATTGGACTTCTTTGAAATCTCGCATGTTTTATGCAAAGGAATTTCTTGGAATATTTCTTTAAATATAGTAGAGTTTCTCATTATTCCAGTCCATCAGAGTACGTATTCACAATTGCTTTTAATATTTCAACAAAATATTCATCTCGTTGGAACAAAATCTTCGTCTTTATCATCATCTTCGTCCAGACCGGAGTCTTCGTTCTCTTTTTCTCCGTCGTCATCCTCATCACTCGCCATTTCTTTCGGTCGCTTCCCTTCATCATCCTTCTTCTCTTTTGCATTAAGCGCTTCTAACCGTTTCTGTTCAGCAATTTGCTGCTCCACCACTGCACTGTTCGAACGATGATGGAACACAAACGAAACGCACTTGGTCATATCCCACGACTTGGACAGGATGTCGTCCGGAATGCCCTTGTTGTTCGAACAGTGGTACCAATGAGAGAGATCCGATGTGCAATCGCTTTCCTCCGGGGGCAGCTTGATTTGGATGTTGTTGACGCATCTTTTGCACTTGAAACTAAGGGGTGGAATTACAGGAATTATTTGGTGAGTGAAAAGGAAGGAAACTACTTACATTGAATGAGTGTCGGAAATGGTTGTTTCGTCTATTCTGAATAGATCTTTAAGGTCATCTTGCGTGAAATGCCGTTCACCGTCCTCATCGTTGTCCACCACCGTATTGGAGAGAGCTTTTTTGTGGGTTTGACGTTGGAAAATCTTTTCCTCAATTGTTCCTGTCTGGAATTGAGCAAAACAAAAAAACAACATTAAAGCCAGTCCCAACATAGATAAACCGAAGGTAACCTACAGCTAAAAGCCGATAGATGAAGCATGGCTTCTTCTGCCCGTCACGCCAGACTCGAGCCATTGCTTGTTCATCGTTGGCAGGATTCCAATCGGGATCGAACATCACCAATCGATTCGCACCAATCAAATTTAGACCGCAGCCACCTGCCTTGGAGCTAAGCATAAAGATAAACTGTTTGGATTCAGGTTTGTTGAACTCATCCACGACCTTTCCGCGTTTCTTGATAGTCATAGATCCGTCCAGTCGAACGTACGCGTACCCACGCTTTCGGCAAAGTTTTTCGAACAGATCCAACGTTTGGGTATAATTTGAAACCAGCACAATCTTGTCGTTGGTGTTCATTTTGATACTGGCCAACATACAGTCCAACACCATTAATTTCCCACCAAATTCCGGTCGAAGTTCTTTCGAGCTGTAGTTGCTCGGCAGAATTTTGTGCGCATTTTCGAATCCTTCAGCTCGTTCTTGGATCTTTTCGTATACCAAATCTGGATGGTTGCACAACTTTTTTAACGACGTTATATTCGAGAGTGCGGTTAGACTAGCTTTCACCTGGGCCTTTTCCAACATACTCCGGCGAATGGAGTCCGATTGAAGGAAACTTTTGTACAGTTCATTTTGAATATCGGTCATTTTTACACAAACAACCATTTCAAATTTAACTGGTAGGTACTTGGTAAGCAAGGAACTTGTTCGCCGGATCATACAACGATTAACCTGGGCAGTCAGCTCCTGGAGTCGTTCTGTAGCCTTCTGTCGTTCGGATTCCGTTGCATTGGCATCTTGACCCCGAAGAATCGGGTTTTCGAATTGACGACGGAATTCCTAAAAAGTGATTTATAATTGTTTTCAAAACATGTTTTCTGCGGTCGTTGAAAGAGATGCTTACATTAGTAGTTCCGAGCATTCCAGGATTTACGAAATGCAACAAACTGTAATACTCCGTAAGATCATTCTGAATTGGTGTTCCCGAAAGCAGTACTCTCCGTTTAGTTTTTAGCCCCATCAAGGCCTGGTAAGTAAGATTTTCGCAATTTTTCAATCGATGACCCTCGTCACATAGGACGGCTCCCACATCGGAGTTGTTCAGAATGTGCGCATAAAGCCGGAACGTTTCGTAGCTAATAATCAGAACCGGTGTTCCATGGCGCATACTCTGGTTGGCCATAAACTGTTCCAGTTCCTTTGTAGTATGCTCTTTCGAGCCTCCATCGATGGCTAAACAATTGACCCGACATCCGAGCCACTTGCTAAACTCCTTGTCCCAATTCTTGACTAGCGAGCTGGGACAAACGATAATCGCTTTATTGATGGTGGGCTTACAATCCGGGCTTTGGCGCAACAAAGTCCAAATAAGCGTAATACATTGTAACGTCTTTCCCAATCTGGAAACAACAGCACCATAAGTCTACATCAAAATATCATCCAAAGAAAATCCCACTCACCCCATTTCATCGGCCATAATACATCCGTGGAAATCGCCACGTTTGCCCGTTACGCACTCATACATAAATCGCACACCTTCACGCTGGTGAGGTCTTAGTATGTTTCCCAGCAGAGGATCGACGACTACATGAACTTGGATTTTTCCGGAATCCGTCTTCAACTTGTCATGCTCCGTTAGTTCCTCCGGTGTAAACAAGACCAACGCATTACAAGCGTACGGATCGTGAAGAGCTCGTCTAGCTGCAGGACGCTTCATACCCAAACAACGGGTTGTATGCTCGGGAACATAATTAGCTATCGGGATCTTGAACGGGCGGGAAAGGATTTTTTGGATCATCAATTCATATTCTGACGCGGAGAGCTTCGGAGGTTGAGGTCCCGTATCCTTGATTTTGTCTTTCGAACGATCCCGGCACTCTCGTGATCTTTTATTGGAAATCGTAATTGGGCTTTTGAAAGCCGAATTCACCGGAGTGAGCACCATACTTTGGCTGGGTGCCGTAGATTTACGCTGAAAATCGTTGAAGTGAGTTAATAAAATAGGTCGTAGTACCACATTTGCACTTACCATGTTCAGACAGGGTTTCAAAAAGAAAAGTGGGAACCTTGCATAAATTGTTTATTTGCAACGTAATGAAAACATGTTTGGTTTATGATTTCTACGGTTTCTGATCAGATTTGAAATTGTCACATAAGAATTCATAATGCCGCGCCACAATGGAAATGCGTTCACGGTGCTTAGAGCATCTCCTCTATTCAAAGTATGTTTGATGTCTCTACACTTAAAAACTGGAATGAGCCACTCGTGACCTACACTCAGGCAAATAAACTTAAGAATTTTATGAGATACAACTTATGAATGATGGTTAGGATTTTCATAAGCCTGACTTATGAATGGATTTTGTTTTACACGACATTTTTCTTGTACGCTTTTGATCTGTCCTGTTGACAAGTGTAGATATATACTACACCGAGAAAAGTTTGATAGTCATTTTTACCATTAATGGGGGTTAGGATGACTATGGCAGTATAGTGCTGCGACTATGAGCGTGGTAAAAATGACCATTAGTAATAGTTGATTCAACATTTACTATAATGTCGGAATAGTTCTTGTAACCGTGACCATAGTCAAGAACTGTCCAAGTAACGACAAGCATTATATTATTGCACTTATTCAACTCAAAATCAACATCATTAATGCGGAATCGCATTTATTCGACATCATTAATGCAGGATCGCATTAATTCAACAGTTGTCAAGTAATGAAGCGTTAGATAAGATTTAAAAATGTAGTGATGCATTACCAATGCAATAATGCTACTTTAGCAATGTCTTATGGCATTACCAAAGATATAGCATTAGTTCGATCTTAGTGGGGCCCTTTTCAGCATTATTCCAACTTCAATGATGCACTAGACGTAATGCATATGCCCTATATATGCATGCTATTAGAGCCTCGTGGTTACTTGGGTGGGGGTGCGACACATTTAAATTCCGATTCAAGATGATCGAAAAATCTCACGCTAGCGAATCAATCTTTGAAAAATCTTGTTTCAGCTTGTGAATCATTAAAATCTTCATCAATCTTCTTTCTATCTACTAAGCGTGTGCACATCGCACAAAAGCAAAACAAGAAAATTCGTGCATCTGAGATAGAGTCGCACCCCCTGGTCAAGAATGCCATAAACGTGGTGAATTCCACCGTTTTCATGATTATAATTACCATTATATGCAATAGTCATCTTGCCCATGATTTAATTGTCGGTTCAACCATTGAATTATTTTCAGAGTAGTTATCAAGTCATTCGACCCATGTCCTCAACATTCATGGTCCGAATGCAGGTCGTTCTCTATTCTTATTTTTCCAACAACATTATTTTTCGCCAGGCAAACTAATGAAATTCATACTGATTTCTTGTGGCAAATTATCATAATGCAATCTTATGAATATTGAAACTTTATTTCACTGAGTTTACACGCATAGATCAGTTTATTTCAATAAAAGTCAGGGTAGCCAGCATCTTAACATTCAAACGTCGAAATATTCAATGTTTTTTAAACAAAACTCTCATTCGTGCCCAAGTTCGTGCCCGTGGTTAAAAATATCAGGTGGGTCTTATTCTAATAAAACCCATGATATGTTGCACACTGTCGAACGCTAGTGAATAGGATAGGGTTGCCAGACCCCCGATAGAAGTGGATTTCTATGGACCTTATATTCCTTAAGGACGTTACACACTCTCCATAGTTAAATCCTTTTTATTTTATCTATAATACAAGTGTTGATGATGCTTTGTGCGAGTATTGAAACGTCGAGTATAATCAAGAGGTGCCTCACTAGAATTGAGTACAGCAAATTTCATCAAATCATGGTGTTAATATGGTGTTAATGGAATTCATGTAAGAGACCCTTTGTGAATAGTAGAGACGCGCGGAGAATAAAATTAAATATGGATGTACGATTCTTCGACTGCAGTGTTTGGAAACTCGATAATTTGCGTTTGCTTGAGTGAATTTCATTGGTTCAAGCATGTGCTCTCTTATTCCATGGTAAACTTCAGTCTTCTGTACAACAATAGCGTAAACAACCAAGGGGTCGGACTTCCTGATCATTTGATCAGATCTCTTTATTTGTCATTTCGATCTTTGAAAAAGATCAGATGATTTAAAATCTTTTATGACAGCTTAACACAAGCGACTTTTTCGTTGCAGTGTTTCAAAATAACTACATGTTTGTTTTGCTATTTTTTTTATTAGTTCTCATATTACGCCTAATGAACAGTTATTGGTTAACACGTGAGTTCAGCTATGGCATGGCATTAAACATATATTTTCTTTGAACATTTCGTTAGATTGAAAAAAAAATTATGTTTTTGAACCAGTTTATTTGCTTTAGCTTTACGGAACCATAGGCAATGTTTGTGGATTACACAATGAAAAACTGTTTTTTATACATACTATGGTTCTTTCGTGGAGGCGATGTTATGTTAACTTTCTTTTATTCTTTCGCAATTCTAACTAACTCTTTTTGTCTACTGACCTCTTTGACATGGATGCGGTGAACTGGATCAACGCGCGATCGCGAGTATCTATGTCTTTCTGGTTCATCATTACAAATTTGGGTGTTCACCGGCATTATGACAGTTTCCTCCGTTTCTTTTTACAACACCTCTAGCGAATCCAATCCCACTTCACCTTCAGCATCTGATCATACGGTGGATGTGCCTCCGGTTGCTGCACATCCGTGAGTTTCTTTCCGCCTCTGCTCCTTTTTTGCCGACGCACTTTCGGCTGACACCGAGCATTCCGTTTGGGACAAGAAGCCATCGGGTTTCCCTCATCCTTGCACATGAAGCATTTGTCCTTGTTGCCTTTGTAATGTATATTTCTCGGAACGCGAAGCTCAACGATGACGGGATTTCCTACTTCACGTCCATGTGTGTGTCACGCACACCAGCATAGGCGGACATTCTTAGATCCACCGAATACTTCACCCTCACGATACATTTTACGCGTCCGTGTTTGTAGAACACCGTCTCGATATCCTGGTCGGGAACCTCCAGTGGGATATCGTATATTCACACATAGCAGATGTGATCGTGCGCATGTGACATGTGTACCTAACCATTTTTGCCTTCTCGCATAACGAAAAACAATTTGCTGTATAGTCAAAACTATATTTCGATTGCAAGATATATTATCACATTTAATATTATTATTATCAAATAGTTAAATCTCGTTTTCACTATACAACCTCTTCATTAAAACATATTGTTAATGTATGCATATTGTCATTGAAAGGTTTTTTTTTGTCTGCACTGCGTCGAGATTGTATACCAACTTTATGGCATAGAGTAAAGCAAACATTTTGTTCGTGAAAATTGCCATTTTTTTTATGGTAACCTAACTTAACCGCCTATTCAGCATATTGTTATTTGGCCTTTTACCATCTGACATATTGTTAAAACTAAGGCCTGTATGAGGTATGATGTATGATGTATGATATGTACTACCACCCATTGTAGCACGGAAACTAAGTCCGACAGCAATGGGCTCTCCCCTCTGTTAGACTTGATCAAGCTTTAATAACCACTGATTATCCTAATCATGCCGTTGTATGAAGGGCCAAAAAGGGGTTGGGTGGATCGATATGCAACATCACTTATACGTATCCACAGGGATATAGAGAATCTCCTTCCAACAACAAGACTGAACAATTGGTCAAAAGAGCAAGCTATCTAACATGAGGATGCCCCAATGGGCGGGGAGAAGAGCCCGCCCTCTATTCACAAACTGTTAGCAATGGGGAGTTGGCATTCCCACTCTCCCCATCCAGAGTGCTTCAATCGGGTGCCCTCCCATTCTCATGAAATATTTATATAATGGTGTATATATTTATGTAAATGAAAAATACTACAAGCATTCGTATCTATAATACATGATCTTCGTTCGGTTGATTCTGAAATGCAAGAAATGTTGTAAAATGTTAAAGTGTAGAGTTCTGTGGTTTCGCGCATAAGCACGTTTTCGTTCGTTTTCAACGATAGCAGCATTTCACCAAAATCATGATTTGAGGTATCCTGAAAAAGTTTATTAAATCTATTGAAATTTTACAAAACTAACCTTTATACATTTTAATTTACTGTTGCCATGGTCACTATTTGCTACTTGATGCTGATTTTATAACAGCAATCCGCTTTTATTTTTGCTGACCTAATAGTTATGGCTACCGAGTAAGGAATGGGACGATTCAAGTGGAAGGGAGTTAAAGATAAATGGGCAAAAAAAAGTAATGTTTAAATCATCTATGAAGTAAAATCAATAAAACAATATTACCAACTATAATGATATTATGAGTTATGATGAAGTAATGACAAAGATTGCAAAGTAAAATCAAACACTAGCCAAATGACACGCAGTGCTGCATGAATCAGATCAGCTCAGAATTGGTAAAAAGTCCATTTGCAAACCGGAAAGGAAAAATACATTCTTCAATAAGTGCAAAAGCCTACCACAGATTCCGTAATTTTCAAAAGCCTACCTCAGCTGTAATTTTCGGCGTTATATACTGGACATATAAGGAATGCTAGATGTCATAAATTGAAGGTATGTTTCGTGTTTAAGCCAGATACCGCCTAAATCAAGTTTGTTGTATGAAAATGTGAAACTCTAAAATAGCGAAAATTTCAACGTGATATAATGAAATAATGTTGATCACATGGCATCCTAGCAAAATAGCAAAGAAAATTTACGCAAATAAATTTCATATGAGTATGATTACTGCACAAAAACGGAAACTCAATCAATACAAAACAAAAAAAAAAACAATTAAAAATGAATGACAGGAAATTCTTCGATAACTCTTTTTTCCTACTGGGCCCATAAATGATTCTTTATGTCTGTAAAATAGAAAATGTAGGATCATAAAAATGTTAGTTTTTGAATTAACTATTTTGGACGAAGAATTTTTTTTTGTAGAATTTGTCGTATATAATCCACTATCTAAAAAAAAAATTTAAAAACCCATCCCATCTTTTCAACTACATAACGTGAGTTATGTGGGCCAAAACTTACAACGATGCAAATGCGAAGCTGAAAATAGCATAAAAAATATTGTGAAGGGATGTTATAATATAAAATGATAATAACAATTATATTTGTAATGTCTGCATATCTGCTGATCCTGCTGCAATTGTAGAAGGACTTGCATTATCCTAGCGACAGGGGAAGAAAACAATTCAAAATTATTATACAATACTTGGGAATTCCATGGATGATCTGAAATTATATACCGTATAAAGAATACTTCCATTTTTCGTGGTAAGATAAGATTTCAGCATGCTACTTTACCGGGGTCACGCTGCCTACATTGCTTTGGTGCGGCTGCCACCTAGTGTATAGTTGACGTGATACAGCGTTTTATACAGAACCGTTGGATGCCAGGACAGACGCTGTTTGAGCCGCACCTCCTTGGTCGACAGACGCTCGGCACGCACCTCCTCAATCTAGCTGAAGTCAGAAGGACAACAGTGCCCAGGCTGCACTACCAGCTAAGTACGCAACCCTTAGCTGGCGGTCTTTGTCATCTCCTGACCCGTGGAAGCATGAGGTAGGAACTTGTGAGGACCATAGCAATGGAGACGCACGCTCCATCCCAGGTGTCTACTCACCATTTTGCAGCCCATTGTTAAAACTAAGGCCTGTACTCGAAAAAAATGCACCAGACAAAAGTGTTCGTCAAAAATTTATTTTAAGTCGGACTTTCAGGGAATGGATTAATACATATGGATTATGTTTCGGCATAATTACATAATTCAATTTCCTTTCCATCGCTGAAAGCCGGACCCTTTCCCTTAAGACCCCTCATTACATTTTGTGCAATGGTTCCACTTCCAGCCCGCCGCTCGGTCGTCTGTGACTCCTTAAACGATTTTACCACCCGAGTTGTCCCAGTTGTCTTCCAATCCATATCATGGTTGCAGTCGGATTTTCCATGACGGCGCGTAAAATTCTCCGGCGATTTTCTTCTTGTTTCGATGACATCTCAATAACCACTGGACCGTTATGAAATTTTACACGTGTAAACAATTTACTCCAAACTAGTTATACGAGTTAGTCTATGCTAATACTAACGGCGGCAGAGAAGTCTATGAATAGATGAGTGTCGCACCCAACCCGGGAACAACTTGACACTTCTAGTACATAGTCACTGAAACTCAAAAATTTGGTCCGTTGGTACTGTCAAACCGAAAAAAAATCTAGCTTATCTTCTCAAAGGGTCGGAATGCGGATATGACATGCGATATTGTGTGCGATTAAAAATGTTAATGTAAAGTTTGTTACATTTTACGCTTGCAATGAACATGGAATCAGTGGAAACATAAAAGTGTGTCGTTGATAACATCGCGCACTGAAGGGAGGGAGAGGTATTAAGTGTGACAATTGGTACAACATTTTGAACTGCTTCATATAAAACGCATAGGGGAAGAGGGAGCCGATCAGCATTTCCTAAGGGGAGCGGTCAATCATCATTTGCGCCAGAGGTTCAAGGGATCGTTCAAACATGAAGTCCATTATATTTGAACATTTGTTTGTTAGCCTTGTGAATATTTTTGAAAGCGAAATAACGTCTTGGAGGCAAAAGCGATTGTTAGTTTGTTTGCCAAACCAGTGATATAAAGTTCTTTGTGTAGAGCAAATTTTAATTTTTTTAAAAATTTAACGTCATTCATAGATATTCCATGTAACAGATTAAGTCATATCGATGGTTTTTCATTAAGTGTTGCAGAGCTCCCAATTCATTCTTTTTCGAACTAGGTATTTATAAACAAGATATACTGGTACCAGTCAAAATCTGGATAATCTTCATCCGAAAATCGATTTGTCTCGAGAATTATATGCGATACCTTAAGTCGGAGATATTCCTAAAAAAAAATCTCTTTCACGAATCTAGCATCCAGAAACAAGCAGCTACTCAATCAGATTGATACGAGTGCAGTTACAGTTCATCAGAGGTGTCTAGGATTCGTTCTAATATTATGTAATATATAGATGAATTTTGATATCCGCTTCCTCCCAACGTACATATAATTCTTTTTCATGAAGTACCTCAGTAAAAAAACCAAAAAAAAAAACATTGTCTAAACGGTTTCTATGGCCACCGTTATACCAATAACCCTTCAATTATTCTCAGATTCATTGGATACAATACATCGCGCGACTGTCACAGTGTTCACCAAATGCAACGTGGTGTAACACTTTCGAACCAAACAACCGTGGTTGAAGAAACGCTGCGGTTGTACTTTTGCTCGGAGGAATGCCGAAATTAAAAACGAAATGGCAAAGCAAGGTGAGCTTATTGCCCAACTATCAAAAAAAATCGGGCCATCTACTCCGGCAATTATGGATCCTGGAAATCACTCTCGTCAACCACCTTTAAAACGGCGTCGTGAAGACGGCTTATCAAGCAGTAGACCTCTTATTGGTGGTACTAAAGCGGTTACTGATTCCACAGTGCTTACCGTTCCTGAGCCTGTTGAGATGTTCTGGCTGTACTTATCTCGCATTCACCCTAGTGTGAAACCGGATGTTATCGCAAAACTTGTGAAAACGAGCGTGCAGAGTGAAGATTCGGTTAAGGTTGTTCCGCTAGTGAAAAGAGGATTCGACACGAGCCGTATGAACTTCATATCATACAAAGTCGGAATGGACCCAAAACTACGCGAAGTCGCACTGAATTCGGATTCATGGCCGAGAGGTATTCTGTTCCGTGAATTTGTAGATAATGGTCCAAAAAACTCATGGTTACCTCGTATGGATACGCCGTCCATCGTAATCTCTCCTCTGGGTTCGTCCCAGTTTACCACTCCGATCTCCGGACTGGATCCAGCATGCTGAGATCTAATTGTTTGTTGGATCATCGTAAACCAGAACGCACTGCCTGTCGCACTATGGGAAACCCTAAGCCACCTGACCCAGTCGTGCTTGGCGTTTGCTGTGATCAAAATGACGTTGTTTCCTGCCTTCAGAGTCGTTCTGGTCCTGCGGTCGGGATTGGTAGTGGGGTTTCCCAACAACCACTTTCAGGCAAGTATGCTTCTGTTAGTATCAATTCTTTGCCTGATTTGCTTCCGTGTTCCAGCGCTGCCTCCAACTGTTTCGAACCCTCCAACACCAATCTCAACATTTCTATTGCTTCTGATCGAAGTGATCATACTAATGAAAATAGCCTTCACCGACCTTGTTCTACACCGGGACGCACACTTGCCTCATGCCTTAAGGAAGTCCCCATCCCTCTCATCGCAGTCGAGCCTCTCCCGCCAGCGATCAACAGCCGTCCCGGCCCTGCGTTTGAGCTGGGTGATGGGTGCTTCCGAACTTCTACTACAGGCAAGTACTCTGTGAATTCGAACAATTCGTTGCATGATTCGTTCGTCGTTTCCAGTTCATCTTCTAGCCAACGTTTGCATCAACGTTCGATCAACGTTTGCAAGCAGGATACAGGGACGCACAAATGTCGCTAGTCTTGAGGAAGCCCCTATTCCGCTCAACGCAGTCGAGCCCTACCTGCCAGCGACCAGCAGCCGTCCCGGCCCTGCGGTTGAGTTGGGAAACGGGGTCTTCCAGATTCCAAGTAACGGCAAGTATGGTCAACAAACGGACACTTCCCGCTCTGATGGTATTTCCTTTCCCAGTGCTACAAACCTCGAACGTCGGAATTCGGACCTTTTAATCTATTACCAGAATGTTGGCGGAATGAACGGCCTTATTGATGATTATCGGTTAGCGTTCATGGATCATTGCTACGACATTATAGTCTTAACCGAGACATGGCTGGATTCTCGGACTGTTTCTAGTTATGTTTTTGGAGATGGTTACGAAGTTTTCCGCTGTGATCGGAACATAAACAACAGTAGGAAATTGACTGGCGGTGGTGTTCTCGTTGCAGTTAGTGTCAGGTTGAAAGCAAGTGCAGTTGAAGACGATTCCTGGATCACCGTAGAACAAGTTTGGGTAGCAATTCAGCTTGGAGGCCGTATGCTATTCCTTTGTGCGGTGTACATTCCTCGGGATCTAACTCGAGATTTATACCTAATTGATGCGCACTGCCGATCTGTTTCTGCTATTTCGAATACGGTTGCCCTCCATGATGAAATGATTATTTTGGGAGACTTCAACCTAGCGGGCATTGCATGGACTCCAACTCACAGCGGCTTCCTCCGTCCCGACCATGAACGTTCCTCTTTCCACGCAGGGGCTATTCAGCTTCTGGACAGCTACAGTACCGCAACTCTATCCCAAGTTAATAACGTGGTGAATGAGAATAATCGCTCTCTAGATCTCTGCTTCGTGAGTGGCCGAGATATTGCTCCCGTCATCTCTTCAGCTCCCGTGCCTCTAGTTAAGGATGTCCCTCACCATCCTTCTCTAATAGTTGCTGTCGAGGACGTTGTAGCTCGAGACTTCGTCGATACTCCTGCTACTGTGTCATATGACTTCCGTAGAGCCGACTATCGCAGTATTGGTGATGTTTTATCTAGTTTGGATTGGCAGAGCATTCTTGATTCGACCGACGTTAACATCGCTGCTCAAACTTTTTCCCACGTCTTGGCTTATGTCATTGACAGACACGTCTCAAAAAAGATTGTTCAGACTGACTCTCGGGTCCCTTGGATGACGAACGCTCTTCGCTCGCTAAAACGGATTAAAAGAGCGGCTCTTAAAAGATTAACGAAACACCGTACAATGTCGCTTAAACGCCACTATAGCAGGCTCAACTACGAATATAAACGGATCAGTCATGCGCATTTTCAACGTTATCTGAGTGGGGTTCAACGGCTTCTCAAATCTCATCCGAAATCTTTTTGGAGCTATGTTAATCAACAACGTAAGGAAGTGGGCTTACCTTCATCCATGTTCTATAATGGCGAAACAGGAAATTTGCGGAAAATTTGCTAGTGTTTATGAAGACGAGAGACTAACCAGTCATTCTGTTCACGCTGCCGCCGGCAATGTTCCCTTGGCAAATCAAACAGCCAGCCTAGCTGATGTGGATTCAGAATCAATCTCGAACGCGGCATTACACCTTAAAACATCGCTTAAGCCCGGACCCGATGGGGTTCCGTCGGTTTTTCTGAAACAGAACATGGCTTGTCTTCTGTATCCACTTCATCAGATATTCCAGATGTCCCTCTCTAGCGGTACATTTCCTTATTGCTGGAAAATGGCGGATATGTTTCCGGTATATAAAAAAGGAAGCAAGCAGGACGTGAACAACTACCGAGGAATCACATCGTTAAGCGCTGTATCGAAGCTTTTTGAACTGGTCGTTAAGAACTCACTTTTTACACATTGCAAGCAGTTGTTAAGTGACGACCAGCACGGATTTTCACCAGGGCGTTCCACAACTACAAACCTATTGTGCCTTACGTCGTACATCACTGATGGTATGATCGCTGAATGCCAAACGGACGTGATCCACACAGATTTAACGGCAGCTTTCGACAAGTTGAATCATGATATCGCGATCGCTAAACTTGACAGACTAGGAGTTGGTGGTAATCTTTTAAGATGGTTTCGATCATATCTCACAGGGCGTCAGTTGACAGTTGCCTTGGGTGACCTTCGTTCAAGGAGTTTCTGCGCCACGTCCGGGATACCGCAGGGTAGCCATCTGGGACCGTTGATATTTCTTTTATACTTCAACGACGTACACTATGTTATCGGAGGACCCCGTCTGTCGTTTGCTGATGACCTGAAAACCTTTATGCGAATCTGTTCAACCGCCAATTGTCATTTACTCCAAGCGCAGGTTGATGCCTTTGCTGATTGGTGTACTCTAAATCGGTTGGTGGTCAACCCGGCCAAGTGCTCAGTGATAACCTTCTCACGTCAGAAACAACCAATTCTGTTCAACTACCATCTTCTCGGTACGACCATCGAACGAACGCAGTGCGTTAAAGACCTAGGTGTTCAGCTGGATTCGAAACTGACGTACACGCAACATTTATCGTATGTTGTTGACAAAGCTTCAAGGACACTCGGTTTTATATTCAAGGTTGCGAAGAACTTCAGCGACATTCACTGCCTAAAATCGCTCTATTATTCTCTCGTTCGTTCGACACTGGAGTACTGTTCAGCGGTCTGGAGTCCATGCTATGATAATGGCGCCGAGCGAATCGAATCTATTCAACGCCGTTTTCTTCGGTTCGCACTTCGTAGACTTCCTTGGAGCGACCCTTTTCGTCTTCCTAGCTACGAAATTCGGTGTCAGTTGGTCGACATGGAGTCTCTGCGGGTCCGTAGAGATGTCTGTAGAGCTTTAACTGTTGCAGATGTGCTACAAGGAAGAATCGACTGCGGAAGGATCCTTCAAAAAATTAGCATCAACGTCCAACCAAGGCCAATGCGTCACAACTCCATGCTCAGGCTTCCTTTTCGCCGCACCGACTATGGGTTGAATAGCGCTATTCACGGGTTGCAGCGAACCTTCAATAGGGTGGCGTCCATTTTCAATTTCCATCTGACGCGGAACGCACTTCGTCGGAGATTTTCTACTGTTTTTAAATCAATTGACGCACGTAGTTAAGATAGTGTAGAACTTTAATTATTTTATTTTTACTTATTTATTTTTGTGTCTTGACTCCACTTAAGAGGTTATGTACTCGTTTCTTATTGTATTTTTTTCCTATTTAACATCATTAGGACTTAAACTTGGTCTGTTGATGTATACTTCAAATAAACAAATAAAGCCGCGTGAAAAATGTATAACAATATTTAAATTACTTATAACTGAAGTTATACCGTGAATATAGAAATAGACTCTTTTGATATGGTACGCTTGCTTGCATGCTGCTTCGAATAGAAAAATCGGTGCATCTGTCAGGGACGACTCCAATGTTTACGTTGCGGGCGACATCTACGATTTGCAAGTGGTTACACGAAACTAAGTTAATCTGTCATGTTGTGGGGGGTTGGTCGCACTACTAGGGTTCAATAAACACGTTAATAGATATTTTCAAGGTAGCGTGCTGTCACGTGCTGATTATTTTATCTGTGAACGCACTCCAATGTTTGACATTGACAGTATGTGATACGAATAATCAAACGAAAACAAATAATCGAAAAAATATTAGAATTTTTGTGAATAATAATCATTATTCACATAATAATCACAATTTTTTTTTAGCGACTGACGTGATTTTGGAGTTTCCATCCGGAAGACAACACGGAGTTATAAATCAACAAATATTTTAGAATAGTGAGTACCATTAGTAAAAAACGTCCAACAATAACAGTCCCATGGCTCGAAGAACTTCGCCAGCAAATCCATTCCGATCCACGAAAATAATTGATTAGCTTAGGTCCAATTACCTAAGGCTGTTTTTCCGTTTGAAATTACAAGTTTTACCATTTAGTGTATACCAAAGATCCAGAGCATTTATTTCTCAGTGAAAAAGCCATAATCAGTTAGTAACGATGCCATTCCGGGATTGGAAAATTGTACGGGTTATAACGGGCATCGCGATGCGGATTTGGGCAGCCAGTGGTGCAGCACTGTTGGCCGCGTTCGTCATTTACATCATCTACGGGGGCTTCTTCGCTTTTATGTTGCTGCTATTTGCCGTTTCTGGTAATTATCCTCAATGCAATGTTCGAAGGCGATTATATGGTGATAATTTTGAATTCTAGGTATCTTGTACCATGCCCAGGATAATCTCCTGTATCATCCAGACTTGCCCACAAACTCTAGAATATTTGTTCCTGTTCCGTCGATGCATGGTTTGCCTTACGAAACACTGCACCTGAAAACGAGAGACGGAATCACGTTACACACGTTTTGGATACGACATCCGGGAGACATGGGTCGTTATGTGCCGACAATAGTGTATTTCCACGGAAATGCTGGCAACATGGGTCATCGTCTACAGAACGCCAGCGGTTTCTACCACACGCTTCAGTGTAACGTCCTTATGGTAGAATACCGTGGATACGGTCTTTCGGATGGAACTCCCAATGAGCGAAGCTTCTTTGCTGATGCAAGAACAGTGTTAGACCATTTACTCGGTCGCCATGATTTGGATCATAATCAAATAGTAATATTTGGACGATCTCTTGGAGGAGCAGTGGCTATTGATCTGGCTGCGGATGCGGTTTACGGATCCAAGCTGATGGCAGTTGTAGTGGAAAACACATTCACCAGTATTCCTGACATGGCGGTAGAACTAATTCATCCCTGCGTGCGATATTTACCGCTGCTCTGTTATCGGAACAAGTATCTCTCGGTGCATAAGATTCAGTTCATTTCGGCACCGATATTGTTCGTTTCCGGCCTAGCAGACAATTTAGTACCTCCGAAAATGATGACAATGCTGCACACCCGGTGTGGGAGCACGCGAAAAAACATACTGCAGATCGTGGGCGGATCGCACAATGACACGTGGGCCAATAGCGGGTGAGTCGAGCAGTTTCATAACTTACTTTTCTCTACTTGTTTATATGATGGCGCTTTTTTAGAATGTTGATCAAAAGCTTATTGTAAAAGTACCAGTTTAAAGAAACATAAATCAAGACTCTGGGCGGTTTCCCAACATTGGCATTTCTATCAATAACCCAGACTCACTAGACTATGTTGTCCGCGTATGTCACTGATAATGTATACGGTATTGTATCTGTATTTTCTTCAAAATCAGTTCCCAATCCCAACTGAAATCTCATATCTGAACTTCTTGGAGACGACCGTCAATAGCAGAATATGTAGTCTATGTTGACAAATACCCGAACTGAGATCATTCCTAGGAAGTATACCGAAGTAGCTATTTTTAAAACATAATTCAACGCTTCAAAATAATACATTCGCGAAATAATCCGAGGGAAGCAAGAAGTCTGTTTAAGCCATTGACCAAGTTGAATATTAAAGCGTGATGTGTTATCCATATTTGTGTATAAAACTGGAAATTCCCACAATTGTCAATACTGTGATAGTGCTTAGTATTTAATGCGGAAATTCCCCGTTAACTATCGTTGTGTTCTACTGTAACAAATTTAAAGTGACCAAAATCCGGAAGCAGTACGATATGCAGACTGTTGAGGAAGCTGTTGCGAAGCATGGAGATTTAACAACATTAGGGATGCATCGAAAAAGTTCACAACGCTTTACAGACATGTGAAAAACGAGAATCAGAAACCGAGACTGGGACTAACCCGATTCTCCTTCCTGATGAAGAGGAACGGATCAAAAACTAGGTGGTTTATATGGCGAAAGCAGGTTTACCTATTTGTGAAGTTGACCTGACAATTAGGCGGATAAAATCAGAAAAGTCGTTATCGTCCTAAATCCTTTCCGAGTAAGAACATATACTACTGTGTTCAAAAAATAAGGAGACTTTTTAATTTAAAAATTGCGCGTTTGAGATATTGTCCAAAATTTGTTTTTTACGTTGGTAGGCTTGTTAGTGACATATATTTGGCATTTCATGACATTCCCTCCATATTTAGTTTATTTACGCTTGTGTTTTCTAAACGACCAAAAGTGCTTTCGGCGATTTTTACAATGTCTGAATGTGTTGAGCAAAGAAGTGCCATTAAATTTTGTTTTCGGAACGATATTTCTGCTGCTGAAACGTTGAGGATGGTGATGATGATGGTCCCGCCCTTACCCCTACAAAGGTTTGAGCTAGACGATTTTATCTCTAAGATAATTAATTTGGTAACAATTTAAACCAGTTATGCAAAAAAAAATAATAACGAACTGATTTCATCTACAGATATAAATTTCTTCAAAAGTATCCATTTGCTTCACAGCGACATAATCGTGAAAAGCTTTGATGTTAACCACAAAAGTTCGCAAGTATTCCCAGCGATCAGGAAATTCTGTTGCAATTCAGATCACAGAATCCAGTAAAAGGACATTATCAAAAGACAAGCCAATATCCGATCCTGCCCGTTACAGAGCTAATGCAGTTCCAACTCTAATGGAGCCGCCAGCTTAGTTTAGGGCTGGCCAAGAATATCTCACCAGGGATGTCAAGAATGTTTCCAAACCGAAAAAATCCTGGACCGGCATTAGTCAAACTTTTACTTTCAACCACAAAAGAATTGACGAAGAATTCCCTGACATTCAGCCAGACAACTCGCTACTATTTCATAGTACCATCTAAAGCATCAAAGGCCAATTTTTTTTTAACAAATTCAAAAAGAAGTCCATCATATCTGTATACCGCGCGCGAGGCTCAAACAATTGTAGACTTCTTTCTTTATTTGTTTTTAAACTAACACAACATTATACAAATTTCCATCATCATCACTGTGACGAACAAAATAGTGAGTATTGTAGTATTGTAAACGTGAAAAAATAAAATTTAAAAAATAAAATAGCCAACTCATTTTAATCCGTTTGTAAAAAACTTCGTCAGATACATTCTTCATTTTTACAAAAAAAAAAGCAACATAAATGTACAAGAAATGGTCCACACAAAATAATCCGTTTTATAATTGTAAAACATCGTCAGGTACAATCTTCATAAATATTTGAAAAAAAAATTACGCTTGCTGCTCAGAATGCAGTTTTAACGTGTGAAATACATAGTCTTTTAAATTCTGAAAGTGTTGGTGCACGTTTAATGTGTCTTGGCATCGAATTGAAAACATTTATTCCTTTAAAATATAATGAGTTTTGTGAAGCACATGTCAAGAAATTCGGTGTTCTTATTTCATCCGCGTTTCTAGTATTATATCTATGAAAATCACTTCCTCTTTCAATTCGATCACACAAATATCGAGGAAGCAAACCATTAACTACTTTAAAAATGAACACCATAGTTAAATACACAATTCTTTGCTTCACAATGGCTATTGTAAAGCGTCTAACATAAAAGTCGAGGAAGTGAATCTGTTACATCTTAAAATCAAGCGCATTATTTTATTCTGCAAACGCTGTAACCTCAATATTTGTGTTCGGTTGGCCAAGAATAAAATGGAAGGGCAAAACTCTAAATGAGGGGAGATGATTGATTTGTATAGCTGTATTTTACTGCAAGTAGTTAAATCGTTTTTTAATCGGCATAGAATTCCATACTTCTTGGCAATTTTCTTGATGACATTGTCAATGTGAGCGTTGAACTTAAGCTTGTCATCAATAATCACGCCAAGATATTTAATCTCCCGAACGCGATCAATTGTCTCACCATCAATAGTAACTGAGACATTCTCATTTACTCGATTCTGTGAAATTACCATAAATTTAGTTTTACTTATATTCAATTTCAATTGCTTACATTTCAACCATCTACTTAGAAAACGCAAATCTTCGTTCAAATGGGTAACGGCTTCATTTAAATCTTTAGCTGCAATGAATAACACAGTGTCATCTGCAAACAGATTAATGTCACAAAATCTTAAAACACGTCGCATGTCATTAATATACATAATAAACAAAAGGGGCCCTAATACACTTCCCTGGGGCACACCAAGGTTATTCCCCACGGGACTGGAAACAGAATCATTAAAAACAGTCCTTTGAGTTCTGTCAGACAAATAGCTTTCAAACCATCAGTATGCAGTACTCGAAATTCCAAAGCGCTTTAATGCTTTCAACAACAAGGGCCTAGAAATTGTTTCAAAAGCGCGTTTCAGATCCAAAAAAACAGCAAAAATTGTTTGTTTACTCTCTAAGTTAACTTTCCATTTTGCTAATACTAAATTTAACGCGGTTTCACAAGAATGGCCTTCCCGGTAACCAGATTGTTCCGAAATCAACAAAGAATTACTATTCAAATATTCTAACAACTGGCCTTTCACAACAAGCTCTAAAATTTTCTCTAATGTGGTGCAGAAAGCCTTCGGTGAGTCGCCATGTCAAAAAAAAAAAATGTTTATAAGTGGTACAATGACTTCAAAGACGGTCGAGAACGCGTTGAAGACTTGCAACGGCCAGGATGGCCATCGACGTCAACTGATGAGCAACACGTGAAGAAAATCAAAGAGTTAGTGTTTGAAAATCATCGATTAACAATTAGAGACCTTGCCGATATGCTTGGCATCTCAATTGGATCGATTCAATCGATTTTTAAGGATCATTTGGGCCTCAGAAGAGTCTAATCGCGTTTGGTGCCGAAATGCGCCATCTCATACAGCACTCGTTCTTCGTGAATTTTTTGCCAAAAATTCGACTCATATCGCTCTACAACCATCCTATTCACCTGATTTGGCTCCGTGTGACTTCTGGCTATTCCCAAAACTCAAAAGACCACTTCGAGGACACCGTTTTGTATCGATTGAAGAGATTCAACGAGAATCGCTGCGTGCATTGATGGGCATCCCGGAAGCCGACTATATGGCCTGCTTCGCGGATTGGAAAAAACGCTGGCATAAGTGCATTGCATCAGAGGGGAACTACTTTGAAGGGGGCGAAATAGATTTTGATGATTAAATAAAGATTTTTTAAAATATAACAAAAGTCACCTTATTTTTTGAACACAGTAGTATACATAATTGATTGAATTATTACTTACGCACTACAATATCACATGTAAAAACTGGAGCCACCGATATTTGAAAAGACATCCAGAAATTAAGAAGAAACTGGTAAAACATCTCTCGAAGGCTGGCGCGTCGATGATCGACCCTCAGTTACGAAATACTTACTATACTGGTCGGTAGTACTGAGGCAACAAATTTGACACATCCAATGATCCTTTATCCGGGGAAACGCATAACCAGAGAAATGGTTGAGAACATTCCAAAAGGCTGGTTAGTTGGAGGTTCAGACGAAGGTTGGCAGACTTCGAAAACTTTCTTCGAGTACATCGCGAACGATTTATTTAAATGGTTGAAGGATAGGTGAACAGAATTTCCGGTTCTGATTTTCGTCGATGTACATACAAGCCATGTGAACATTGTGCTTGTTAAATTCTACCCCCAAAATGGATTCATTCTCATCTTTTTGTACCTAAATGCGACTCGCATTCTGCAACCACTGGACAGAAACTTTTTCGGTCCTTTCATGCAAATTTGGACGAGACTAAGATGTAACAAAAATTGATAATAAATTGACACCATCCATCTAAAGGGCGATACGGTCAAAATTTGGTCAATATCAACTTGACGTATTTCTTTCAATTTTGCATTTAAAAAACCTGAACACCCCTCATTTTGAAGGTGTGTGTGTGTAGAATGTTGCTCCTATTTTGATTTTGGAATTCACTCTTCAGTTGTCAAAATGCCGTCCAAGCAAGAAGAGCAGCGTATCAAAATTTTGCTCGCGCATCGCGAAAATCCGAGCTACTCGCACGCAAAGTTGGCAAAATCGCTAAAAGTTGCCAAATCAACCGTTACAAATGTAATTAAAGTGTTTGGGGAACGTTTGTCGACAGCCAGGAAGTCTGGATCGGGGGGAAATCGAAAACCGGAAGCCGCTGAGACGACAAAGAGAGTTGCCGGTAGTTTCAAGCGAAACCCTAACCTATCTCTCCGAGATGCCGCAAATAAGCTGGGTGTATCGTCTACAACCGTGCATCGAGCCAAAAACGAGCCGGACTATCGACTTACAAGAAGGTAGTGACTCCAAATCGCGATGATAAACAAAATACGACGGCCAAAGCGCGATCCCGGAGGCTGTACACGACGATGCTGACGAAGTTTGACTGCGTGGTAATGGACGACGAAACCTACGTCAAAGCCGACTACAAGCAGCTTCCGGGACAGGAGTTTATACGGCAAAAGGAAGGGGAAAGGTAGCAGATATTTTCAAGCACACGAAACTGTCAAAGTTCGCAAAGAAATATCTGGTTTGGCAAGCCATCTGTACCTGTGGCTTGAAAAGCAGCATTTTCATAGCTTCCGGGACTGTCAACCAAGAAATTTACGTGAAAGAGTGTTTGAATAAACGTCTGCTGCCTTTCCTGAAGAAACACGGTTGTTCCGTACTGTTTTGGCCGGATTTGGCATCTTGCCATTACGGTAAAAAGGCCATGGAGTGGTACGCCGCCAACAACGTGCAGGTGGTTCCCAAGGACAAGAACCCTCCCAACACGCCAGAGCTCCGCCCAATTGAGAAATACTGGGCTATTGTCAAGCGGAACCTAAAGAAGACCAAAAAAACTGCTAAGGACGAGCAGCAGTTCAAGGCAAACTGGCTTTCTGCGGCGAAGAAGGTGGACAAGGTGGCTGTACAAAATCTGATGGCAGGGGTCAAGCGTAAGGCCCGGCAATTCGGATTTGGAAAAGCGGAAGCCTAACTGAATATTTTTCCTGAATTTTATACTAATTGAACTTGAAAAAGAAATTTAATTTGATTTTTTAAATAAACGATTTCACCGATTTACACGCGTTTTCCCTTGACCAAATTTTGACCGTATCACCTTTGTGAAAAAGTTGCTCATCTCGACTGGGTCTTTTTACCTCGTGCAAACATAGATTTAATCAATGAGCAACCTAATTTGTTCTGGTTCTTCAAAAGTTGCTCCGGAATTATGAACTCAAAACATGTTCGACACGCTTTTGGGGCGTTAATGGAAGCGTTACGAAATCTGAGCGAAACACATCGTTCAGCTCTGGACGGAGTTAGAACAGAGTTAGAAAAGAACAGGGAGCAAGTCGAAGTTCTGGTCACGAATATTTTCACTGTTCCTGCTACTCCCGCTGCACCCGGTTGGCCTAGTCTAACACGAAAAAGCAACAAAAGATCATTTGGCGCGCAGGATTAATTTTACCCGATTTGCCTAGTCTATGGTGCGGCACAAAAAAGCTATCTGCGAACATTGCATCGATTGCTACTGTTCCCCCAGAACCAGAAAAATGTTGGGTATTTCTGTCCCGTATTGCAGCCAGTGTTACGGAGGATGATATTCTTGCTTTAGCCACGGAATACATACCTTGCGATGAATCGATCGAGGTTAGAAAATTAGTAAAGAAAGATGCTGATCTAACGTCTATGTGATTTATTTCGTTTTAAATTGGGGTCAACGAAAAGTACCGTTAGGTGGCTCTCAGTGCCGTCACATGGCCAGACGGGATCTACTTTCGGGAATTCGTTAATTACCAAGACAAGAAATCCGGTAAGGGGTTTCCAAGAACACCTCGCCTAAATTCAATTGCCGTATTCATCCCACGTTGGATATCACAACAATCACGCAACTGAAATGCACACTGCAAGGCATTCAAGAAGCCCTGAACCTCTCCGACCCAGTCGAGCCAACCGATGTTCATTATCAATCCAGCATCTGTTCCTGCCATGTCAGCCATCCCGGTCCTGTGGTCGGAGTTTGGGGGAGGGTTTCCCAACCTGAACTTCCAGGCAAGTATGTGTGTTATCTAAGGTATTCTGCTCCTGATGCTTTCCGGATTTTCAGTGCTGCTTCATCGCATAACTCACGAAGCCCAAATTCTGATGCTGACAATGATATTCCCACTGCCATGAATCAACCAAACTGAATTTCGGAAATTTTAAAGAACATCTCCAACATGCTCTTCCATCCGGAACGCTCGATGATAGCTGAGTTTAATGTCACTACCTTGCATGTAGCTGATACCTCTGCTCATCGTACGAACGCGCTCTCGACATCGTTACAACCGAGACGCACCATAGAAAGCTCTTTTAATAAAGATTATCTCTCCAACCCAGTTCCACCTATTGCAGCCAACGCTCTTAATAATCGTCTCGGCCCTATGGTTGGAAGTAGAGGTCTTCCAGCCTTTGCTTCAAGGCAAGTAAAATTCTGATTTAAAAAATGCGTTGCTTGATGCCGTACTAAATTCCAATCCCGTTTCGTCAGCCATGGACACCCAAAACCCTGAATAGCATCGAGTCCTTCCGATGTCGCACCACCGGTTGCTACTCCAGATAATCGAAACCATCCCGATCCTGTGGATAGAAGTGAAACGAAGGTCCGCCGAAGTTCCTTCTCAGACAAGGCATACGCAGTTTCACGCAGCTGTAACCAAAACGTCACTATTTACTACCAAAACTCGGGCGGTATGAACTTAATTGTTGAAAACTATCGCTTATCTGTTTCGGACCGCTGCTATGATGTTATTGCTCTCACCGAGACTTGGCTTGATTTCCGCATGATTTCCAATCAAGTGCTAGGATCCAAATACGATGTTTTCCGATGTGATCGTAACTCTGTTAACAGCCGAAAACAGAGGTATTGAGAATGATTTGTAGAGCAGCGTTGAACAGGTCTGGGTAGCTGTTGAATTGGCCGACCGTACATTGTTTATATGTGTAGTATATATACCTCCATATATAACATTGATTTTTTTTAACACTCATTGTCGCTCCATCCAAGCTATCTTGGAAAGTGCAGCTATCATCGACGAGATCATCATTTTTGGCGACTATAATCTACCAGGTATTTCGTGGCAACCGTCCCACAGTAGTTTCCTTTATCCGGATCCTGTATGTCCTGCGTTTCATTCTGGAACTACCACCCTTCTTGACAGCTACAGTACTTGTACGTTATCGCAAATCAATCACGTGAGAAACGAGAACAACCGGTAGCTTGGACTTTTGCTTCGTTAGCGCTCAGGACGTCGCGCCGTCAATCTTCTGCGCAACTGCTCCACTAGTGAAGCAGACTCCTCATCACCCTCCTTTGGCTGTGGATATGGAGAGAATGTTGCTTCATGACTTTGACACCCGACGTTGTTTCCTACAATTTTCGGAAAGCAGATTACCGCGCCATTGCTGACCTGCTTTCCAGTATCGACTGGGGAACCATCATCGAAAATTATAATGTCGAAGTTGCGGTACGTACTTTGTCACATGGTTTAGCGTACACCATGGACAGACACGTACTGAAAATCATCCACCAGAAACGCATCATCCATGGCAGACTATGGAACTCCGTAGATTGAAGTCTACCAAAAGAGCCGCACTGAGAAAATTCACGAAGTACCGAATGGTTCAACTAAAATGCCATTACGTTCAAGTTAACCACCAATACAAGCCTATCAGTCGGCAAAGTGATTCGCGATATCAACATTGGATTCAGCGCAGGATTAAATCGAACCCTAAATCGTTATGACACTATGTAAACGAGCAGCGAAAGGAGTCCGGTCTTCGATCGTCCATGGTATTTGGTGGTGAAGTTGCTTCATCGACTCAGGAGATCTGCCAACTCTTCTCTCAAAAAATCCCCAAGGTTTTTACCGATGAGAGCCTAACCGAAGAACACGTTATCCTCGCAGCAAGCAACGTCCCTATGCTCGGTGACACTTTTGGCAATATCGACTTCAACGATACGACTATTTCAAGAGCCGCTTCCAAACTGACATCTTCCTGTTGTCCAGGACCCGATAGAACCCCGTCCATCTTTCTCAAGAAGAATATGTGTTCCAATTGTCAGTTCGTAGTAGTACTTTTCCTTCATGCTGGATAGCTGCTCACATGTTTCCTGTTCCCCGAGTGCGTTATCGAAGCTATTTGAACTTGTCTTGGTTGATCCGCTACTTTCTCACTGTAGGCATTTTTTGAGCGCTTCATGGCAGGTCATTCCACTAACACCAATTTGCTCTGTCTCATGTCGTATGTAACTGATAGCATGAATGACCGATATAAAAAACGTGACAAGGGGGGGGGGGGGGGGGCGTGTGTTATAAAAAATCACTTTTTGCGTGACATAATTAATGGACATTCCCCAACTCATGGTTGCTATAGGAGACTGCCGTTCTGATACTTATCCAGCGAAATCGGGAATACCTCAGGGTAGCCATCTTGGACCGTTGAGCTTCTTGCTCTACTTCATCGATGTTAATCTTGTCGTCGTGGGACCTCGAATATCATATGCTGATGATCTCAAACTCTACTTTCGTATCTGTTCCTTTGCCGATTGTCACACTCTGCAGCTTCATGCCTTCGCTGACTGGTGCATCGTTAACCGAATGGAAGTGAACCCTACAAAATGCTCAGTTATCTCTTTTTCTCGAAAAAAGGACCCGATCATCTTCAACTATAATCTGTCAGGGACAGATATTGAACGGGTGAGCCACGTGAAGGACTTAGGCGTAATGTTGGATTCGCGACTTACAAACGCGTTTTGCGCTCCGGTTATTACCTTTCCTTCCGTTCCTTCCTTTCCGTTTGCCTAGCTACGAGAATCAATGCCCACTGATCCATCTGGAGCCATGGATGGCTTTCGACACGAAGAGACACTGCCAGAGCTTTATTTATCGCCGATACCTTGCAAGGAAATGTGGATTGCCCAAGCATATTCAAATCAACCTGAATGTACGACCGCGTGCATTAAGGAACAATTCGATGCTGAGTCTACCTAATGAATGGAGCAATCAACGGACGTCAACGAGTCTTCAACAGGGTTGTCTCAGTATTAGATTTCAATTGACCACTTTAGACACTTTCGGGCAGTTTTAGTCAGATTTACTCCGGCACAGTTAATCGTGGATAACAGTTTTATATTTTAAGTTTGAGGAAATGACTAGAATTTAAGATTTCATATTAACATAACACCATTGGGGCTAATTGAAGCATGTTGGTTGGTTCAATTAAATAAATTAAATTAAATGAGCCAATCGTCACATTTATTGGTAGGTTATTTACTCGATTCCAGTAGTGTAACTTTGAGCAAATTTCTTGAACCTGGAGTGTGTTAGCGATCAAGCCAAATCCAGAATTAAGATAACAAAGATTCATAGAATAAATAAAATAAATTTAGAATGCAACCAGTAAAATCCAAAATTTGTACGTTTATTCTTATCATTAATGTGTTTAAAATAAACATAATATGATTTTTATTTCAAACATCGATGTCACTTGGTTTTAAACATAGAATATGTTTGAACTAAAGAAAGTTTAGGTTTGCGGCCAGAATAAACTAAGTTTATGGTTGGATTTACCTGGAATATGTTTGTTATGATGGTATTTTTCTGCGTGTACCTGGTTATGGTCAATATGTGCCATAGACGTACCATTGTAAACAACATTCCTGGAACGACTGATGCTGCCTGTAGTCGCAACTGATTATGCGCAAAGCCTAAAAGCAGCGTTGCCTAATGAGGGAGAGCTGATCGAAGCCTGCTGGAGTAGCAGCCATTAACAAGATCCTAAGATCTGGTAAACTTCACCCCCCTAACTAAGTGTACCATGTACAAGACGCTGATAAGAACGGTGGTTCTCTACGGGCACGAAACCTGGACAGTGCTCGTGGAAGACCTGCAAGCACTTGCAGTTTTCGAAGGCAGCAGGGTAAATGCACCCTTCTTTTTGGGGAAATGCTCCTTAAACTTTGGAAAAATGCTCCTTAGATACGTTTGCCCGGTATAATGCAATCGGAGGTATTTAACTTTTGGTTAGCGCTTGCCGGTTGTTTTGACGGGTCTTAAGTTTCTTCAAGATTGTATAGCGGAGCTTCGCTCTGCAATCTTCGAGGTAGTTTTGACGGGTTTAAATTTCATTTTGACGAGTCTTAATTTCATTTTGAAGAGTCTTAATTTTGTTTTGACGACTTTTAAATTCAGAAACTTAAAACCCGTCAAAACTATACAAGCTTGAAGAAACTAAAGACCCGTCAAAACACCCGGCAAGCGCTAACCAGAAGGTTAATACCTCCGATTGCATTATACCGGGCAAACGCATCTAAGGAGCATTTTTCCAAACTTTAAGGAGCATTTCCCCAAAAAGAAGGGTGCATTTACCCTTTGCCGTTGTGAACGTCGAGATCAAATTCATACCCTGCTTTAATGCTCAAGGATTTACATAGATCATTTAATTTAATTATGTAGCTTAACGTTTTATGTTTTGGAAGAGTTGACATGCTTTCGGTAGCTAGGATATAACAATTGACTAATCCCTATTAAAGACTGTACTCGAAAAAACTGAGGAACACAAACTGGTCGCGAAAAACACATTTATAGTCGGATTTTCTTCCAACTTTCAGGGAATAAACTACGACATTATGGTTCAATGGTTTATTGAATCTCCCTAACTAACATTGGTGTTGAATAAGAGCTTGTTCAAACAAATTTGGAGAAGCTATTCAGCTATTCTAGAAGAAACAGCTGAATAGCTTCTCCAAATTTGCTTGAACAAGCTCTAATTCAACACCGATGTTTGTTGGATCCTATCCATGACCGAATGCCGGCACTTTGCCCTTGACACTTAGAAGGTTTTGGACAATAGTTAATTTGATTTCTTTTGATACTTTAATCCACAGTTTCATCAAAACAAGCTCGTTCACGAATACTTTAGGTGTTTTACGGAGTTTGGCCTTCATGATGGGTCAAAAATTCTTAATCGGACGAAGCTCCGACGAGCCCGGTGGGTTGAAGTCATTTGGTACAAAATCAACATTGTAATCTTAGGACCAGTCTTACGCCGACCGCGCATAATGGAAAGATGCCAAATCGGACCGAAATAGCGTCTCACCTCCGTGAGACCGCAGGAAGGGCAGCAGATGCTTCTGGAGGCACTCGTCTCGGTAAATTAGCCCATTCATGAATCCCGTCATGATGTATGGTTGGCTCATCTAATCACACCCACAGATAGCCTGCCAAACCAAGATTTTTTTTTGGGAAATTTTTCCACCTTCTTCCTTACCTCCTCAGGAACGGCAAACTGGGATGTGGTATGATGTATGATATATACTACCACCCATTGTAGCACGGAAACTAAGTCCGACAGCAATGGGCTCTCCTCTCTGTTAGACTTGATCAAGCTTTAATAACCACTGATTATCCTAATCATGCCATTGTATGAAGGGCCAAAAACGGGTTGGGTGAATCGATAGGCAAAAATATTCTCCTTCCAACAACATGGTGGAACAATTGGTCATCAGAGCGAGCTATCTAATATGAGGATGCCCCAATGGGCAGGGAGAAGAGCCCGCCCTCTATTCACAAACTGTTCGCAATGGGTAGTTGGCATTCCCACTCTCCCCATCCAGAGTGCTTTTATCGGGTGCCCTGATGGTCCCTCCCTCTTTTATGAAATATTTGTATAATAGTGTATAAATTTATGTAAATGAAAAACACTACAAGCATTCGTATCTATTATATGTTGATCCAGAAATGCAAGAAATGTTGTAAAGTGTTAAGGTGGGGGTTGTGTGGTGGCGCGGTGGGGTGTGTTTTTTTTTGTTTTGCGGGAGCGGAGATCGAGAAAATTTTGGCGTGGGGTTTCTTAAAATTTTTTTTTATTTTTTTTATTTTTAATAAATTTAATTTTTTTTTTTTTTTTTTTTTTGTTGGTGGGTGTATTTTTTGTTTGGTGGTGGTTTTTTTATAACTATTCTCTTTTTTTTTTTGTGGTGTTGTATTGTTTTGGTGGTGGGGTAGGAAGAGGGGGAGATTTTGAGGGGGGGATGTATGTATGTATGTATGGTAGCCACCATCCCTTCATGCCCTTGGCTTGGATGCAGCTCCACTTAATAGCAAGATCAAATTGAGCCACCGATCTGAATTCACAATATCGCTGTATGAAGGGCCAAAAACGGAGGGGTGGACCCGTAAGCAGAGACACTCACGCGAAATCCACGGGAAATTAAGAATCTCCTTCCAACGATACGATCCAACAATTCGAATAACCCAATTCGCAATACTTATTAAGCTTTCTACAGGATGGCTTGTTAAGAAGGGCGCGTCACTCTCACTGAAACTGTTGGAGTAGAATTCGCAGCATCACAATCGAATCGGTAGGATAAAGAAAATGATAATGCTCGTTCCCTCCTAGACTCAGGCAGTCAATCAAACCATCGTCCAGTTTCAGCTTGAATGATACCCTGATGCTCCCTCCCAACCCAGTATTTATTATATATAATGTACATAATATGTCATAATATGCAATATATGCAGTATGTAATAGAGCAATGAAATATACTATAATATTTAATTAAAATATGCCATGGTTGGAATTCGTCATCCTGTAATTTAAATATGGTTATAAATAAAATAATATGATGAAATAGTTAAAATAGTAATAATAGGCATATGATAATCATATGCAGCTTGGTGCATCTTTACAGCTCAATCAGTGGCAGATGAATATAACTCTGGAATGTGAAGGTCTTATTGCAACTAAATAAAACATAAACCATTTAATTATACATGAATCAAAAAAATATGTATGTATTCATGACATATAGATATACATAATCAGCAGAATTGAAGAGCATTTATTAATTTTAATAATATTCAATGATTTAAATTCATAGAAAAACACCTTTACATACAATGAAATAAAATATCTGTACATACTATCTGGAATCAATTTCCTTGTAAACTTGAAGCAAATGAAATTTAATTATTATTATTAATCTTTTAGTAAATATTTTTAATATGATATACTAATATATATAATGATGATATGATGAAAACAATACGATGTTGTAATAGTATACACATAAAAATTAAATGCACCTATTTGTCTCTTCTGCTGTGATGTTAGATGATTGAAACTCTGAAATGGCGAAAATTTCCAAAGTGATATAATGAAAGAAAGTTGATCACCGGGCAGCCAAGCAGAATAGCAAAGAAAATTTAAGCAAACAATTAGCCGAAATAAATTTCATATGATTATGATTACTGCCCAAAAACGGAAGCTTAATAAATCCACAAAAAAAAAAAAAAAACAGAGAGAAAAAGAAAAATGAAATTTGAATTCTCCGATAACTCTTGCTTTCTACTGGGCCCATAAATAATTCTTTATATCTGTGCAATAGAAAATGAGAGATCATAAACAATTTTAGTTTTTGAATTATTAAACTTTTTTGAAATTTTATTTAGTAGAATTTGTCGTATGATCCTTTCTAAACAAAAACGTCAAAAACCATCCTATCTTTTCAAATACATATCGTGGGTTAGGTGGGCTAAAACTTACGACGATGCATAAATGCGAACCTGAAAATAGCTTTAAAAATATTGTGAAGGGATGTTATAATATAAAATGATAGTAACAATTATATTTGTACTGTCTGCATGTCTGTAGACTGATGTCCAGCTGCAATTGTAGACGTACTTGCATTATCATTGCCACGAAGGAAACAAAAAATTTAAAATTATTAAACAACACTTGGGAATTCCATAGATGATCTGAAATTATACACCGTATAAAGAATACTTCCATTTTTTGTGGTAGGGTAAGATTTCAGCATGCCACCTTCCTACATCGCGTTGGTGGGACTGCTTCCTAAGGTATAGCTGACGCGATACAGCGTTTATTACTCAACCGCTGGATGCCAGGACAGACGCTGTTTGAGCTGCACCTCCTTGGTGGACAGACGCTCGGAACGCACCTCCTCAATCTAGCTGAAGTCAGAAGGACAACAGTGCCCAGGCTGCACTACCAGCTAAGTACGCAACCCTTAGCTGGCGGTCTTTGTCATCTCTTGACCCGTGGAAGCATGAGGTAGGAACTTGTGAGGACCAGTGCTATGTTGCGGGGACGTACGCTCCATCCCAGTTGTCTACTCACCATTTTGCAGCCCCTAACAGTGTCGACGTGAAAGCCGAAACGTTTCATCGTTTTTTCGACAAACCAGATTGAAAACTCCGCCTTCTTCACCACATCGCAGAAGGAATGGTTTGGTCACACGCTTGAACAGATTCAACACATTCTTTGCCTTCACCGGATCAGCTGTCTTCGGTTTTCTGGCGCTTCCTGATCGCCGCTGGGTCGTCTGGGTCTCCTTGAATGACTCCACCACCCGGGACACCGTCGAATGATGGAATCTCAGGTGTTTTCCAATCTCGATTTTCCACGACGGCGCACATAATTTTTTGGAAGATCCGCTCTTGTGTCGATGTGATGAAATTTTGACAACGTAAACAGCTAGCATCAGTAAAAATTTCATCAATTCTCGAGTACTTTTTCAAACAGACGTATCTGATTTTGTAAAAAAAGAGGGGAAGTAAAATTCAAATGTAAATTTCTCAAAACTCTCAGCACCCTCACCGAAAGTAGTATCACCATCATGTTAGGGAAATATTATTCCTTATGGTGATGGCTCTAGTTTGCATGAAAGTGCTAAGGATTTCAAGAGTTTAGCGTTTGAATATAACTTCCACTCTTTGTTTCAAAAAGTACTCGAAAAAATTTTCCCAAACGTAGTTACAAGCTAATCATTGTGTCTCATTTTCTTCGAGTACAGTCTTTATTTGACAAAAATGGCCTTTTGCCCATCGGTATTTGGTTACCACATTTAAATTATACATTTTTTGTTAACCGTTCCAGCAAAATTCTGTCAGAAACAAAAAAATATTGTTTTCTTCAGCATTCTTACATTTATTTTCTAACAAGAATTACAGGTCTTTATTAGGAAATAAACACATGACTTGTAGAAAGATGAAATGTGCTTCGTACTATATTTGGTTGTAAAGTTCATTCTTGCGAGTGAAAGTGTTGGAATGCGAATTTCCGGGAACGATACACAATGTTCTGAACGTATGTGTGCATGTTAGACTGATGCAAAATTTGAAAATTTCGCTCCCCCATGCGTGAAGGATTCCAAATCGCGTCCCGAACAGCCTCGTGAAGTTTGACTATATTTAATAAGAATCGTACATTGCACGTGTCTTTTGAGTATTAATTTATGATTTGTATTTTACAATAATTTGTATTGAATTTTACTAGAATTTGCATTGTACCTACACCAGCATAATTAAAAAAAAAGCAAGTAAGCTGTAAATATAGTAAGCTCATGATGGTGTTAGGAAAAACTTATGAGTTTCGATAGGTTCCTTTCGGCAGTGTGCGCCAGGCAAAAGCATTGTTGCCTGGTGAGCAGTTGATTGAGTTTAATTATATGACGAGTTGACTGATTTACTCTTTTGTTCCTTACATTCATTCGGTTAGCGATGTTCTTGCAAAGTTGTTGTTAAGGAAATTGTCTATTTGTTTAGCTGAATATTTGGACAGCAGATTGATTAAGTGGATTTTTCGAGTGATGCTAAAACCTCGTTCACATTACAACCTATATTACGTGATATAGAGTATCTTGATATCAAATGCCAGGCAAATTATTTCCAATGAAAACTAGATGTATAGATGCTGATATCAAGATAGTCTATATCACGTAATATAAGTTGTAGTGTGAACGGGGTGTAACAAAAAATCTAGGTTTCCCATACTTATTCTCATACAAATTTCAAACTGGTTAGGCACAGTAAGTGTCAACCTGAATGAGTTGAAATTTTGGGAGACTTATAGGCACCTACTTTGAAACCGTTTAAGTATAGAGGAGTGAAAATTTCCAAATTTGCATCAGTCTAGTGCATATATTGAGGTGGGGAACATCATCGCTCACAAGGGAATCTCCCTTCATTACTTTTCGGCGTGGCGTCTTTCATATCTTTATCGCAGAAGGCCTTAGCTCGTGCGACAGTTTAAACCGTAATGTTGACACTTCTGTTCAACCAGAAGTGTAAATTTCAAGAACAAAATTGTGCTGCGACTCGAAGGCAGCAGTGTTGCCAACATTTGTATAAAGGATTGGTAACATTTTCTGAACTACAATATTCTTGTGGTTGATATGCAACAATCTTTAGAATGACGCAACCATCCCACCTTCAGGAGATAAATGGGAGCACTGTTTCAATTCAATATAGAGTACTTCCACGTCAAACGACGAATCGATTAGACTCAACCTTCTACCGATTTGCACTTTTCATAAATGTTTGTTATAGTCAACAATTCATTGCTTTGAACAAACGTTCTGTTCAGCAGTGATGTCCGTATCCTCAGTGTGGTGAAGAGAGATTTAAATTTTTCCACTCACTCTTCCTACCTCAACGAAAGCTCTTCTTTGTGTATATTCACCCCAGTGTTTGCTTGCGGGTAGCGCATGTGAGTGTAAAAAAATGGTTTTTAATCACACCACTCGATCGCTCTAGAGTGAGAAGAAGAGCTCTCAAATTCACTGAAGTGAATGCAGATAGATTCTCTGACGCGTGCGCCCCAGTGAGCTCACTGGCGTGGGCTCTTCTGCTAATATACAGTAGTGATTGCAAATTCGCATTGGCGCTACATAACAAAGGAAGAAAGAAAGAATTTGTTACAAATCCGACGAAGTTTTCACTATCAACCGCACCAGCGAATCAAAGAGAGAGCACTGGGGCGTTCTCACCCAAGTGTACGCGGCAGCGATCGCAGGTGAGAGCACGTGGGTGAAGACAGATAAGAGCACATGAGAGCGGTCGTTTTAAATAGAGAGTGATTCACTGGCGCACACTTTCACTCTGTCTATTTACCACCGAATAAAAGAGCACTTTGCATTATCTGCGGTGAGTTATGATTGTATCCTCTGTGAAGGTACAAATCTCACGCGCTGGCGTAACATTAGGGCGAAATGCCATCGCTGCTGTTCAGGTAAGCTAAATTTAATTATAATTAGTAGAGTGAATTGTATCTATGTTGTTCATAGGTTAACTTAACACCACCATAAAAATCAGAAGTTAGATTTTTAACATACCATAAATTAAAAACTTTCAATTGAAATGAAGACTAAGAAATAATTCTGAAAAATAAGTTAAATATATATATATATATTATATATATATATATATATATATATATATATATATATATATATATATATATATATATATATATATATATATATGTATATATATATATAACTTGAAATCCATTTAAATCTAAATGGAAAATATCCAAAAGTAATGAACACTTACACAAATAATTTAATATGTTACCACTATGTCTTATTACGCTTGCATAACAAAAGGTAGAATGTCAAAACGTCGCTGGACAAAAGTTCAAAGTTGCCAAGTCGAATGAACAAAAGCTCGAGGATTAACCTGAAGCCAAAAGTTGAACTATGTGAAAGTGGATAACAGGTAGATGAGTTTAAAGCGGATAGCAATAGCAAATGGACAAATCGTCGAACATCTGGATGAGACAAAAGTTTAAATAACTATTATTAATTATGATAGGCAGTTTCTCGACAAATTATCATGAATTGAAAATGACTTGACATGAGATTGAAGATCATGGTTTGTACAAGATATGATGTGATGTGATAGGAAGCCACCACTACTGCAGGACTTGTCATGATGTACGGTTCCTCCCAATGGCAAGGTCAAATTGTACATACCTGCAATCCTTATGATTCCGTTGCTTGAAGGGCCAGAATAGGGGTGTGGATCCGTAAGCAGAAGCACTTATATGAAACCCACGAAAAAGATAGAAAATCTCCTAGCGAGTCTACAAGGGTTTGGCATCGCAAATCAGGTATTACAGCCCATTAATCATAATTCCTCGAAATTTGTCGGCTTTGCTTCAGAAACAGGATATTTGACGTCTCCCCATAAGTGCTCAATAGGATTGATGTCCGGGGACAGCGCTGGCCACTCCATAACCTCAATTTGCTTCTACTGAAACAATTGTCCTGTTGGTACTACCATCTTAGTCCTCGGCATAAAGAAGCATAACCTCATTGAGTATTGTGCTGTATCCAAGCTGGTCCATGATGCCTGGTATGAGGTAGATTGGTTACAGAGTAGTACTAATCAAGGAAAAACACCCCCACGAAATTATTTTTGCTCCGCCATGGTTTACTGTCTTCACCACGTATTGGGATTGATATTTTGTGCAAGGCGGATGTCTCACGTACTATCGACGGTTTTTTTTTATCCAAATAGTAAAATTTTCGACTCATCAGTCCACAACAAATTCCGCCATTTTTTTTTGGGCCCGTTTCGTAATCTGTAGCTCCTTCCGGGGGCTATGTGCAAGCAGGTTTGCCTCTATTAATCGTTGTCTAATTGTAACAGTGCTCGCAGCCAGGTCTAAATCGTTTTAAATTTCTTTTTTAAGTCGTGGCTGGATCGATTCGAACACTTTTTGCAATCATCCGATCGATTCTCTGGGAATGTGAAATTGAATACAAGCAGTTGAAATTAAGTGGCGGGCTATTTTGAAAGGCGGCATCCAATCGAGCACACAATCATTTACCAAGCTTACCCAGTGCGGGTTAGGCAAGAGAAAGGAAGGGTATTAAAGAGTGTACCGTTTAAAAACCGCACACACAAATTGATCTCTATTTTTGTTGGTGGGTGTGTGTGTGTGTGTGTGTGTGTGGGGGGGGGGGTGTGTGTGTGTGTGTTTACAATCTAATTCCCACTGTCTGGCAGCGGTATTATGGATAGAATCTTCCTGCAACTGTTTCATATTTGCTGTTTACAGTTGCAAAAAGCTTAGATCCGGGGATTAGAAGGTGACAGCTCTACCGCGACTCCAATAGCCCATTTCAAGAACGCAAGCATTCCGAAGCTATCTTCGTACACAATAAGCCCCGCTCCAGTAGTGACATACTGAAACTTTCAATCAAGCGTATGTGCAATGCTTGATTGACGCGTATTTAGTGATTCACAATATCATAGATGTTTAAAAGCGGAACGTACCCGAAAAACAGCTTCAGTGATCAGCTCGATGACAATATCATCATTCTATTTCCATGGATGACCTGAAACTATATATAAAAAATAGTGTATCTAAAATGTTGATGTGCTGTTCCGTTTCCATGCACCGCTATTCTCATTTGTAGTAGATCTCATTGGCTTAAATGATGACATCAACTGGTTGGTCACTGATCTAGTCTCATACAATACAACCGTTGCAGAATTGAACAGCACTTATTAATAAAAAATAAAAAATAAAATAACATCCGTTGATCCCAATCAATACAATCTCATGGTACAATGCAACAAAACATCTATACAACCTGGTATCAACTGCTTGCAACTCTAATGCAGACCAAATTCCATTATTATTATTATTATTGTTATTATTATTATTATTTTCCAAAGGAAAATATCAATGATATGCAACTAATAATAAGATTCAGCTGTACACCGCTCAACTAGTAGTCTATGAATGTATACTGAAAGGTCCATGTAAAAAATGAGAAAAAAAGACTACAATTGATACTGGCTCCCTCAACCAAAACATGAATTTATGTATGTGAAAACCTGTATGTATCCAAATAATAACATCCATAAACAAATATGATAAATATAAGAATACCTAGATATGCAAAACGAAAACACACGTACATGTATATAACAATTGAGACTCCATATCCCAAAAATTCAACATGATTTCGAATAATATACAATGATACGATGAAAACACCACGATGTTACAATGAAGTAGTAAATAATACACTCGTACACTTCTCCAGTCACACTCCAAGGACAGCAGTATAAGTGACTGAAGATCCCGTCCTGATGATTGCCGAAACAAATGGCCTATCCAATCACGACACCACTTAACAAATTTATTCAAATACAATCCCATACTGCCCACGATCGCATGCTAGTCCCCTATGAAAATAGCAGTTGAAATTCAGAAGTGCAATCTACATGTTCATGCTGAAATGCCCAAAAACCAATCGAGCCTCTAATTGATCGGCATGCTCTAAAGTTAAATGGTTTCAAAATTCAATGATGACTCCATGGCGCACTGAAACCATCAATCAAATGAGTACGGAAAGTACACAACATGACTAAAAGGCACACGATCTACAGTCGCACGCCCTCACCACACCACTGCTAAACCGCGTCTTATTTCGAGCCTGAAATGCTCAAAAAACAAATTGAGCCTTTAATTGATCTACATGCTCTTAAGTTAAATGTTTTTTGAATGTAAAGACGATTCTAAGTGTTCCGAAATAATTAACCAAATGAGAACTAAAAACAAACCATATGATTTAAAGGTGCACGACCTTTAGTAGCACCCCCTCCCTCAGATATTGTCAAACAATATTTCCAAAATTTGGGAGTGGGACACAAAAAGATAAAATGGAAAGAGCTCACCCGGATTTTCAGGACATTCCGTTGCTGTGGTTTTATCATCGAGCAACCAGACCAGGTCCGTGTGCCCACCAGATTACATCCTGTTCTTGAGGATTTCACTCCAAGACCATGAACCAAACGATCCGAGTGACACGGCTGAACACTTGCTCCTCCTGCCGCGATGCTGTATGTTCGGTATTCCGTCTCCAGCGGGGACACTTTGTTTCCACACCAAGTGAAAGCCTCGTGGTAGACCGCAATCAACACTACTTATCAATTTCCACTGTCAAATTTTCTCGACAAAAAACAAGCAGCGAAACACAAACACGTCAGTCCTCGGGCGCGGTCATGGATTTGGCGGTGGGGAAATATAAATTTGGGGAAGTGTGGGGTGTTGGTGGGGGTGTCAGGGAGTTAAGGGGAGAAGGCAGTGGGGGGAGGGGGGTAGAGGGGTCGGCAGGGGAAAGGGGAGGGGATCCGGGGGTGGGGAAAGTGGAAGTGGGGGGGGGGGAGGGGGCGGAGGGGGGCGAAGGAGGGGGTGGAGTGGTGTGAAAGGGGGGGATGGAATGCGAGTGTTAGGGGAGCAAGGCGGAGGAGAGAAAGGGGGGTGGGGGGGAGGTGAGGGATGAGGGGGAATGGGAGAGAATGGAGGGGAAGTGGTGGAGGGGGTTGGGGGGTGTGGAGGGGGGGGTGGGGTTAAAGCGGCTTCCCGGGGGGGGTTGGGGGGGGGGGGGAGGTGTTGGGGGGAGAGGGGGGGGGGTTAAGGGCTTTTGGGGGATTATAAATATGGTGGGTGAAAAAAAAAAAAGTAGATTAGTGTTGGGGGGTGTGGTGTTGTGTTGAAAAAAAAATATTTTTGTGCCGTCAGTTTACAAGAAAATCTTCCACAAAAATGCGATTATAGTACAAAAAATAAAAACTCGGAGTCACTTTCTGCTGCTATTATTTTGAACAGCTACAAAAGGATGCTACAACAATTTTGGAGCGAAATGTTTACAAAAATGGTAATGTCATACACACTGTGTCTGTTTGGTGGAAGATGTCACCACTACATATCCAAGTGGTTTGCCGATAATATCGTTAACGCTTACAAGAATGGCAAACGTTGTGTTCAATTATGATGCAGTGTGTAATTTGCGTTATTTACGTTTTATAATTTATTTAATATTTAATATTTCAAACATACAACGATATAATTTTTAAGCTAAAGACAACGATTCTAATTTTCAACCTTCTTGGTTTGTTTGACAGTTCGTCCAAAACTTCCTCTTCGGTGACAGCTACATTTTCGTTGATAGACATAAGCGCGATACCGTTCAACCGTTCTTCTTCTGTACTATTTCTAAAATATGTCTTCAAATTCTTCAAAGACGAAAATGATCTTCAACACAGCAAGTCGTAACAGGGTGTGTCGCCATTATTGTTGGCAGTGTATGTATGGTAAGAAGCAAATCAACGTTGCATACATTTAAGGCTTCGGCAGCATTCCGTGGATTTTTCTCCGTGAGTCCCTGAAAAAACAAGGAATTGCTTCTCCAAGAATTCCTGTGCTCTGAAGGTCGTAAAATTCGGCTAAATTTTTAGCAGATCCGGAGATTTTCGATGGATCAGATGTTGCATCCAATAGCTGTTGAAAAGGTGTCAACATGTCAGCATGTTTTACAAATTTCTCCTCCAAAGCCTGCAAGGTATTGGTCAGGAAAGTTAAGGAGATTTCGTTGTTATAGAACTCTTCCGGAGTCTCAATTTTTTTGTTCTCTTTCTGATGTCCATCTCTTCTCGGTTTTGTTAGGGACACATCAAGAGATTCACAGAGTGCACTCGCTTCAAAAAAGGTTTTACGGAAAGCATTTTCTGCATCTAGAAAATCTAGAAATCTAGAAAAGCTGAAAACATTGTAGATCAGTTCAATCAACAAAGGTTAAGTGATTGAAGAGCCTGGTATGATGATTTCTGAAGTTCAGAAATGCAATTTTAATGAAAATTTTATGCTGAAATGCTTAAAAACAATTGAGCCTTTAATGTTTGTCATTCTGCTCCATGCTATGAAATTCAAAGATGAGTTTGAAATGCAATGATGATCCTAAAGCGTGCTGAAATTATTACTTATATGAGAATGGAACATATTTTTTCCCCTTTATTATTGAGATTTTCAGCCCTGGGCTGGTTCATCTCCCGTCGCAGTCACTCAAATACCTTTTGGGTATTTTCGCAACTTGTCCAGAGGTGAGATTCAAACTCGTGACTTTGGCGTGAGAGGTACGGATGTTAACCACTACGCCGGAGTCGCCTCCCAATGGAAAATATACCCTGTGATTTACAGGTAGACGATCTTCAGTCGCACCTCCTCACTTCGCTATTGTCATATTGACAATATTGCCCAGGCTACGCCAACCAGCGTCACCATGTTTCAGCTGGCAATCTTTTGTGTTCATATAACTCCTGGATGCGTGAGGTAGGAACTTGTAAGGCCCACCGGTCTGTTGCACCCTCCTTACAGGTAAACTCATCATTTGAAGCCCAAGAGCATATTTTATACAGGAATAAATGTTACGACGCCTCTTGAACAGCCATTACGTTGTGAACAGACCTAAGGCACAACATAGCTGCAACATGACAGCTTGCGCGCGATATTTTCCTCAAATACTTACCTGTAGATTCTGTTAACATTGGACAGTCCCGTTTCGGAAAACCCTGTAGAAAACTGCCTTAGATTCGCTATTCCGGTAGAGTAGATCATAAGTAAACGCTGAAGTGAGACGAAATGTGGAAAGTGAACTAAAAACTAAAACGAAATTTGTACAGGAACGGTTAGACCCAATCCGCGGATAGGAAGGAGGGTAGTTGAATCATAGATCGACACCTGAAAAGAGTAAGAGAATCGGAAAAAAAGTCTAGTGGAAGGAAAGTACTTCTTGGGATTAACTAGATTAGAATTTGTTGTTGTAGTTTGAGAATAAATTACAGTTTGGAGCATCGCAACAAAAATAGTAAACTGCTTCATAAAATTTGGTTTCCCTAATCGGGAACAAATGAATATTCTAGAAATCTATTCAGCCAAATATCTTTTTCCACTGCTCGTTTATTGACCGAATTATTTCTGCAATGAATTGTTCATCTTAAAAATCAATAACATTTACCTAACTCTCAACAACTGATCCAACTCGTTACACTCAGTAACATATAATAATTTACGGAACTTTGCTAAGTGATTTATCGGAATTCAGTGAAAAAATGTCAAAATTACAAAAACCTTGTACAAAATCGATTACCGAGTAAACCGAGCCAGCTCAGCGGTTGTAAGTTAGGTATTTCATTAACGATCTCAGTAAACTCCAGTGCCCGTTTGAGTAGGTCGAATCGGCAATTTTCAGCATTTCGCATGGAATTGCTTCATACAGCGATGCAGGACCTTTCTCATGCATATGCGGAAATGGGGTTGACTTACGGCTGTCAAACAATAATAAAATTTGTGGTGCTGAATATATACGCTTGAGCCCTTCCGTGCACGCTAGAAGCCAGAGTTGCCTTTCGAACAAATGAAAGCTAGACTCCCAGGAGAAACGTTTATTCGCGAAGAGGGCTGCGCTTCCAGAACGGGTTAAATGATGGCTAATGAAATTTTTATACATAATTAAAAGGATATATGTATGTATACACAATGCTCTCAGGGCTTTGTGAATGATACGCCCGATAAGACAAGGGGACACTTTCAACGTGTAAAGATCATTGTGCTGAGGTTGAAAGTACGTGGTTCGTTTGTATGTTTTTCCGAAACAGCACAGTTTAAATTTATGCAAATTACATTCCTTTGCTCTGAAAGATGGAAGTTTGCTGGAGTGTGAGTCGAATTTGACAACATTAGCCTTAGTCTTCAGTGTGATTTAAAATTCCATTTAGCTACCGGGCTGTTCAGTGCTATAATTAATCTCATCAAATTCTATTATGATGCTGATTTTACGGTTCAATTTCTAAATTTTAACATAAGTGTATTTTGCTTTGATTGGATGGATGCATTAAGGCTTGGTCTGTCAAGTTTTTAGGACCTATTTTACTATCTATATTCCGCGCTTGAAACAAGTAGGGTGGGACGAGTAGTAGTAGGTGGGATCTTATCATCCAGGATAAGATGCGCATTTTTCTCTAAATAAAAACAAGGACAGATACCGACACATCACAAAACTTACAAAACTAACTCTAAAATAGCTGTTTGGGTGAAAAGGAACAAATAGGACATAGGACGTTTGCCGACTCAATGGCCGCTCCCACCTCTAGTATTCGAAATCACGTATCTCATTTATGGTGACATGTGATGGAGGCCACAAAGGCCGCCATATTTGCTAAATCACTTTCAATCACTTCTGATTTTTCAGAACATAAACCTTGAAAAGCACAACTGTTTAGGTACTTTGGGTTTGGTTTTTTTTATATTTTTTTTTTGGGGCGCGGCGCACATGTGGGTTTGTATTTATACACAATGTGTTGGTGTAGTTTGTGAGAATCTTGCAGGGGAAAATTTGTAGTGGTGGTGCTTATTAATAAAGAGCCGTTGCACAGTGGGCAAGAACTGATGAAAAAGGACTAAGAACTAAGGAAAAAATCTGTAACTTTTGTCGCTTTTAAGCGCGGCTTATAAACAAGGCCATTTCCGCTTGGAAATTGTCTGGGAAATCGAATGGAACTGGTTTCAATCACCGCACGGATATGGTTGTGGAGTTATAGAGCTTATTTTACCCCATTTCCCCTTATATTCTTGAATAATTTATAGATATCTTTGCATGGAGTCGCTCAAGATCAACAAAATAGGACTAGTCCTATGTGAAATTTCCTGGAAAATCTAATAAAGGTTGTTTCAACCACCGCACGGCTCTGTGAACGAAGATATGGCTGGTTTTACCCCACTTCCCCTTGTATTCTTGAATAGTTTATAGATATCTTTGCACGGAGTCGTTCAAGATCAACAAAATAGTGCTAATCCCATGTGAAATTTTCTGGAAAATCGAATAAGAGCTGTTTCAACTACGGCGCGGCTCTGTGAACGAATATATGGCTGATTCTACCCCACTTCCCCTAGTATTCTTGAATAGTTTATAGATATCTTTCCTCCGAGTTGCTCAAAATTAAAAAAATAGTGCTAAAATAAATAAAATAAAATAAACACCCTGGATACTGGTAAAATCTTGTGGTAGTTTAACTTCAACTACCAGGTCCAAGGGCTGTTCTGGTTATTTACCATTTTGGAAAGAAGAACACTAGTGTTGCCAGATCAATGAAAATACAGCCCAAAAGTGCTTCTGAAAATCCTCCAGTAATTCTTACCCGAGCAGGAGAAAATAACATATGAATACCTAATTTTGATCTTGATAACTGGCCTTGGTTTTAAAGAGCACAGCATAAGAGGTAAAATACCTAAGCAAAATACCTAAGAATTGCAAGAAAAATATCTGTCGAATAACAAAACTTGTTATTTGGGATACCTGGGAATACCTGAGAGGTACTATTTTTGGTATTGTCTTACCTCAATTTGGTATTCGCATAACATTGTGGGAACAATTTTATCGTATTATTCTCAGGTATTTTACCTCATATACCTTATGGTGATGAATGGTCAAGTACAGTAAATGGTTGAAATGTTGCATTTGATCATATAAACTCAGTAGAAAAAGCTGAAATCATCACAAATCAGCACAAAGCATTACAACAATGGGGAACTGTTCCATTATTCATTTCATGATTCATTATTCATACTAATCGGAAATATAAGTTTGATGTATGAATCAATTGGTTCCTTTTGTTATCTTTTAAGTTAAGGCCATTTTGATTCTAGATACACAGTTTTGAAGAAAACCGGAGCTTTTAGAGTGCGCATCGGTAATGGACGATGTATTACGCCGTCAAGAGGACGTTTTGCAGAAGAATTCAAAAGAAAATTGTGAAATCATGTCAGGTTCTAACGAAATAATCCACGAACTGGAGAACTAGCCAATAGGTGGAATGAGAGAACAAGCAGAAGCAATTTCAATCTATGCAGGTATTTTGGTAGAAACCATTCGCAATTTATCAAAAGGTTACTGATTTTACATAGTAATTTTTTTTACATTCAACCCTACATACCAACCATTCTCCCACTCTACCCAAATCCTGTGGGCAGTTATTGTACACTTCTAGGGTGCACTAATAGTGTATCCCGCAAAATTCAAAATCCCCATGGGTAGAAATGCTGCGAAGCCTATTCAACTATCCTCTAATGTATTATGTAAGGTCTGAGTTCTTGAACTAAGACTGGTGACTTGGCTCCATGCCTCCTTATACAGTCAATCGCAAAATGTCGGAAGAACCCACTCTACTGTGCAGAAAATTATTAACAAGTGGAAATACGAAGAAACATTGAAAAATCTCCCCGGTAGAGGACGCAAACTTATTCTGTCTTTTGATGGTGAACGGGTGCGAGAATTGCGAAAGAATCCCAAAACAAGCATTCCGAAATTGGCTTCCGAAGTAGCTGGCACCATCGGAAGAGACCTGTCAGCGCTGAAACCGTCCGGGGTAGCGCGTAGGAACAATCTGAAAGGTTGTGTTTCCCGTAAAAAGCCTTTCATCTCAAAGGTGAATATGAAGAAATGACTAGAGTTTGCTAATGCATATGTAAACAAACAAAACAAAAGGAGTTCTGGAGCAAGGTTTTTTAAACGGATGGGACGAAAATCAACCTCTTCGGATCAGATGGAAGACAGATGGTGTGGAGAAAACCAGGTTCAGAGCTCCAGGTTCAGCATTTGGTCCCAACGGTAAAACACGGCGGCGGCAGTCAGCTGATGTATGGTACAATGACCGCTTCTGGAACTGGAGGAAGGGTAGGGGGTAGGGGGTCAAGGGGGTTGACTGGCTAAAGAGTGCGTGCCTGATCGTACTCATATACACCAAATGGCACAGAACAGTTCTAGCTATGTGAAAATTCCTGTTTACATTTCCTAAAGTCTACATGTGACAGAAATCAAATTCCAAATTATAGGTTTTGAAAAAAACACAACTAATAATCACATTTTTGGCTCTAGCTAAATTTACTGTCCACTCCTAGGGTCTCATGTTGATGAGAAGATATTTCCATTTTCAAAACACTATGGATACTGGCTATTGCAATCCTCAAGAAAATCGAATCACTCGAGAACGTTCCCAAAAATGAATTTCGAAATACATATGCAGCCAACTGAAAAACATAGAGCCTTCTACTGTCATTATTGCGATACCATGACTTGATGTTTTGCTTTTGTGGTCCTTCAACGTGGAGTGTAGCACACCAAAGAATGTGACATCCGTGAATTTAATAAATAATAACATTTTCTCATTCTTCTTCGGTTTACTCCATTCGGAATGTATTAGTAGATGTACCCTCCATATTTCCATGTCATGCTTCTACCATTTGGTTTGAATACACAACAGGCAGCAGAGGTGATGTTTTCCTGCCGTGAAAGCGGTGTAAGTGGGAAATCAAGGGTTAGCCTTTGACATTGACGCATACGAAGCAACGATGGATAGCGAAATTATGGGAGTAAAGCTCATCTTCATATGTCGTGGGTAAAGGGTGGTGAGGGAAGATCCGGTTGACGAAGGATGGTGTCAACCAAGAGCGTTTCAAAAGTCACTCCAACCAGCAACTTGAAATTGTTACCTCGATGCGACCAAGAGCAATACTGCTGCTCATGGCATGTTTGTCCCATAGCACTAATACACTTCTACACTGATTAATTCAATTTAAAGTATCCGTTTCTTTTTCACTCTTTTCTAATTCTTTATGAGACGAGCCAGCCAAAGGCTGAAAGACTCTCTAATAAAGAAATAATATATAAACAAAAAAACAATGACATTAAGAATGATACTTTATACCGACTTTATTATTACCACTCAAAAAGTGCTATTTTTATTAGAGAAGAGCGGAATAACAGAACACTACCATGTATACCTTATTTAGAGTTGATAACTCTAACATACAATAGAAGGTTAGTTTGAGCTTAGCTTAGCTTGACTGACTGCACGTATCAATGGTTGCTACTCCGTGATTGATCTGCATCAGGGAAATTGCACAATGAATCAACTGAATGGGACTGGGAGTAACCGACCATTCCAACTGTACACGTTTTAGTGAGTCAATTTCTTTAATAATCAATAACGGCGCCGGCCACGTCCTTTCAATCAGGTGGGCATAGGGAAGGAATGTTAGTGTGACCTTTGTTGTTTAGGGACCGGGCTTAACTCTGCATCCCCAAAAAGGTCACAGGAAGGAGTTTTTTTTATGTTAGTAGGATAGGGGCTCGATGGATCAGGAGTCACCTTGATAAGTGATGTAATCATATTTATAATTCATAATCGTTAGAATATCATCATTACATAATATATGTTTATAAAACTTTCATTTTTTATGATTGTATCTTACCTTCAATGGCCCACTTACTTACTTGTCTACCAGAACAAATTCCCGCAACCACCCCTTGCGCTGAACTGGCCGGCTTGACGTGCCGTAAGGGCTCAGTAGGGATCAAGACCCGAAGCTAAGAGTCAGTTCCTTTGTGGTTATATCACATTTATTAGCAGAGCAGCACATCAAAATTTTAGGTTCATTTTATGCTTTATATCCCATGATTCCTTATATACTATACAATTTCAGATCATCCATGGATATCCCAAGTTTTGTAAAATAATTTTAAATCATTTTTTTTTCTCGTGGCTATGCTACATTGTCTTAGCTTTCAGGTTCATGGTACAATTGCAGCAGGACCACAATCTGCAGACATTTAAATAACAATGAAATTATTATCATTTTATATTATAACATCCATGCATTACATTTTGTATGCTTTTTTATAAGTCATTTTCAGCTTCGCATATATGCATCCTTGTCAGTTATAGCTCATCTAACCTACGTTACTTATTTGAAAAGATAGAAAGGTTTTTGATGTTTTATTTATTTTTTAGAAAAAATCATATTCGAAAAATTCTACTTAAAAAAAAGCTCTTTCCTTCTTCATCAAAAATATATATATATATTAATTTACAACCTAGCAATTTACAATCATTCATTTCCTATTTCACAGACATAAAGTATCATTTATGGGTCCAGATGAACAAGAGCTATCGAAAAATTCATTTTTTTATCTTTTTGTATGTTTGTTTTATTAAGATTCAGTTTTTGGATTCATACTCATATGAAATTTATTTTGCCTTATTATTAGCTGTTTTCATTATGATATTAATACACATCTAATTTTTATTTTCAGTAACATACCAGTAGATGTCAGATACATCTTGTACCTACGTTTATTATGTTCTCTGACTATTATTGTGAAAACAAATTCTAATCTTAGTAGATCTTAATCCAATAGAAACTTCAAAAGTGGAAGTCTTTCGATGAGTGGATGTTCAGCTTAATTACGGATATATGTATTCTACTATAGTTTACTGGCCTGCTGGTATTATTATTTTATATTATTACGTCAGTTTATTATTTTATGTTATGATATTAAATGATGTGACATAATTGCATTTAAATTCATTTCATTAAAATCACTATTTCCGATGAGACTCACTACATAAATTATTGCAAGGAAACGGAACAGCACATCGAAATTTTAGGTTTACTTTTCTATTGCTATATAATTTCAGATCATTCATAGGTATCCCAAGTTTTATGAGATAATTTAATATCATTTTTTTTTTCTCGCAGCTACATTGTCTAACTTTCAGGTCCACAAATGGAAGTGCTATTATCATTCTTATATTCATTCACTATATTATTTGTCATTATAATATTCATTCACTATATTTTTATAATTATAATATTCACAAGATTTTAAATATTACTATATGACACTGAATATATATTGGGAAAGGAGGGAGCATCAGGGTATCACTCAAGCTGGAATTGGACAATGGAGTGGTATGACAACCGGCGTCTAGGAGGGAACAAACAGTATCATTTTCTTTATCCTACCGATTCGATTGTGATGCTGTGAATTCTACTCCAACAGTTTCAGTGAGAGTGACGCGCCCTTCTTAACAAGCCATCCCGTAGAAAGCTTAATAAGTATTGCGAATTGGGTTATTCGATTTGTTGGATCGTATCGTTGGAAGGAGAATCTCATGTTCCCGCGGGTTTCGCGTAAGTGTCTCTGCTTACGGGTCCGCCCCACCGTTTTTGGCCCTTCATACAGCGTTACTGTGAATGCAACCCGGTAACTCAATTTGATCTTGCTATTAAGTGGAGCTACATACATGACAAGGTCTTAGAAGGGATGGTGGCTACCTTACATACATACATACATACCAGAACAAATTCCCGCAAACTTTACTTTAAATTTTTTCTTTTGTAGAGATGCTTTTTTTTCCTTTGTATTGCATTATTTTTGTTAATATAAAATAAAAATTATAAAATCTTTTTTATATTATATTCTATTTTGGGGATAAGACCGATTAACATGTCCACATTTTTACCATTGGATTTTTAGTTTTTAGTAACATTCCATAAATCCATCTTATATAATGTCTATTTTAACAACCAAATGAAAGCGTAGAAGGTGCCCTGCATTGGCCAACAATAAATTAGCATTCCCCTTAAGTATCCAAACCCAACACTTCATAACAACCACAACGTTTATGCTGACAAAAAAAAATTAAAAAGAAAAAAAAAAGGAACGAGAAAAAGTCGTTATGTCTATTTTTTCTCGGGTGCTTCTGTGTGCATTTAGTTGACTCTCGCTTTTTCTGCTTGTGTAGGTAATATTGGCACTACACGCTTATTTCAGTTTACTCAAACATGGGTAAAGAATACCCATAATCGCGAAAAGTGCACATAGCATAGCATAGCATAGAACATTTGCACAAAGCGTGAGGGGAGTCACCGAGACAAGCCTATCCACTTTCACTCAACATTTCGCTAACAAATTTAAGTGTCGTAGACCCGCTTCTCTCTGCGCACCTGGCCACGTCCTTACAACTGTTTGAATTGATAATTGTCTTGACATCTATTGCCGAAAGTGCTGGGAACCCAAAAAAACCTTCATAGATGTTCAAGAGATAAAAAATTGGCGAGTTTCAGAATTTTATTTGTGGAATGGTTGTATATGTTCAATATCAGGAATATGGTTATAAATAAAATAATATGATGAAATAATTCAAACAATAATGATAGTCATATGATAATAATATGCAGCTTGGTGACTTTTTAAAACTCAATCGTTGCCATAATCGCGAAAAGTGCACACACCCATTTATGGGTACATTACTACTTACCCATATTTGAGTATTTTCTCCCATACAAACTACTCAAATATGGGTTGATTTAACTTTACCCCTGTGCGGCTGTTGGACATAGCATCGATGCTGAACATCTTTTCGTCGGAGAACAGGATTATACTTTTTTTATTTCACTGCACTTGTGTTTTCATTTCACTCCACTTCAATTAGCTTTCGTGCAGTGAATAAATGTTACTTTCACCGATTCACTCCAAATTCTCTTCCTGTCAAACGTGAGTAAGCTTAAACTCATTTGCTATCCAGCCACCGTCAAAAGCGTTTCAATTTAAATTCAGGCTTGCTTCAAACGACCTGGTGAACGACCGTTAATCAACTTCGTTGAAATTGATTTGATTTCATTCCGGAAGTAAAGAAAGTTAAAGGAGGAGTCATCCCGAAACATTTGCTGTAGTTAATAAAGAGTGTTTTCCATAAAATATATCAAGAAACTCAAAATTAGTTTCTGCGTTATTTCAATGCATTTTGAAAGTGTATCCGAATTTATTGATCACGGTGTATATTATTATATGATACAGCGATGAGCAATATTTGAAGCACTTAGCTCGTTTTTGCGAATCAACAGTGATCTCCATCTTTCGGTATCATTGTTGATGACAATTCCGGGTGCGCTGGAGCTAAAAGCCTAGGAACGTGGCTCCTTGGTCCTCGGTGTAGGAAATCCATTATTTATTCATGGGTGTGTGACCTGGCTTTAGCAATCGGGTTGTTTTGGGAGTAGATTCTTAGAAATGTGTGTGTTTGGCGCGTCGAGGTCCATGGAAGAGGAACGGAAGAGCGCAAACAACCATGTCATTATTATTAGACGTGTGAGATGTGGGATGGTATTTTATTGGCGTACATGATTTTACATATTTGCGGGTCCTTGCTGTCTAATGGAAGCACAATATGGCGGTTGGATTTCGAGATAGGATTCCACGCGCGGGTGGTTATACGACCGCAATTTTTTTGTCGGGTGGAAAGCTAATTTTGTTGCATTGAGTTCTCTTCCCACCTACTCCATGATATCGGCTGCATAGGTACGTATGCTGATAACATAAAAAAAATGTGGTGGCAAATGCTAAGCTCACCACACTCTACCCTGCGGTGCCACCTTCGGTATTGAAAAGATCGACAACATTTTACGAGCTGTGCGTATTGATAGGATTATTCTACACCACTTGATATCCTCTTTTACATAATTGAAGTGATTGTTGTTGTTCCTTTTTCCGAGTGGATGGATTCGATTCAATTGCTACGTGCGTTGCCTCTTACAAATTTGACGTTCGGGAATATGAGCTCGGTAGGCTGATAGGGAGGAAATTGCTCGAACTGCTTGATTTGCTAATGGCTGACATGCGGTGACGGTTGATCGGATTAATGTGGCCCCAGGAAATATGCTTCTTTCGAGTTCTGCCCCGGGCAATTTGTTGTATGTTCTATTTGCGTTTACACATTGGTAGAAACTTTCCATTCCAGCCGTGTCATTTGCTGTCAGAAATGATTTCATGAAATTGAAAGCTTCCGTTTCAGAAACTAACAGCAAAAAATATCAAATTGATTGACAGGTTTCACAAAAATAACTTACATCGAATCGTCACCTACTGATTAATCTGTTTGTATCTGCTTGTCAGTTCTATACACTAGTGCGAAAAACCTAAAATAACGTTATGAAAATTGGCCACAAGGAAACGGTTTGAATTTCATAACATTACCTTATGAAATGCTATGGTTGTTGTCACAACCACTTCTAATAGTTTGTTTATAGCAACCATAAAAGTTTCATTGTATAACCTTACGAAATTCATTTGTTAGTGCAATGGAACTCATTGGCATTGGTTATACTAATTTTAGATTGAGTATGTGTTTTTTTATTGTGTTTTTCATTGAATTATACTGAAATTTTCCTATAATAAATGCCTGTAATAAATTTGAGGTTATGAAAAAAAAAAGACAATGCCAGTCAACTAATGGTACGCCCGCAGTACAATTACTGTTTATTAATGAAGAATTTTATGACGAGACTACTAATTTGGATCTTCATGAAAAATATTGCTCCTCAAGATGCACGTATAAATTCCCACGCGATACATCGCATACATATACGAAGTGGATCAACCACTGGAAGCAATGTACTTACCCAAGATGCCCAAGGAGGACGTTTATGGTATATGTATTAGATTTTACCTAATTTATTGTTTCCAGTAGTTGATTTGCTTCATCCTGTTTCACTCTCCGCGTTAGAAGGAAGTATATCAGCTCGGAGATATTGGGATCATGATGAATCCGAATCTATCAAGAGTAATCAAAACAATAATTTGGGCACGCTTTTTACCATTTCATTCATATGCCCTATAATTATTACACACGAACAACAGTCATGAAATTCATAAGGCGGTTTATGGAATTGATAAGAATGACTTGAGAAAATCATTACGATGCATTGAGAAAACCTTAGTTATACACAACGATTTCATAAAGGAAGTATGGAATCAAAATACAGTGGGCTCAAACAGTTTGATAAGGCAAATTTTATGAAATTAAATATGTTTTTTACACCAGTGTAGTCAGTACAGCATCAACTTTCAGGGACCAAATTTATACGCAGGCCGTGTCCAAAGTGGCGGATTAATCAATTCTCATGTACATCTGATTTGTCTTTAACAATTGAATTTCAAACGTTTCCAATGGGTCACTTAGTCCATCAGCTTGTTCATCACTTTCAACAAGCGAATTTAAAAATTTGTCCAGCACCCGGATAGCTCTTAAGTTGTAGCTTTGATAGCCCGTCTACTTAAAGAAGACGTTTCGCACAGCTGGCGCTATATGAAGCCTGTTCACGTTAAATTTCCTACTCTTTTCTGTAAGTGTAGATTTTGAATTATTTCACGGATCGCTGAAACGCTTCACTTATATGACAGCTGAAACCCTCCACTTTAATTTGTGGTATAACATGTTTACATTCTTTTTACATATAAAATGGTGTCGAATCAATTGGAAGTGCGCAAACGCATTTTGTACGAACGGCAGCAAAATTCGAATTTATCGGTAAGCGATCTTGCCAAGATACTAAAACTACTGAAAATTACCGTGTTTTGTGTTTGCAAATCATTAGACCAGCACTTGACTGTGGATCGGAAGGTTGGAAGTGGAACAAATCGAAAAGTATGCTCCGGACAAATGGACAAGTAAGTCATTATTAAGAAAAATCCCAATTTTTCTGTGCGAAATGTGGCTCGCAAAGTTAGGAAGTCAAAATCAATAGAGATGTGTACGAGAAAGAATGTCTGCAAAAGCGGTTGCTACCGCTTATCAGAAGCCTCGACTCTCCAGCTCTGTTTTGACTTCTTGTCACTGTGCGAAATCCGTCCTGGAATGGTATAAGGTACTAGAGGTCAAATACGTGCCAAACCACCAAACTGTCCAGAACTTTGCCCAACAGAGAAGTACTGGGCTCTAGTTAAGCGGAAGTTTTTCGAAACTAAGAAGGATGCAAATGGTACCGATGATTTCAAGAGAAGATGGAGAATCGTCACGGCGGGTGTACCACAGAAAGTTCGAGAATTTCACAGAAAGCTATTATTTTGGTGTCCGAAATTTAATGTTGACAGGCTTTATTTCCGCGCAATGCACAGTATTGTTAAAAGTTTATGATTTGCAACCTTTTATGAGCACTGTTTTTCTCTGTGTACCATTAACTATTCCAGCCTGAATCAAACAAGCAGGACAGAAACATGTTCCTGGAAAAGCACCAATTTACTCATACCTATCGACAAACAAGAAAGTAAACCATACGCTAAAGACGTGTTTATGTTTTCTGATCAATAAATAATCGATTGTCTTTTTATTGGCAGAAAACATTAAATGCCGCATTAACAGTACCAGTAAATTGTTTAATGGATATTTCTGCGGAAAAAAACTGTTTTAGTAACGGTAAAGTTGGTAATACTATCATTACTCCTGTTAGCGCAGTAAGAGATTGTACTGTTGACGGCGTTGTTACTCTTTAGACTCGGTTACTGATTATGATTTTATTCGAACCCCTTAATTGTTCATTCATTGGCACCGTAAACCAAAGGTCGCATGCTTGAAGAGAGGAGGAATCTCATGCTTTGGATTTAGCAGAAGCAACCTCTTCTGCAAGCACCCGTTTCGGTAAATTTCAGCTTTTACTGTTCCTGTTGTGTAGAAAATGGAAGATTGCATACCACATGTGCGAATTGCTTGCCAAACAAGCACCTTCTCACCGTATTGTTCCGTCGCAACAGTCGCATCTGCAATTAGGACACTCTTCCAGCCGATTTGGTGTAGAATTGAGGTCTTGGCAGTCTTCTGGAATCTCTTTCACGTACGTTTCGACACTAGACCTCACTAGAAAGGATTGTCCAAAACATTGGACCACATTTTGGCACGACACTCCTGCTTCGGAGATTGCTTTGGTACTTTTTGCTTCCCGTATGTCTTTAAATCATCTCTTTTCTTAATCCACTGGATCATCCCGATGCTGGTCCTATATTCGACGTCTTTTGGCCCAATTCGTGATTTCTGGAACCGGGTATTTGCTCAGATCCTGTAGGGTGTACTGCTCACCATACTTTTTACCATACTTTCTGTAGAATTTTCTTTTGTACTTCAAGCTCAAACCGCGACATTTTGCAAAAAAACTGTGATAATGAAAAGAAACGTACCAGAATAGGCTTTTTGGCATGTAAACAAAACGCAATACTAATACACGCTAAAATAATTTGCACTAGTTAAGGCTCAATTATCGTATGAAATGTTTATAATTACTTTTCGATACACTCCTAAAAAGATTCTTAGCTTACCAATCAGGCCAAGGCCGGGGTGGCCTATGCTGTCTATTAAATTTGTCTCCATTCAATTCGGTCCATGGCTGCACTTCGCCAGTCTCGCAGTCCGCAAGTCGCCTTCTACTTGATCGATCCACCTTGCTCGTTGTGGCCCTTTTTTTTCTTGTGCCCGTTGGTTCGTTATCGAAAATCATTTTAACTGGGCCTGTAGGTCCATGGTTGTGGCCATGATTCGTGGCCCTAGAGGACTACCAGTCTAATAAATGATGGTAAACTTTGTACACGAATTCCATCACCGTCAATCTGAACTCGTGGTGGGAGGCTAGCGTTGTCTTCTCGTGAGCCTCTTCCCCTCATATTTGTTGTCTTTAACGGTAATCCCAATCGTTTTGGCTTCAGCCCTAAATTTGATGTACGTTTCCACCATAATTTCAAAGTTGCGTGCTACGATATCAACGGCAAAGCCAAAAAGTTCGACAGACTTCCAGAAGATTGTACCACTCGAATCACACCTTCCAATGCAATGTTAAAAAGCAAACACGACAAGCCATTACCTTGCCGTTACCCTCTGCGAGATTTGATGGGAATCGAGAGTAGCCCTGAGACTCGAACGACACACATCACTCGATTCTTCGTTGCTGTTTCTGGAAATCCGTATTAGTGCATAATCTTCTATAGCTTGTCTCGATCGATTGTGGTAAACTGGAATCGATGAAAAGAAGATGTGTTGGCACGTTATATAAGGGACATTCCTGCAGCACTTGCCGAATTACAAAAATCTGGTCCGTAGTAGTGCTGGCACCCATGAATGCCGCTTGGTACTGCCCCACGAACCGTTTTTGCAACTTGTGAAAGACGGCGGCATATACGGAATTTTACCACTAGACAGGAAGCCTTTATTGGAGATGTTGCCGTCAGTTCCGAATTTGGACGAGGGTGCGGTAGTCTCGTTTAAGTATTAAAAAAACGGAAGGGTGAGTTATGTCTCTGACATAACTGCAAAGTTGACGTAGGACTGCTTGTTGATGTGGACAAATTGATGTCATCGAATTAATAAATTTCAACTATATTTTATTCAGTCTAAAGAACCATGAAACCCTATGCTCTTAGTGTAAGGCTTTACTATTGGTTGTCCACGAAAATTTATAGAAACTGCAGTTCGGGTCGAATTAACTGTTAATAATATTTGGTTTGTTGAATGTCCAACGATCCAAATAGATCCTGTATTTAAATTCACATTGAACATGGAGCGAATTACAACGAACAACTTAACCTTATTTTATTTGTGCAAATCAATGTTCTCAAATACAAATTAGGAAATGGTGCTTTTTTGTCTACTAGATACTATTCAATGTAACATAAAAGAGACTTAAGTGTTTCGTTACATAATATGGAACAATCAATAATAATAGTAATAACCTAACACCCAGTGGGACAGTATGGATATTTTCGTTTTTTAAAAACTTCCACCGGCTGGAGCGGGAATCGAACCCTCGCTTCATGTCAATCGCTTGAACGACGAGTGACGCCGCTACCCGAGCAGAAGCGAATAACTTGATAACTGGCATTGGTATTTATGAGCTCAGATTAAGAGGTAAAATACCTGAGGATAATACCATCAAATTGTTCCCACAATGTCATGCGAATACCGAATTGAGGTAAGACAATACCAAAATAATACCTCTCAGGTGACCAGATACTTACCCAGGTATCCGGAATATCAAGTTTAGTTATTCTAGAGACATTTTGCTTGCAATTCTTAGGTATTTTGCTTAGGTATTTTACCTCTTAATCTGAGCTCTTTAATACCAAGGCCAGTTATCAAGATCAAATTAGGTATTTATATGCTTTTGTGTTCTGCTCGGGTAACCACTTGACCACAAAGATGGCGTGAGCGATTGATTTGGCAATTCTCTCCGGGACGCGGTTTTTTAAGCAACGCCATGTTGAACCGGTGCGGGGTAATGAAAATTTCGATGAGCTCAAGAGAAATTTCAATCAAGCATACTCTTTAGTCGGTAAATTGATTTGATCGTCCTGAAAAGGACGGATTTTAGTTGTTTACGGGTGAAACATGGTTCGCGATTGAAATTATCAGTCTTCTTGGGCTGCAGGACACCACTCTGTGAAATGGTTACACCGGTATTTCAGCTCCACGTTGTTGCGGATGGCCAGCTGCAGGTGACGTGGGATGATTCTGGTCTTCTTGTTTTCACGGGCGGCGTTTTCAACCAACGTGCCCAGCGAACACGTCTGTACGGATGCACAGCAAAAACTGATGGTTGGTCTGTCGTTCCCACATGTTTCATAATCGCTGGCACGGCAACCGTAGCAGTATGAATCAATCAGAGCGTGGCGCAAATATGATGTCATTTTCGACCAATAGCTTTATGCGTGTAGACATTTTTCTTTTAAGTACTTTTTAACTATTTTAAACAAATGTAATGAATTAAGTCAGCACCAGGGATTCAGCTTTGATGTTCTACCTTTCGAATGAAAACTTATCAAAAAATTTCTGTGGGCCAGAGAGGAGATATTATCGTTCAAAATCTCCAAATCCGCGTAACGCTATCGATTTCAAAAAAATTAAGTAAGTCCTACGTCAAAAAGACCAGGACAAGCTCCTACAAGAGCAAAATGAAGAAGATAACAGTATAGCCAGGATAGAGTCTCACTGGACATAACAGGGACGATTCATATCAATTTTAACTGAAGGAAGACGAACAGGAGACGCCCAATGTTGAGCTTGTATCGGATGTTGTTCCTTGCAAAGGTTTCAGAACGTTACCATTTTTTTTATGTTTTCAATTTGAAAGATAAATGATGACTTTTAAGAAAACTTTCGTTGTTCTGCGTGAGGAGATTCCTCTGGCTGTAGTCAGATAAAACTTTTGACAGAAACCTGTTGCAGAACCTGCTTGCAGACGGATCCTCTGCACGGTACTGGCATCTTATTTTTTGACGACACCCCGATCTGAGAGAGTTGGGTTTCCGTTGATCGACCTCAACACCTTGCATGCAGTTCAACAGAACAGCTGGCTCAATTTTTTTGTTCAAAATCCGAATGGATAAGTAAAATAAAACTACAAAAAAAAAACAATTTTTAGTAAAAAGTAACGATAAAAATTGGTTTATCTTCCTTCAATTCCCAATACTAGGTAATCTGTGTTCACGCACAATTTGGATATGTGCGCTTTAGAACGATTATCGGTTCTTTTTAAATATCTATAGGTATTCTCATCTTAGCGTGCGCAATTATAATGACAATTCAAGATGTGTTCAAAAATAATGATACAAATTGAAAAGGCCCGAGAGTCCCTCTCCATGGCTGGATTTTGTACCAGGACGCTGGTGGGAGGGCCCAATCTCATGTTAATGATGCATTGGAGATAGCTGATTTATGATAGATGTCGCTAGGTCATGTTATTGCATGACCTTCTAATCTAATGAGCCATTCATGGGAGAGCCAAAGGTCCAGCCACACAGAGTAGTGATCAAATCACACTCGCTCCTCTTTCTATTTAACAGCCGCGTCGTAGCACGCATGTATACAGGCACTAAAGTTGAGTGTGATATCGGCGGGTTGGTCCGCAAATCACTAAAAATTTAATCATAGATAGATTTATTAAATTTCAAAAACGTTTAATATTCAATTTGGGGTAGAAGTTTGAACTGTGTCATACACTCAGTAGAAAGGGCGAGCAGGGTTTTGTTTCCAGAAAGCGCCATGTTCAGCCTTCTGTGACTTTGTCAGTTGTCAGTGTTTTTGTCTGAAAGTTTGAAAACACTGTGACCAGTGCGTAGACACTGTGTGATCGAGGTTTCATGTTGGTGGGGTTTGTGGATTTGAAGTTTTCTTATATTAAAGGGGTCGTTTTTGGACATGACAATTTTGGGAATCCGTGTTTCTGTGGGGGATTTGGGTGGCACGTTGGAGGCTTCATGTGGACAAAATTTGAACTGTTTCCATCAAGTGGTTTGGACTACAGCTGGCCTCGGCTTCTTTTTTGCACCGATATTTCGGCATGGTCAATATCGGGTGAAAAAGGGAAATACTCATGTTGGTGCGTCAGCTTTGAGGCCAGCTGTGGTCCGGGCCACTTGATGAAAACTTTGTCCACATCATTTCATTTCAAATTTTGTCCACATAGTTTCCTATATATTTTTTTTTGGGCTGTGGAGAGGTTTTTGATGTGCTGCCTGAATTTTTCACAGAGGTGCGGATTTTTGAAGTTGTTGTGACCAGGGGCGACTTTTTTTCACATATGTTTGCTGGTTTTGCTGGGCTTTTTTTTTTGCTACTGAGTGTAGAATTTCCTATGCAGTGGACTTCTAGACCGTGGCCATAAGTATTGTAGTTTTGTGGGATGCGGAGGACCCGTTTAGGAACTCAGAGTATCGTATCACTGGGGTTGTTGAGGTGTTCTACCGGCGGGCTTTGCCGCAATTTACGCTTAGACGAGGCTAGAAACCAAGAACATCAAGTAGTTAAGGGACACGACAGGAGGTGCACTTTTCATTGACGTGGCAATTCTTTCATTGTTGTTTATTCATTGATTGTCATTAACTTAACACCAAACATAACTAAATTGCAATTTTAATTCTAATATTAATTATAATTTAACTATGTGCGGTATACGACAGCCGACTTTCAAATTATAGCAAATCATAGAGAGATGTTACATTGATATAGCAACTTGCAGAGTAAAAACAACAAGAAATTTACAGTGGCATCTCAAATAGCCTGGTCACATTAATACGAACTACAGAGAATGTTGATGGAAATTATCTGCTTCTGACAAATTTCATCATTAGATATCGTTACTCCGCGCATTGGGAGAATACAACAAAAACAACAATCAAAGTTTACAGAGAATGGTTCTCTTTTCGGAATTTGCCGTATATCATTGTAATGCGGAATTGTAAATTAACGATTTTATGATTTTCTTTTTGTAATTTTAACCGGTCCAAAACGCCCTACCTTAACCACCTACCCTAACCTATCCTTGTTCCTTCCCATGGAGTTCATGTGGTCTGAATAGACTAGTCCGCCATTACCCCTCCTCCATCATTGGCTTTGGACTGACTTGCGCTCTTATTGCCCTCCAAATGCTGCAAAATGAAAATAAAAATGAAATGGAATTGAAAGGGCCCGAGAGTCGATCACAAATTACGTTTGCGAATCACGAGTATGTAATCGTTTATCGTTGGTTCAACTGCTGATCCAAAGTTCGAGTATGACGTTTGCTTTAAACCTTCCGGGCCTTACTTTTGTAATCACGAAACCAATTGAGAACATTTCCCACGGTAGAAACGGCAATTTTCAGTATTTTGATATTTCGAATTGACTACGTCGGTTTTTTTTTGTGTGTCGTCTTCCATCTAACAGAACTTTTTAAAACTGTGCGTATCAAAAAGAAACTTACCCCATTGAATCAAATGCCCCTTAAAAACAAATCGGTATCAAAACATTCCTAAACGACCACTGGGGGCGCTGCTATTCAATAAAGAGTTCGAATTCAAAGTGAAAACCTTTGTTTCATTTGGTTGTGTATGATTCGGTTCAACGGTTACTAAATAATACGACTTTCTCAAAATATCCCAAACCTTCGGAACCAGTGCTGACTTCAGATGTTTGCTTTAAGAAATGTTCTAAACTATATTCCATCGGACGTTTTTCAGTCAGATTTAGTCCAGTGTTTGCTGAAAAATATTTTCTAATGTACAGCTTGAGTCATTTAATATCCAGGCACAAAAAACGGATCTATCTCGGAACCATGTTAATTAAAAAACTAAAAAACTTGGGTACTCAAAATAAAGGTCATTTGTTGAACTTTAAAGAAAACATAGTGAAAATTATTCCATTTTCGTTTTGATGAAATCTTTAACTTTTCTACGAATACCATTCATCATATCAGGGACACTCTGTTGGCTAGCCTGAGTGGCCATTTTGCTGCATCGTCTCTTCATCTCTGTTGCATCTCGAGCCACCTTTCCACTCTTCTTCAACATCTGTTTGACAACTGCCCAATATATCTCAATTGGGCGGAATTTAGGGCAATTGGGTGGATCCTTTTCGAAGAAATCTACTCCGTTGTTCGATACCACTGTAGTACTTCTCCGCTGTAGTGGCAGTTTGTCAAATCAGGTCAAAACTTTACAGGTCCATTGTAAGCTTTAATGTACGGAAAACACGTTTTTTTTTTCAGTCACTCCTGGGAAGTTGTACATTTTGGGATCCATAGTCTTGTTTGTCACGAAAACCTGGGTTTTTTGTCCGTGGCTGCAAATACTTTGCCAGATCATAGGCTTTCTTGCAAATTTGTAATTGTAATTGTAATAGTTCAGTGTATAGTCCGTGCTTTCCTGCTAAGATTGCGTATCCGGGGAGTCACCCCCAGGTCTATACACCTACCTCCACTGGGTAGGCACAAGTGTCCGTCCAGTTTCTGGTACATTAATTATCTATTTTTTATGCCTGAATGAAGTACTAATGCTTGAAAAGTTATAAGAAAACCCGTGTGAAAACAACTAACTAATAGTAATTGGTATTGCGCTCAATTGGCCATTATAATGAAGATTTTATTCCGACCTCTTGAAAATATTTCAAACTTTTGAGAGTGGACTAATGTCCATATTTGTACCTTTTAGATTTTGGATTATTAGTAACATTACATGAACTTTTCTCATTAAATGTCTCTCTCAACAACCAGATGGCAGCGTGGAAGGTGCCCTGTATTGGCCAACAAATTCTCTGTACAACCCTTCCCTTATACATCCAAACCCAACACCTCATCACATCCAAATGCTTTCCTGGAAATAAATAAGAATAATAATAAAAATAAAATATGTAGACACAAATTGACGAAACAACTACAAAAGGTCGGAATCGGATGCTTTCATGTTTCGTTGGCTGGCGATTCCCTTCCTGGTTCCAGGTGATATTTTTTCCAGTGAATATTTTCCTGAGCGACGGCATGCTCCTTTACAAGTGGTGATCCTGCAAATAGAGACTAAACAAACCGGACTACTCCTCGGATTGGTGGCCCGTCATATCATTAATAGCTGATATAACTAAATATTATTAAACAGACCCTTTATAATAAAAAGGCATTTCATGCTTATATTAATGAGTTGAGATGTGTGATTATTAGCGACCCCTGGGATCCTATTAAATTGTATTCCAAATACTCTGATTTGGCTAAATTGTTCTCAGAGTCAAAAATATTAACGTTATGAGTTTTATTGACCTATTGACCTACAAGTCAAGTCTTTATTCCTCTGTGATAGTAATCTTTATGCCTAACTGAATTATTCTTACTTAAAAGTATTGAGAAAACCCGTGTGTAAAACGGTAACATTTAGTTACATTCCATAAACCCATATTATTAAATATTTATTCCAACAACCAAATGAAAACTTAGAAGGTGCCTTGCATTGGCCAACAATAAATTCTCCTTCAAGCATTCCTCTTAACCATCCAAACCCAACACTTCATCAAACCTTTTTAATGAAGAGCTACATCTGATGACCTCAGTTGGCTGTTCTACTTAATAGCCCCTTAATCCTGTAATGTTACTAGTCTATACTGTTACTGTCACCCTCTATTGTTAGTGAGTACATAGGGAAGATGTACCTATAATAATCTCATCATTTTGCAATTCATCCTACTTGAAATAAAACGATATACACGTGACAGGATTAGTTAGTAATTTTTGTTGTAGTTATTTAACGAAGGCAAAAATTATTACAAAACGAAACCGATCCTTCAACTGCCCAATTCTTTGATTTGATCCTTTGATCGTAGGATGAATATAGGAACAATGAGATTAATATGGGGGCAGTTTCCCTATAATGTTTGAAGATTAATTATTGGTTTGATCTATAAACAAATCATCTGAAAGCTCATTTCTTTTTATCTCCTCCGCTCAGCTACCCTCAATGTATACTTCCCTAATCAGTCCCTCCGCTTCCTGTAATAATCTAACTCACAATCCATCGATTCCAAAGCACGAGCAAAATTCCTGCCGCCTAACATGCAAATGGGCAGAATGTTACAACTTGGAATTGTTACAGAAATCGATGAATCAACCCTCTCAGGTTTAACGCTAATATGCTATTATGATAAATTTAGAACCTCATAACTGCATGCTAGGACTTTGCAAAAACTTAGGATTTGGAAATTTGAGTCGCTTAACAAATCCTCAAACATATGTGCAAAAGCACGTTGGCCAATATTTAGCGTCAACCAGTGGGTACGTGTGCTCTACTCCAAGTTCCCCTTCTTTAAAACTCACCTTCAGTTCAATTTACCCATTGAGTTGGACACATCACAATAGAAAATCTTGTGATGGAGCACGGACGTTAGGTTACTAGATGTATGAAACATACTCTATAGCCTATTTAGGATTATATATGAAAAATCCAAATTTGGCCAACACCCACCATCATAGGCTTTCTTGCAAATTTATCCACAAAATCGAATTTGAACTTGCTAGTGACATCACCTCGATCAGTGGCTTCATAGAAATTTAGTCTGGGAAGCTGCCCATAATCCATCTTCACGTACGTTTCGTCGTCCATGAGGATGCATCTTTCGTACTTCGTAAGAGCCTCATTGAACAAATTCTGGGCACGTTTTTGGTCACTAAATTCTGCATCACTGTCCTGTTTGGTTGCTAACTGGCCCGACAAGATCGATAACCTTCACACAGACGAATCCTTCTGACAGTGCTTTGGCTGGCATTGAATTCTTGGCGATATTATAATCCGACAGCCCTGAGTTTGCCCTAACCGTTCTCAACACCTTCAAATGCAACTTCCGATCCGTAGTTTCACTACGACGCTTCCTATTATCCAGCCGATCGGTAGTATGCCGCTCAGGGAAATGTTTGAGAACGCCAATTTCTACGACTTCGCGATTTTTGAACCTGACCACGTCGTACTTTCGAAGTGGGTGTCAAACATTGACGGATTTCCGTCAAGTTTAACTTTTCTGAAACAAAGAGACTCGTGACGAACTTTACAGCACTGAAAGAGGAAACATTTCAAAGCTGCGGCCAAAACATTCCAGATCCGACCACTAGGAACGCTGCTATAAAATAAACAGTGCGCCCAGATATTAAATGACTCAAGCCTTTTAACATACATGTTTTGACCTTGTTCAGCTGATTCGTATTGTATTGAAATTATTCCTCCTGGTCGTAGATTCAAAGTCGGGTTTTTTCGTCTGTTGCAAATTTTCCTTCCACTTCGTTTTTACCCTACAGTCAGATTTGTAACTAGGTTAATATGTAAATATAAGGATCGTTACTGTACAGTTATTCTGCAATGTTGATTTAAAAGTAATCAAAACTAGTCATCAAATCTTAAATATAAATCAGAGCTCCTGTAGAGACGCCAACACCACCATCTAAAATAGCGCCAGCAATTTTCGAGTAATTATGCTTTGAGTTGCTCGCGTTACGGTAAATTATTGCGCTATTAATTTCATAATGAAATGATTTATATTGAAAAATTAACTTTTCATAAAAAGCCAAGATCCACGGCGTGCGGCTCAGATTCAACTTAATATGATCTTCTCGCGAGATGATTAATCGTTGGAAATAATTATTCCCCCCTCGCCAAGATTTAGACGAAAACCGAAGAAAACGAAATACTGGCATTGTCTAGGAAAACTGGTAGGGAAGGTAAGTGGGCTGAAATGTTGGTCGAATTTCAAACCCCCAACCCGTTCGCCCGGAAGTCGAACAATGTTGGTTACTGTGCCGCTACAATAAGCACGGCATGTTTCAAACTCTTCCTCGTTCCAGCTTGCACCCTTCTTCTTTGCTTTATGTCAATGGTATCTCATTTTTCTGCCTCATTTAAATATGAATGATGTGCCTTGATTATTTCAACCATTTAAGAGCGTTTCCGTCTGCTTTCGTTTTCTCGTTTCAGCTACTACGTGGGAATAGCACATTTTTTAACCGAATGCAGGGAAACCAAAGGACCTTTGCAAACTCCGCCTGTAAGTAAGAACGTGTGGCCCCAAATAGAAGAAGTATAGGAGCATTGAGTTCACAAATCTTGGCTGTGCTATCCTCGTGAATTTCCAGTGCGTTTGAAATTTGAAGCGAGTGAAACAAGTGCAAGTGACAAAGAAAAACCTGCCTAGGAATGTAAAAATGTAATACGCCCACACAAATGTAGCGCAAATAAAACAATGAAGCGAAAGAAATATCTAAAAAACAAACAAACAAACAATAACAATAAGCAGTTAAAATTTTTAGCATTAGCATAATAATGACATTAACATAATAAATTAGCACGAAAAAATGCTCTCAATCACTTTTTCAATTACCACAGCCCGAACCAACTAAAAAACTCCTGACAGGCAGGCAGGCGTCTGTACATCCTTCTCAACACTGATGAAGGTTTTGAAGGAAAGGAAAAATACCGACGGTAGGGACTAAGTAGAAAAAAAATACAAATAAAAGAAATCTTCTCGCATAAACAATGCCAGCGAAAGAAGGGAAATTACATACATTTTTTATGACAGCGTTTGGTCCATTGGCAAACCTGCTTGATTACTTGTTGGTTGTTCATCATGTGGGCTGTAAGGCCAGTGATAAGAGAGAAAAGCGTATCTGTGTGTGTGTGTGTGTGTGTGGTTAGGCAGACATCAGGTAAGTATCGATTCACTCCCGCAGCATTGAGTACGGTTACCACCATCAATCTCATTAATAATTGACGAAGGATGGTGAATTGATGTGCTTACGAAAAATTCAAACATTATTACGGAAACGGTAATAGGGCAATGGAATGCAAAGTAGGCCTAACAAGCAAATGCTCTTAGCAGCAAACATCACATGTTTATTTGAACTACAGAAATCAGTTGAAAATGAGACGAAAATATTACAAGATATTCTATAAGGTTTTTGTTGATTCAATCAAGCGTTTTACCCCGCATGTTGACAGGCGAATTTGAATTGCTGGTCGATGATTCTTTGAGATATGACTAAACTGCAAGTAAGTGCTAGTTTTTGGGTTTACATTGGTAGCCTGAGAATTAGTTAACACGATGGTAACACAAATTCATGATGTTCAGCGAATACTAAAAATTAAAAGCATTTCCGTCTCTTTCCAGGATTCTTTCAAAAACTGGCTGTGTACGTGTAGACGAGACTAGACTAGACTATTTCATTTTAGTTTAAAAAAGAAACTATAAAAACACACTTCTGGGATCATTATGATTATAATTTGAAAACTAGGAATTATTTTTTTTTTGTGGAATTCAAAGGAATTTGTTCGCGTTTACAAGTGCTAGTTTGAAGAAGGGTTTCAGTTTTTTGACGTAGGACGGCAAATGGCACGGCACGTACAATTTCAAGATCGAAAATATCTGTTGTTCGTCACAAAACGAGCAATAATTTCACTTCGCTCAAACATATAATCGACCCTTGTGTTATGCTGGTCAACAAATTAAATCAATCACGTTTTTAAAACACTTATAAAATATAACACTTATAACAACTAGGATCGATCCGTTCGCCAACGGGTTCACTGCTCGAGTTGCTACGTCGTCCTACGTCTTCATTGCGTACAACCCCAGTAGGCTCTCCCTTGTTGTTTTATTTTTTATTTTAGTGAACAAGAGAAGTGTTAGTTAAATTTTCCTAGTTTTCCAATTAGACTAGACTAGAGACTAGAAATGGGTGGTCTGATGATTTTCAAACTTAATTGATTTTATACAATCAAGTAAAACTTGACTCTCTTTACAGATGAACAGCTCCCTGTGTGAAAATAAAACTGCTACTGGTCCGATGGAAACGGCTCATTCAGCTGAGTAATTCTAGCGTTACTCGTCGCTCAGGCGCATGCCAATGGTTTCCTCGCCAGAACACCCTTCAGGGTAATTGTCACTGCCAGCTGTCATTTCAATACTAGCTCATTGCCACTCTGAGCCGCTCTAAGGCTGCCGAACGACTGCAGCATTTAGTAAGGGTGTACCCCTTTTATATCGTTAACTTCTGCATATGAGATCTCCCTTACTTGCATTTCAAGTCTGTGGTAGGAAAATACTCGGCATTTAGTAAATTTACTCTGCAAAACGAAATTTTAAGACATCATTTTATATTTGCTCATTTTCAAAAGTTTAATGTTGAAAATCAATAAATATTGGAATCGACGAGAAGAAATATTTCCGATAGATTGGGGCAAACGTTTTGAAAATGTTTGGAAAACGACTGAGATATTAACGTTCAAAACTTGACCGCTTTTCGTGATGGTCGCAAGAGGTTTTTTTTTTTAAATTGTACCCCAGTATAGAAAACAAAGACGTAGTCCTACGTCAAAACAAAAATAAAACAATAGGCCATTTCTGGCTTCAGCAGCGCTGATTCCGAATAGAGTGGAGGAGTTGAAGAGTGAAAAAGTACAGAACATGGCGGACACAGTGCTACGCGCGACTTCCTTGCGGATCCGCTTTGATCGTGGTGTACCGGAACCAACAGACAGCGATATTTTCAAGTTCATGAAGACAAAATTGCGTCTAAACAGTGAAGAGTTACTGTCCATGTACAAGTACAAACATGAAACATTGATCATTATCATGTTTAAGAAGGAAGAAGACATGTGAAACCTACTGCGTGACATGCCCAGAGTTATGGTCTTTGATTACAACAAGTATGAAAGTACAGAGGTCAGTTGTCGTCAGCAAATGCAATTGTGTGATATGTGAGACTATTTAACCTGCCACCTGAAGTTGAAGATCGCGGTGCGTGAAAGGTACGGAGAAGAGACTGGCTGCCCAATTTAGACTTCAACCCGGGGCGTCTATTTGGAGCTGAAAGAAGGCATATAAATATCAGCTACGCTGTACATCAGGAATCTGCGAACGAGGATCGCTTATGAGGGCCTTGTTAAAAAGTGTTATCTTTGCGGCAGCAATGATCACCTGTAGGTTGACTGTCCAGAGAAAAAATCAGTGAGCAGTAGACTACAACAGCAACGGCGATCATCGTCCAGCGGAGTTCTAAAGGGAGAATAGAGATGGATTAAGCAACAGCAAGATAAACCAACGGGTAGCGAAGAATGGGTCAGTCAGGGTCTTCCTAAGTGAACAATAGCGGTTCAACAATCGGTCGTGGGCAACGGGGAACAAGAGATGCAGGAAGAGGAGCAAAGCAGCGCCGGGGAAGGCCACATCTCTAACCAACCAAGCTGTTGGTGAGCAACCGGTGGCGGACGATCCCAACAACATGTGGACGAACGACATTGTAGCAGCAGGTTCGGAGGTAGAGCGCATCAAGGTCATGACCACACGAAGTAGGAAGCAAAATTCGGCAATACCAACAATACAGAAAGTACTTCGGGTTCGAACGAGTCACCAACGGGAAAATTTCATCACGTGCAAGCAGATCTGGTCGACCATGGGAGGAACGTTGAGCGAATCGCTAGATCGGATCGACAAGATTTAAAACCTGTGATTTTGAATTCTTCACGAAGCAGTTTACTAAAGAAACCGGTCAAAATCACGTGGGAACGGATGATCCAGTGAATTAAATATCTGAGCATTTACTGACCCCAATTGTATAGCACGCGAGACGAACCGAAATGATTTCATAAGGGACGAATGGCCAGTTTTCAGTAGCCCGAAATGTTATCATTGCATTGAGTAGACATGGAAACCGGTAACTGTCCGATTAGCCGGTCTTGCATGACTTTGTCTCCCATACCACAACCGGGCGGACTGTGGTGGGTGGACAAAATCCTGTCCGAACTACTAGCGGAGAGCTCGTGTTGAAAACTGAAATCATTTCGGTTCATCTCGCGTGCTATATACTAGCGTTGATTGCATAGCCCTGAATTAAGAGAGGCACGAAAATACACTACGAAGAAAGATTCTAAAGAGGGGACGAGCCTCAGTTATAATATCAGACACCGGCAACAAAGCAAAATAATTTTGCAGCTGAGGGGTGTGGCTATTTCTGTATTCATCATGGAATGAAACTAAATGAAATAAAAGAAGAAGACAATTTGAACCATTTGTAACCCGTTTTTGAGAACCCGGATAGGGTAAAACGTATTGTCTAGCTGCTCATACGGAGATTAGTATGGGAGCCAAAGTAGGTCATTTTTAAGTAAAAAATTGAACTACTTATACTAATAGCATTTAGTTGTTACTTCAATGCAATCATTTTGTAGGTTTTTCTGATCAAATGGTGTATTAATGAAGTCATTGCGTTCAGTTGAACGAGAGTTATTAACGTTCAAAAACCTTTCACTTTAGCATAACGCTCTCATTTTTCAAAATTTTGAAATGACAGCCGGTATAGAAAAGAGAAACGTAGTCCTACGTTAAAAAAACTTAAAAATTTTATCCAATACTTGGGAATTCCATGGATGATCTGAAATCATATATCGTATAAAGAATAGTATATCTAAAACTTCGATGTGCTGCTCCGTTTGCTTGCATCGCAATAATCATTTGTAAATAGTTAATCTCATAGGTAGTACATTAATTTTAATTAATGAAATGAACCATTTGAAATTCATATGTTACAACGGTAATTATTCAAAAAAGTGTGTAGATAAATACAGTGGAAAAACTAAATTATGTGATATAACCACACTGGAATTGACTATAAGCTTCGGGTCTTGACAGAGAATCCCTACTCAGCCCTTCCGAATGTCGAAAAAAGTTTTTCAAGCTTGTTGGTAACTTTGGACCTGGTAACGGAGGTACACTGAAAAACACGCATGATTATCATAAGATGGAACTAGAGAACACATTTTTCTTGTGCTTTATAAGACTTTTATGTTAGTCATAGGATACGACTTATGCTATAAGAAGCATTGCTAAGTGGAAAGTGTTTGTGTTTGAACAATATGTGTTACGTGTGCTTTAAATTTTTTTTTCACTGATTTTAGTGATTTTTAATGCGACTACCCTGTCATCTGAAGGTTAAACCATCAGTTGGTTTGTCGCAGCCATGGCGAAAACAGTCGCAACTACGCTGGGTAGTTTGTTCGTACTGTCAGCTCCATCTCGGAGCGAAGAAGTTGGACATCGTGAAGCAGTGCTGCGCGCCCGTAAAGTATAGCAGAAGCTGAAGAGGGAGACTAAGGGCAAGGAAAAACGAGACTTTCGCAGAACGATGAAGAAGCGCATGGGCAAGATCAGAATTGTTATGTGGAAGCGTCAGTCGAGGCCCGCCATGTCTGAGCATCAGGCAATCACCCAGCAGAAGCGGCTGAAGATGCTGGTGAAAAACATCTTGCCCCAGTCTGGTAATGCCGGGTCACGTCATTGCTAATATGTTCATAAAAGACCTAAATATGTACAGGCACTAATTAATGAACATTTAGCTTTGAAATTCACAAAATCGCCACTAAATTATTAAACACTGTGTCAACGAAAAAATAACAATTCGCACTACAAAAACTTGAAATGGCAATAAAAAATTGATAATTCACTTTCAATAATTCAAAAGTGACCGGTAAAACTTTCAAATAAAGCAATGGCAATACGAATAAACGCAATAATAAGCTCATAGTTTACCGTCATAAGTCCTAGCGCTAAACATGTGACAAAAGTCTTCAAATCATTCCAAAAACCAAACAAATTATTTTCATTTTTTTTTTGATTTTTTATTACGAAAGATTTGGAAAGATTTGAAAGATTTGAAGACTTTTGTCAGTGGTTTACACTTTTATAGAGAACAACTGGTGCAACTTTAATTATAGAAGTCGATCGCGTTCAGAAATAACATCAAATGGAACTAGAAAGAAGAATAAATATTGGGCACAAACACCTGGAAAATCCGGAGTGGTCCGGTTCCAAATTGGCTGAAGTGCTGAAGATGCCGAAAACAACAGTTTCTCGAGTGTTCAAAACCTACAAGGAAACCCTAAGTGTGGAAAGAAATCCGTGGACCCACAAAAAAAGCCAACCCCGGTCTTTCAAACCGAGATGTGGCCAGAATAAGAGAAAAAAGACTCCAAATGAAATTCAATACCCATTATTATGCCTATATTTGATGATATCTGGTTCTCAAATGTGCAAATTTAGGTGACATGCTCGTTTCTGTATATAAAAAGTCAAAACATGCGATCATTCAACGTGATTGTACTCACTCATTTGTGCTCTAACTTTGTACGGAAAGTATTAATCTACATATTGTTTTCACCAAAACATGTTATTTTATGTTGTCTACAATTGCTCAGGTCAAAGTTTGCATAAAAAAAATATATGAAAATTTAGGTAATAAAAACTAATTTTAAAGGGGTTATCACCAAAAACGACTTATATCTACAAAACTACTTGGCATAGAAATTTTTTGTCTTCAACAAAATTCATTTATTGAGTAGATCTACAACTTTGCCCAAAAAAATATCGTTCTATCTATTTAGGAAAATCAGTTATTTTTCTTTATTTTTTTCATAGTAGGCGATGACTATTTTTGGATATTACCAAACTATGCGCAACAAATATGCGAACAATTCGTCTGCAGACACTTTTTGAATACAGTTAATATTTAAGGCGCTATACAATTAAGTTCGTGATTTGACCATCTTCGACCACTGTGCGTCGTCGTCTTGAGAATGTCATGAATACAAACAGAGGACACATCGAGTAAGATTGTTTGAAAGGGCATAATAAACATTTTATTATTTTTTCTTAGCATTTCAAGTTTATTGATTTCGCTATTTACTTATTGCTTGCTCTCTAAATGCACCTTCACAGTTATTAATGGCAGCATCATTAATCATCAATTAAAACAAAGATTTGAGCAATAAAAAAAAAAAAAATGCTACCAAATAATGATGGCCTGTGCCAACAAATAATGTGTGATCAGCATTAAAAATTTAGAAATGAGCAATAACAGATGAGAAATGATCTTTGGATAATCTAATTGTGACCGGTAAATCTGTCAAATAAAGCAACAGCTATTAGTATATGTGCAAATAAATATGGCTTTATTTCCGCCAAATGATATTATTTAAGCACTAAACTACTCGCATGTGTCTTGGAATTTTTATTTGATTTTCCCATAAAAATAGTAAAATGAGCAATAAATAACTGAATAACCACAATAAAAAAAAAACTCAAATGTCCTAGGTAGTAGATACAGTTACCCATCTTTAAATTCAAAAATAATTTGATTTCGTGAAAACTTTCCCATGAAATATTCAACAACACCATTTAAAACTAAATGGGTTCCAGAGAGCAGAAAATAAATCCAGGCAAAAAATTGGGAATGAGCCATAAAAAGTGCCATTGGCAATCCCTTGAACTGTGTGGAATCGCGGTGTGGTGGATGAGTAGATCAATTACAAGGACGTTTGAATGACGAAGTATGGAAGTTGTAGTAAGTATGGTTGTGTAGCAAGTACAATCATACCCTATGCCCAGGGAGTCGAGAAATTTTCCAAAGGAGTCGAGAAGTCAATGTCAATGATTGTTATAAACAATAAATATGTCTCGAAAAATGAATTTTAATTTCAGTATTCAGAGAACTTTGATTTGTAAACCAAGGTCATGCTAAAGATAGAATCGATTTCCGGTTTAGACTACAAATTATCCGAAACTCCGGAACTTGTTCATGAAATGGGCATCGATACGACACCTAATGATTCTTATGCATAATTAACACTAGCTCCAAAAACTGAAGAAGTTTTTGATAGATTAATATAGGAACAGTTACCCTATTTTCGTTCTTACTGCAACCAACACTCTAAACACATGATACTGCCTTGTTTCAATTTGCCATCCACAGTGAATTTAAACTCGAAATACCCATCAAACTTGTCTTTGTAAAACCCCTCATAGGTTCTAGTTTGAATATTGTGACAGCAGTCGTAACGAACCTGACAGCACAATAAATTATGTTCCCTAAAAGTAAATACCCGGAATTTATTGCGGAAAAGAAGCAAGTTAGACTGCAGTGAGGTGCCCTGTACGAGGAATAAAAGTTACGAGTAGCAAATTTGATGTATGGCATAACCGGTATTCAATAAATAAACCAAAAACAATGACGCTTATTTCGCTTTGTCAGGAAAATGCTCCAACCGCATTATTGCGAGGATAAAGTTTTCAAAAATTTTCGCTGCTGTCAGGAAGGAAAGAGAAAACGGGCATCAGACCAGACCATGGAAGCAGTTAAGTAATACGATCACATGGTAAAGGGGCAAGGGTGGTGGAGGAGGGGGATATTTTAAAGTGAATTTTTCTCCCACCCTTTGGACAAATACGACGGAGCCGGAAGGATGAGAAGTTTGTCGAGCGATACTCTGAAACGAAAATATTTTATACAATTAATCCTTTTCCCTGCCTTTGCAAACTTTACAGCAGCATTTTGGCTGTTGTTGTAAGTTGGTCGTTTTCCGTGTAGAACACATCACTACAACCACTTACGTACACCCACAGGAGGGCTGTTTAGTAGGGCTTATGAATTGGTTGACGTCGTATAAAATGTTTTAAGCTTCTTTCAGTCACGAAACTTTACCAAAAGCCGGTAAAACAGAAGAGAGTTCCTTCTGCTTCAATATCTATATAATCACTGGCACAGGTAAGTTACTGCACTGACTGGCAGCAGCAGATTGTAATGACGATCAAAAGGATATTTCAAAACCATTCATGTTAGCTGAATAAAGAGGAAGATGTTTCTGAAAAGGGTTCTCTTCTTAAAAGAAATCATAATCGCGTAGAATTGAATGAAGAAAAAGTTTAGTTCAATTTATGCTTGGGCGATGAAACTAGAGTACAGTTTGTGTGAAGTAAAGAACGCATCTATTTGATAGCAAAAGATGCAACATTTGACTCTCATGGCTGTAAACGTAGTTTTACACCCTTATTTACAGTCAATCGCAACATTGAGCGTACACATGCGACTTGACGATGCTTTCCATTTATTTGGGACACAATATTTTTAAAAGGTTTCTTTTTGTGTATTTCCTTGATTAGTTTGTCAAATTTTTTTGTTTGTGGAGGACGGACGTCTGTCTTTTTTTTTTTTTTTCGGGTTGTGGGAGAGGTAGTGGGGGTTTGGGGAATTCTCTCTGGCGGACAATTTAAGTAGTTTCGCGAAGAAGAAAAAAGTGGTGTGGTGCTTATTCATTATTGTTTGATAAAAAAGGAAAAAAGAATTAGCGAAAAGTTGGGGAAAGACATATTGCGGTGGGGGAGCGCGGGGGGGTTGAAAGTGGAAAAGTGTATATGATTATATGTTGTGATAATAGTTATGGGGAGAAAAAAAAAAAAAGGAGAAAAATATTATTGGTGATATAAAAATTATTTGTTTTATTATTATTGGTTTTTTGTGAATTTGTGGGTAAAATATGTTGGATTTTATTTGTGTTAAATTAATTAGGGGGGTGGTGGGGGAATATGGGGGGGGGGGGTGGGGGGTGGTGGTGTTAGGGTGATAGTGAATAACAGAGAAAAAAATAATCAATGCGGTAGTATGTGGGTGCGGGGGGAGTTAATATTGGTAGAGTTGGGTGCGTTGTGTATGGTGGAGATAGCATAGTAGGGTATGTGTCCCTTGACTCAGCCTAATATGCAACAATCGATTACATTTTTTACTATAACTCGTAAAGTATTTGAGCAGGAAGCGATATTTAACTAGTTATAAACTTGCTTAAATATGTTCAATATGCCATTTGGTAGTATGTATCACGAAAAGTTACACAACTCATTTTATTAAGTCAGAAACTTTCGAGGGATATGGATGTAATGTCGGTCTATAAGCGCCAAAGTGGGTCTATTCATGGATGCAAGTTCGTCCCATTCGACAGATTTGTTATTAAATGTTGTCTTCGTACGATTTTTTTTTCTGATTTTCTGATTGAATGCTTTCCAGCTGTATTCGCTCTACCCAACAAACAATTTCATAAATCTAACTATACTAAAACTGCTAAGACACACTAAGTGATTTTCACATATAATTAAGCGACCATTTGATAATCAAAACATTATAATTCACTCTACACAGATTTTGTTCCTTTAGTTTGTGTTAAGATGACCCATATGGAAAACTTACAATCGAAACTCAGACATTTTTATTGTGAATTTTACCAATAACAACATTTTTACTACGCTTTCCATATAACAGGCCATAGTTGGGAACGTGGAAAAAAATATGTTCCTAACATTGGGTCTATGGTTTTCTTGTTAAATCATTGTTATTTTACCTATGTGACCTGTTAGTTTATAACGTGTGACTATTTTCTGTACATCTTGGCTGTATTATTCGGTTTATAGGTTCAATTTCTGCAAATTAAGACCATTCGAAAATCGTGTAGATAATCTGTTCAGCTTAACCAGTAAAGTCATATTGTTTAAAAAGTTGAGGAAATCGAAAATTACGCGGAAGTGAGCAACTATTAATTGATTAATAATGTCTCAACTGCTTTGAAATAAATCGGTCATTCTGATAGGAATATAATTTTGTTGATTATCGATGAATTAATGACATATTTGGTACATAGGCCGAATGAAGGAGCTAGGCTGACATTACATCCCGTTACCCTATGTCATGGTTCAATAGACTGAATAAAATATAGTAAAATTCAAACAAATCTGAAGGTTGCTCAACTGGGGTTGCTCTTCTAGAAAAAAAAAAAGCATTCGACAGTGTTTGGCATGAAGGTTTGATTGCTAAATTGAAAAAATTTTTTTTTCCCTCTTTTTTTTTTAAATTAAATTCAAAATTTTTTAACCAACAAAACTCTGGAGGTAATTTTATTAATTCAATATCTTATCTAATCCCTTTGAGAGCGGGGGTCTCTGGGGGGGCATTCTTGGGGGCCTTTTTTTTTTTTTTTTTTTTTCCCCCCTCCCTGGTGTTTCGGGGGGGGGGCTGATGTTTTTGTGTTGTGGTGACAGCCGCATCGATAAAAGAAAAAGTAGTCGTTGTGGGGGGAGGGGGCTGCAGAAAAGTTTGGACATTTTCTCTTCTTATTTACTGAAATGGAAGATTTCTCCAAACGCTTCCAAAACTCAACTAATAATATTCCCACATAAACCTAGAGCTTCTTTTTTGAAACCTAGTAATAGTCACATCGTTACTATGAGCGGTGTTCCAATTTTCTGGTCAAGCGAAGTGAAATACCTTGGTCTATTACTTGATCAACAATTGAATTTTAAAAATCACATTAAAGGCATTCAAACCAAATGTAATAAATATATAAAAGTTTTATAACCTCTTATAAACAGAAAATCCAGACTTTGTCTGAAAAACAAACTACTAATATTTAAAAAAATTTTTAGACCAGCCATGCTTTATGCTGTTCCAATATGGTCTAGTTGTTGTGCTACCAGGAAAAAAAAATCTTCAAAGGATTCAGAACAAAGTTCTGAAGATGATTTTGAAGCTGCCTTCTTGGTACAGTACTAACGAAGTACATAGAATTTCGAATGTTGAGACTTTAGAACAACTGTCCAACAAAAGATTATTATTGTTATACTGACACGCAGGAATAAAAACCTATTTAAAATACTGAACTGCTAAGGCATGAACAATGTCAACAAAATTAGGTAAATATTTTAACAATTAAGGTTGATACGTTACGGTAGTAGCTGGAGCACCTAGATTAACATGAAATGTAAATATGAATAAATTTGGAACAAATAAAGAGTTAAAAATAAAACAAAAAAATATAGTAGAAATTTATTAATTCGATCAATTTCTTCATATCAACAAGCAGTCCTACGTCAACTTTGCAGTTATGTCACTGACATAACTCACCCTTTCGTTCTTTTTATAACAAAAAACTTGAAATGTGAGCGTACATTTTGTCACGCCTGAAACTATGTTTTTTTTTGTTTTTAAGACGTAAAGTAAATATAAGACCGTTTGTATTTTTTATTTTCACTAAATGAGAGTTTTTTTTTATGATGAACAAAAGTTGGTTTTGATTACTTACGTTTTAACCCCGAAAAACTATAAAATAACAAACTAATCAGGTGTGAACGAGGATTCGTCTTGAATGTCGTTCTGAAATTTGAACTAATTTGGTTGAGAAATGATGCTGCAAAAACCATTTGAAGTTTACATGGAAATCACTTTGGCAAAATAAAAGTTTTGGTTCATTGTTCACCTCTTTCATAATTAAATGTGTGATCGTTGAACTATGGTAAGATAAGAACTCTAGAGAGCTTCGTTGAATCGAAAAACTCTAATGTTTTTGTTTTGTTTTAGTGTACATATTGTGGAGCACTACTTCAGCGGACTTCAAATGGTAAGTAGAGACCTTCCTCCGGTCCCTACAAGTTCCCAACTCACACCTCCACGAGTCATCACAAAAGACTGCCAGCTGAAACATGGTGATGATGAGAATGAGAATGAGAATGTTGTTAATTTAACAATTGTCAAGTGAGGGAGTGCGACTGAATATCATGTTTTTGAATATTACATTGTATATTTTCCATTCTTATTTAATTAATAATTTCAGCACGTTTTGGTATCATCTTTGCATTCCAAAACCTTTCATCTTAAGACCATGAAGTAGTTGGACAAGCATTAAGGGGTCAATTCGTTTTTCAGTATTTCAGCATATTATTTACATTAAAATTACACTTCTGAACTTTAACTACTACTTCCATAGAAACGGACATGCGCTTATCAGCAGTAGAGGATATGTTTTTATTTATTTTGTTTAGTGGAATTAATATTAGATGTTCCATTAATATCAGAAATGATCAAACCATGCCCTTCGATCTCTCAAAATTCTACTTTGCTGCTGACTAGAACAGCTTATAGATAATTTTTGAGAAACATGTCTTGTAAACTTAGCTGTAGCTTAAAACATAACATCTTTTTATTGAAGTTTTATCTATGATAATATACACAGCTCGAAAAAGTACGGTAGATTTCTGTTCAATATCAGGCACATAAATGGAACGTCGCACAACATAAAAGTTTACATTATTAAGAATGTAAAATTCTGAGATATTTCAAATATCTGGGGGTTGGCGGTTTTTGGTACAAAAACAACGTTATTGTCTCTGTACCAATCCAATGTCGATCGCGCGTAATGGTATGTTGCCAGGTCCGGACAAAATAATGTCTCGCCTCCGTGGGACCGCAGGAAGGGCAACAGACGCTTCTGGAGGCACTCGGTGCGGTAAATTTCGCTGTTGATGGTATCCGGTGTGATGTACGGTTTACTCAGTTTACCGCATTGGCATTTGGCCTGCCAGAGCTAGTATTTTTGTCCACCTTCTTCTTCTTTATGTCTTCCGGAACATCAAACCGTAATTTGGCAACGTAGACCTCCAGCCCCGCTATCTGCTTTGCGTCTGCCTTGATGTAGGTTTCGTCATCCATAACCACACACATCGGTTTCGTTAACCACTCTCGATACAGCTTCCTTGCGCGGGATTTGGCCGCCGTTTTTTGTTGATCATGCCGGTTTGGTGCCTTGCGGACCTTGAATACACGAAGCCCAGCTCGTTTCATGGTTTGCTGAACGAACCAGGTGGAACACTTTGCCTTCAGAGTCGCGTCGCGAATCGAAAGGTTCGGATTACACTTGAAATAATCCAACACCTTCCAGGCTTTCACAGGGTCAGCTGTCTTTGATTTTCTTCCAATTTCAGCCCGCCGCTCGGTCGTCTGGAAGTCCTTAAGCGAATTCACTCTAAGCTAGTTATACCCAGATTTTCATCATTTTTTACCCACAGACAAAAAGTTACACACGGATAAAAATGGTGCATTTTTTTTCGAGTTCAGGCCTTAGTGACAAATATCATCATATGGTTGAGCACTGCTTCGGCAGTGGATCAATTCCCGTCAATTCGCTACTACGCAGCAATATTCACTTCAAACGTGTTAATATCTTGAACATGTATAGACCCAATCATGAAATAATCATGTACAAAAATCAAGTCGTTTAGATTGAATACAGTTGAGTAGAAGTGAAAAAATGACGCCTGTGTTCCGCTTCCGAAGTAGTGCTCTACCCTTTTAACTGTTACCGATAACAAAACGTAAACTTAATGCATTTCCGCTCGTCGATTAGTTCACACCCTTTCTCCTTCCACTCACGTTTTAATGCTTAATAATATCTTTTACTATCACGATGAATGATAGATGGATCGGGACCCATAAATGGGAAATAAAAAAAAAGAGTATGGTGGTTGCTGCACCAGTGGTTGCTGCACCAGTGGTTGCTGCAATGTTGAGAAAGCTGCCGTGTCTTCGTAATTCCGCAACCCGTTACCGACCCGAACCGAATTAGATTAGAGTATCAAGTGGAAAAATATTGTGATGGGATTATTTAGTTGAACTAAACTACTGCAAAAACATCTGTTTGCTGCCCGCCAATAACAGCACCGATAGCCAATGCAGGAGATTAACGGAAGGTTTAGACGCTGATGAAAAGTTAGTCGTACGTAACCTCAACGGATCACTGAATGTATTCAAGAAGTTGTATTCTGAATGTTGCACCTTTGCGAATCGTGAGTAATCCTCGGTGAAGAGTCTCCTTGCCATCTGTTTGTGGCTAAAGAGCGGGCTCTTCTCCTTACTCACCCTCTTTTTAGCTGGCTCGCGTTTTTGACCAATTGTTCAATGTTATTGTTGGAAGGCGGCTCTTTATAATCCCGTGGTGCTTTCCCAGTACATAAGCAAACGGTGAAAATCGTATTCTTCGTGTTCTGTAATTTTTAATTTTTTTAACAGCTTGTTGCTTTAGAATTCAGTTTTTTCCCATACGATTGACAAGTGACAAGCCATTTTGCACCGCATTTCAGTGTGGTCACGCACACCAGCAGTCCATCTAGTGTTAGCGTTCATCCATTCATAGTTGAGCTCCACTTCCTGCCCGCGGAAACCGGCGGTGGTAGCCACACACGTTCGTCGCCCGACAGCAACAGATCAGTGAACTATATAATATGAGTTTTTCGTTTCTCTCTCTCTCTCTCTCTCTCTCTCTCTCTCTCTCTCCTGAATACATTGTAATCTTATTTTGTGTTTTGTGTTTTGCTTCTTTGTGTGTTTTTTTTTCCTGCAGCTAGGAGTTCAAAAAATCTTCTAAAGACTGGCCTGTGATTGTTCATGCAGAGCCTGTGGCGCTGGAACGTTGATCATTACGCCACTTCCTCTGCAGTTTGAACAGTCCCTGGTCGAGGACGTGGGATGCTATCAGAGGAGGAATACAAGGAACGTGAGGGGTATCGTCAGAACGGACTCGTTGGCTAAGTTGTAGCAAGAGTGGGACAATGCCATGGAATGATCCACTTCGCCTGCCAAGCTACGAGAATCGGTGTCGACTAATTAGGCTGGATATTCTAAGTACACGAAGGAATGTTGCGAAGGCACTTATAATTTCCGACATTTTGAAGAATCGAGTGAATTGCCCCGAAATTCGAGGTCAAATAATTTGTTTCGTCCGACCTAGAGCCTTGCGGAACAATCACCTGCTGCAACCAATACATCACCGCACTAATTACGGACAAAACAGCGCCATTACTGGCCTACAAAGGATTTTAATCGAGTGGCAACGGAATTTGATTTCAACATCTCACGTAATACGCATCGGACTAGATTTTTTAATGTGTTTAGATAAGCTGTTAATGTGTTACTTTTATTTTTATTTTCATGTTATTTTTGAGATCAACAACACATCATTGGGGCATATAAGCCTGTTGATGTACAGCATTAAATAAATAAATGAATAAATAAATAAATAAATAAATAAATCAATAAATAAATAAATAAATAAATAAATAAATAAATAAATAAATGCGGGAAATGGAAGGTGGACCCACCGGCTCATACCGAATGTGTCTGCGTGGGTGAATAGGAAGCATGGAGAAGTGAACTTCCATCTGACGCAGTTCCTGTCCGGGCACGGCTGCTTCCGGAAATATCTGCATCGGTTTGTTCACGCACCTTCACCTCTCTGTCCAGAGTACGGAAACGTAGAAGAGACACCGGAGCACGTAACGCGAATACTGTTCGAACTGTTTCTTTGGGTGTGTGTGTGTGTGTGTGTGTGTGTGTGTGTGTGTGTGTGTGTGTGTGTGTGTGTGTGTGTGGGGGTGTGTGTGTGTGTGTGTGTGTGGGTGTGTGTGTGTGTGTGTGTGTAACCCAAGTAACACAAAATATTTCATTGTATGCATTTGTGCTTTAATGTGATGAATAATTATGCACCCATTCCAGTGATTGAAAACCTTATAGGGTCATACTATAGAAATGAAATAGCGCAGGAGGTGGAGCCTGTGAAACAAAATTTAAGTTTGACAGTGATCATAAACAAAAAAATCTAAGGCTACTGTAAAACAAATTTTCGTCAGTTTTCAAAAAGGCATCCATGAACCAGGATTGAACCACGAACACCAAGCTTACAAGATCGGTCTCTGTACCACTCGACCACTTACACATGTGAGAAATGGAATCATTAGACTCCTCTTAAGCCTAGACTCTCCTAAACTCTTGATTATTTTATTTTAACTATCACCAACTTGATAGAGGACATATTTACTCGTTTCAACATAGAACAATTCAAGCAAAAAGAATGGGTATAATTTGAAAAGACTTGCTTTATTTTGATGAATATTCGATTACGCTTTAGCTAATACTAATTCTAGCAAGTGTACCGCTGCAAATAATGTACGATCGTACAAGGAATCGGCTACAACAATATTTAATTTTTCATCATACTGGCATGGTTCTGACATTAGGATTTTGAATGTTTCAGCGGTAAAAATATAAAAGATATATGTAGATACATATTTGATAATTATTAGTCTTACTTAAAAGTACAGGAACGGTCTTTCGAGGTCTAATACGACACGAACAAAACATACATTATTAGTTCTGTTGGCATTTGACATTTCTTCAATATGTCTGTTTCTTGAAATACAGAAGACTTGTGTTGCTACATGTATACAACATTATTTACAAACAAGATAGCAGACGTAAACAAACAAGTCCTATTTCAAAATCATTAAACATATATATGAAAAACCAATTTGTCATATAAGTAAATCTAGATTCGAATTGCATGAAACGTACATCTTCATGACTAAACTAGTCAAATTGCACTTCTATAAATTTACAGCATGACACATGGAAATTATTACCTTTCAATTTATGTTTTCAGTGCTACTTAGTAGGGACATTCAAAACCCCATGACGCGATTATAAAAACAGAAGTCCCTTCTGGGCTATTATTGTATGATTGTCGTAGGTATTTTCAAGTACCTCGACTTTTTTGATGGAGTGAATTTTCCTTCAAACTCACGGTACAGGTTGGGGAGAACGGTACGATGATAACCGCTCTTTCTTCCTCTGTGACAACTGTGACAATATATCAGTTCTTAACAATGGATAAGTAACACGTTTGGCTGGTTCTTCCTCAGTTGACAGAAGATTAGACCTCCCAATTTGTTCGAATTCATCATCGTACGATTGCACATGAAATGTGACTCTGTATCTCCACGGTAGTGATCAATTGCTCATAAAAAAATTCGATTGTCACCGAGTTCAATTTGTCAGAATCTATCAAAGTCGCGTATGATCTAACCTGTTATATCGATTGGACAAAGTTTAGGACAGCAATTGATGAAGCGGTAACGGCAAGAAGAGCTCCCTCTGATGGAGCAATAAAACTTCCTCTCCAACCTGATCTTAGACAGCGCGCTTCCATTTCAAACTCGACTAGTTCCAGGAACGTCATTTCGCAGGAAACCCCCTTCTCGATAATGGGATAACCATGCATTGGAGGTTCACCGTAAAAAGTCCAACGCGTTTAAAGTTTTCCGTAGACGTTAAAAACCTGATCACTTCGAAGGATACACGGCACTCGAACGCGAATTTAAGAGCCTCATTAAGGCCAATATACGCGGTTACTGGCGACAATTCGTGCACGGGCTATCGTGTGAATCGTCGATGAACAACCTTTGAAATACGGCGCGAAGATTGCGTAACCGAACTACAAAAAGCGAGAGCGAGGAGTACCCTTTTCAATGGTAGAACTCTCTCTCTCTTCTCTCTCGCACTCCTTTCGTGTGGCAATACGGCTCTAGGGGCTGACAGGAACAAGCTCAACTTGCTAAAGAACCTCCCAGCACGTCGTTTGAAGGTGTATGTTGAAATGGTTTAATCAGTGATTGATTGGCTTTATTATTTGTTTAATCAGCTTCTAGAACTAAAAAATGTACTGGATGATAGGAGACAGGTGAGAGTTATTGCCATTCAAAAGCCTGGTAAACCCGCACAACTCCTTTCGACCCATCGCGATCTCATCTTGTATTCGAAAGTTGTTAGGGAAAATGATCCTCTTCCGTCTGGACAAATGGGTTGAGACGAAAAATTTCACTTTCAGATACTCAATATGGTTTCTGTTGGGGTATGGAAATGAACGATATTCAGTTAAATTTTGCTAAAAAAAATCAAATAGCTTCTGTATTCTTGAATATCAAGGGGGCTTTTGAAGCAGTATTTGTTGAAGTTATTTCAAATAAACTCCACGCTTGTGGCTTTTCTTCATTAATGAATAACTTTTGGTACAATTGGCTGTCAGAGAAACATATGATTTTTTCTCATGAAAACTATACACCTTCCTGATTAAGCTTCATGGGTGTCCCCCAGGGATCGTGATTAAGCCCCTTTTTGTATAGTTTTAATGTCCAAGCCATTGAAATTTTCCCAAGTGAGAACTGTACGTTGAGACAATTAGCATATGACGGCGTAATGCCTATCACGGGGCCTATTTAATAGGGTCGATCTGCAAGGACCCTTAGGGAACGTCCATTAATTATGTCACGCAAAAAGTGACTTTTTAAAACCCCCCCCCCCCCCCCCTCTTTGTCACGTTTTTTGTATGGACCTTAAAAATTTTTTGTATGGATTGTCACGTATTTCCAAATGAACATGAACATTTTTAGTTGAAATCACCTGCATTTTTAAAACTTATTGTTTTTTTTGTACATGGTGGCAACGTAGAAATGATACACTTGAAAATTGTTATAAAACATAAACAGGATTGTAGTTCTCACTCATTACACTTGTAATAACAAGTCAAAGTATCAAACTTACATTGTGTTTAGTGATATTCAAATCTTTCTCCTCACGACTTGAAGACGCTTTTCAAAATTTTTGCAAACTGCGCGCACCAGTTCTTCCGGCATTTGATACCAAATCTCAACCAAACGTTATTTAAATGAGTCCATACACATGTGCTTCAGGTCGCCCAGTTTTCCTAGCATATATCCCCAGATACTGAAGGCCAGTGGGCTCAAATCAGGAGACGATGTATTTCATTCAGAGGAACTGATAAAACATGGTAAATTTTGCATTCACCACTGCTGAACAACGACTACCTTATGCGCTGGAACTGAATCCTGTTGGAAACAAAAAGTTTCATAACACAGGGAATTAGGTGGTTTTTGATAGCGTATTGTAAATAATACTCTTTGTTTATTTTCACGCCCCTGTCTAGGAACAACAGGGGTAGTTTGCCTTTTGACGATATGGAACCCCAAACCATAACCGCAGAAGCACTTTGGAATCGTTCAACTCCTCGTTGGTCAGCTGGTATTTCACGTAGACTTGCTCCATATCAATTTTCTTTGTCCACAGAAAAAAATAATGGTATGACCAGCGTGCGTTTTAAGCAGCGCCCGCGATCTGGCAACCTATCGGCAATGTTCTTGCGTGTCATTCCCTGAATCCTCTGTTTTTTAAAAACCCCATATCCAGGGTGCGTTTCTTACCGGGTTTCGTCTTAGGAACAATAGTGCCAGTATCCTTGAAACATTTTATGAACCTTCCGTCTGATTTCCATGTTTGTGAATCCGTCAAGATGCAAGATCCGAATTTGTTTTCCACATGAATCCATTTTTGTTTTCGTAAATTAAAGAATACAAATGCAGTTTGTTGCTTACGAATATACTGACAACCAGTCACTGTTTCAAAACCCACTCAAGGGGTTCACCGATAATGGTATAAATTGTACCGCGAGGATCACAAACGAATGTATAACTTACATGTTGCCACCCTGTATAGTGATGCAAAGTGATGCAGGAATTCAGAGATCTGTAAATGTCATCAGATCGGTTTTGTTTGCAAACCTGAGTAATTTGTTGAATATTCAATTATTTTAGAGATAGATCGTCTAGTTCAAACCTTTGTGGGGGATTGTGTCGGGACCATCATCATCATCATCATCATCATCATCATAATTGTCATCATCATCAGACTGCTCGTCAGCCTCACGTCAGACGGATTTGAGTCTTACGTTTCTTACTGGTGTGTGATAATGATGTTAAAACCGAGAGCGCACTCACGTGAGTTAACAATCAAAACCAATCCGTTCTAATCACATCCTAATCATCGGAATGTCAGCAAAATTTGCCACGAAAGCCGTCACCAACATTATTAGCATGCACCGAGTGCAAGCTGCAGTGTGGGATGTGCATTGGATATAAAATTTAGTGCAAATCGCTAGGCGTCGTCATTTTGAACATGCCACCAGCTTCCAAACAGCCCGAGCGAGCAAATATATTGTATTTATTTTATTGAAATTTCTCTGCACATATTTTTCTCGGAAAATGGTGCACAGCTGGCAGACGATTGAAAATTGAATTCTAATTATCGCAACTTTATTCTCATCATTGGTAGGGTCAAGTTGAGTCTAGTGTGGGTGCCGTGGTGATGATGAATCGTATACTAGTCGTACGAGTTTGTATTCATGGAAACAGACAAAAACTGTTTGAACTGATATGCATAATTCTTGGACTGGGCTGATTGATTGGATCTGTATAGTTCGGTTTGAATCTATTTCAGTCCAATGGGTGCAGAGCATTATTCTGCAATCAATAGAGGATTAGTCGACAGAACGCCAGGGGGAATCAAAGCAGATGCGGGTTTTGTTTTCTGTAAATGTGGTGAAAGTAAATCATAATTTGATGTATGAATTATAATTGCAAATCAGTGCTTTGGATTACCGAATGCTCGATGTGTCGAATTTTTACTCTTGAGCTTATGACCGGAAACAGTGTGGGTCAAATTAACAACACGAGATCTGTCTCTATTGAACGAGCAACGAAAATGAAGGATTGATCCAAACTAACCTAACCCAAGTTAATTGGAATTTCGTCCACATTAATTGGAATTTGATTATACTATTAATTTATTTCATCCCTGCTCACATTTTTTTCATATATTGTGTTGTGATATATTCGACTTTATGTTTATATGTTTAGTTCTGTCATGATGACGTATCAATAATGTAAGGAGGGACCATCAAATTTTCATAAAATCAAATGAAGTGCCCTTCCGTATGGGGTTTGGTTCTCCAAATTCCAAAGATTCTAGCAGCCATTTGTTGAAGAACTTAAGTTTTTTGTTAAAAATTGCCGGACAGTGGCAGATTAAATGTTCCTGCTTTTCTTTAACCATACCCTAAAATCTACATAAGTCACCTTACCATTTACTTATAAGTTTCAAGTCATTTGAGTAATTAACCAGTTTGATTGTCTTATTATGAAAGTGTTGAGCCAGTTTGCCTTTACCTTGAAAGATTCCCTGGTTTTCAGCTAATATTTAAGATTAGAAGCAGATAAAACACAGAATAATTCTGGCCTATCGAACTGAAGAGTTTATCAGAGTCTAGCTAGTGCGATGGCTCTTTCCTTTTCATCAAATTCATAACGGCTAGTAACCTAGAATAAATTGACTTGATAATGACAAGAAAACTCTTAAAGGTATTGAATACATTTCCAAACATAGTTGGAAGTGCTTTATAGCATTTATAACTGCTTTACTGTCTAACAGGAAGCATATATTTGAATGTCGATAAGAAACAGGACTCATCATGCGATGCTTCAAATCCAATGAGAATTCGAAAACAAGTATAATGTGTCCAAGTGTTAAAGATTAGTATGATGATATTTACTACCACCCATTGTAGCACGGAAACTAAGTCCGACAGCAATGGGCTCTCCTCTCTGTTAGACTTGATCAAGCTTCAATAACCACTGATTATCCTAATCATGCCATTATATGAAGGGCCAAAAAAACGGGTTGGGTGGATCGATAAGCAAGCTCACTTAAACGTATCCACAGGGATATAAAGAGAGGTGTGAATGTAGTTCGCCTCCCCGCGGTGCACCTTGGAAACTAATTTAATGGTAAAGGATAGGAGGGTGGAAACATAGGGGAAATTGGGGTGGTGGGGGGGGGGGAGGGGGGGGAGGGGGAGTTGTAACGTTCTCGACCTTCTTATTATGGGTTCGTGTGTTTGGATTATGTAGTTGGCAAAATACCTTCAATTGCAGTTAAATTAATTCAGAATAATTTTGAAATTTATTTGATTTCATGAACCATTTAGATTAAGCTTATAAATTTTTGAATTTCCTTGCTATAAAAATTTAAAAAGTTGTACTAAATAAATTACACTATGGCTGATCATAGATGGCAGTTAGAATTTTGAAATGGATTGACACTCGAGTAAAGGTGTATTGGTAAACGTCAAAAATGATGATGATGGATTTTTAGGTTCTTAAAACTAATTTCAGGACCAAATCGGTCATTTCTGAATTTCGTCGGCTAGAGAAAGGAAGCTAGCCATTGGGGTTCGTTTATTTAATCTACCGAGTTTTTAAGGTGTGTTCAATTGATTTTTTATGTTAAATAGTGTTAAAAAGAATGTAAATTAATTTTCAGAATAAGTTTTTAGTTAAAGTGTACCGTTATAAAATAGTTGAATTTATCTGCTTGTGTTTTTTTTTCATTAAATAGTTTTTATCGGAAATTTCACCCAAGTGGCGAAGGCTCTTTTCTTCCTAGCTTTCTTTGTCTACAAAAAAAGGTAATGCTTTTGTGAATTCATTTTAGTATTGTATGATGTTTAATTCGTTTGTTGTTGGACCTCAGCGTCCAATAGGCGCTTTTTTTGTTCGGACCTCAAGTTCGCCATCTTATTTTGGCTATTGTGCACGTGGTGCCTTTCCGGTGGCCACAGCTCGTTGAGGCCCGCCAGCTCCTGGCAGACAAACGGGGTAGGGAGAAAAGTTTCCTCCAACCTGCCTGCGTACGTTTGCCGTATGATCGGGTAGAGTACCGGAGTGCCGACGCCCTCAACCCCGCAACTTTATTTCGGCCATTCTTCATCCGAGCAAGCCCCAACAACTACGGGAACCCTATCTGGTGGAAGTCACTTGCTACGTGACTGCGGCGGCCAGAACATCGCACGCCAGCTCATCGCACACAACTCACGTGCCCCTCGGTTATTCCGGACTACAAAAAGACCCTGCGCAGGTTAGTCTATTCGTGGCCATGAAACACACACAATACAACACTCACACACACACACACAATAACGAGACGGAAAAAATGAATACAGATTAAAATGAATTAAGCTAAATTTCTATACGTTATTCTTTCATACTACCTGAGCCCTGTGGTAAAATTAGTCCGCCCGGATGTACGTTTCCGCTTTGCATCTCCGTTGATTGAGCATACCTTCCTTTCATTTTAAGATCTTGTTCTTTCCGTGGTCATCATTTTGCATTTACCAAAGCAACCGTTCTAAATCTCCCTGAGAATTGCACCCATGCTGAAAAGGCTTAGTCGGGCACCATAAAACACGACCAGTAGTCTCTCCATGGCGAGAGTGACGCATAAGCCACTGCGTTTGGCGGCAATTTCCAAGTGTTTAGGAAAGGGACGGTTAATAACGTGTGGGCAGAAGCGTGGAGGGGAAAAAAGGAGGAAATAAAAAACCAAGAGAGACGAATGTGCAGAGGCCGCGTAAGGGGGGGTGCGGAGGGGAGGGCAGGGGGAGGGGAAGGGGGGGACCCTCCTAAAGGGGAGGCCGAAGGGCTTGGGGCGAGGAAAGAGGGGAGGGGAAAGAGTGCGAGGCGGGGAGGGGCAGGGGGGGACCTCAAGGGAGACGGAGGAGGGGGAGGGACAGGGTGGGGGGGGGGGGGCGGGGTGAGCGGGGGTGTGGCGGGGGCGGGAAAAATAGCAGTAGAGGAGGGGCGGGGGGGGGATAAGTGAGGAAAAAGAGAAATAAAACTAAAAAAGAAAAGGACAAGTGACAGGTGGATCGCAAGCGCAACCGCGGAGAGGCCCTCATCGTCAAGACCGAGGCGTCTAATTACTCCGAGGTCTTGAAAGCGATGCGCGGGGACGCTAAATTGGCAGGCCTAGGCACCGATGTGCGGAGTATACGCCGTACCCGCACTGGCGAGATGCTTTTGGAGCCTAAGAAAGCGACAACGGTTAAGGGCCTGGCGTATAGAGACCTGGCAAAACAGGCCTTAGGTGAGGGTGTGGAGATGCGCGCCCTCATCTCGCAGGTGACGATCCAGTGTAAAAACCGGGATGAGATCACCGAGGCAGACGAGATCTCCACTGCACTAAAGGAACAGTGCAAGGCCGAGGTTGCTGCCGCAGACATACGTCTGAGGAAGGGTCCACTTGGGACCCAGGTGGCAACCCTGAGGGTAGCGGCAGTCGACGCAGACGCGGCGTTGAAAGTGGCGAAGGTGAAGGTGGGATGGTCGATATGCTCACTAAGCCTACACCAGCCGCCGAAGGCATGCTTCAGATGCCTAGAGAGCGGGCTCATGTCCTGGGAGTGCAAAGGCCCAGATAGGAGCAACAGAAGGTGTGGCAGCACTAGCCACAAGGCGCGGGATTGCAAAGGTCCCCCCAAATGCTTGATGTGCGCCGGGAAACCGGACTATAAGCACGTCATGTGGGGGGGGGGGGGGGTCTAAGTGCCCGGCCGCTAAGGGTATTCCAACGAGCCAACCGTAATGCAGGTAATCCAACAAAACCTGAACCATTGTGAGGCAGCCCAGCAACTGCTGTGTTAGACAGTTAGCGAGTCGGCATCGGATATCGCCATAATTTTCGACTCATACCGCATCCCATCCGGAAACTAGTTTGCGGACAGGTCTAATATGGCGGCATTATGGACGACGGGCAAGTACCCGGTTCAGGAGGTTGTGTTTACCACAAACGAAGGCTTCGTGGTTGTAAAAGTGAATGGAGTGTTCTTCTGCAGCTGCTACGAACCGCCAAGATGGTCGATCGAAGAGTTTTCCAATATGCTCGATCGGATGACAACGGAGCTAACTGGCTTGAACCCGTTGATAATAGCGGGCGAATTCAACGCTTGGGCGCTCGAGTGGGGGAGCCGCCTTACCAACCCTAGGGACCAGATTTTTCTGGAGGCCTTGGCTAGGCTCAATGTGGACCTAGCCAACGTGGGTACCAAGAGTACCTACCATAGAAACGGAGTGGAATCGATCATCGATATAAAATTTAGCAGTCTTGGGCTGCTTAGCAATTGGAGGGTGGATGATGGCTACACCCATAGCGACCACTTGGCGGTTCGTTATTGTATCGTCCACAATACAAGGCAGCGAGCGGAAGGAGGAGCATCCACTCCATTCGCCTGCAGATGGAGGACGTCCTACTTTGATGTAGAGACTTTTTAAGAGGCGCTTGAGAGGGAACGAAACTTACGCGAAACCCAGGAACCTTGCGGCGAACGACTCGTTATGACACTTACACGAGCGTGCGATGCGACCATGCCGAGGGAAGTCAAACCGAGGAATGGAAAATCGCCGGTGTATTGGTGGCCGGAGTCGGAGGGTGCAAAGAGCGCGGTCAGACGCCGATAGAATCGAGTGTAGAGGGGCGCTAGTCGCCGCGAAGCCCGCACTAAAGAGGGAGATAAAGGCCAGCAAGCGAGCCTGCTTCGAGGGTCTGTGTCAGAAGGCCAATACAAATCCGTGGGGTGACGCCTACCGGGTAGTAATGGCCAAAGCCAGAGGATCGGCGGCTTCAACTGAGCGTTCATCAGAGCTGCTGCAGGTGATCGTTGGGGGACTCTTTCCGAGCCACGACCCAAGTCCATGGCCCCCCGCCGCCGTAGATGTGTCCCATGACCAGCGTTCCAGTATCCCAGACCTTAACGCTGTCATAGCGACGGAAGGGTGGACGACTCAGCCGAACATCCGTGACCACGTGGGCACTGACAACGGCACATTGGGGGCCGGCGACGAGGCGATGGTGACGAATGATGAACTCATTGCGATAGCAAAGTGGCTAAAGGTGAACAAAGCGCCGGGACCGGATGGTATTCCGAACCTGGCCATCAAGACGGCTATCTTGCTGGATCCCGAAATGTTCAGGGTGGTGAAGCAAAAGTGTCTGGACGAGGGCGTCTTCCCGGACGCCTGGAAAATTCAGACCCTTGTGTTGCTACCAAAGACAGGGACACCACCAGGAGATCCATCGGCATATAGACCTATATGTCTGTTGGATACAGCGGGTAAGGTGCTCAAGAGGGTAATCCTCAACAGACTGACAACATACACGGAGGGTATAGGCGGTCTGACCAATAATCAGTTTGGCTTCCGTAAAGGGAAGTCGACGGTGGATGCCATCCTGTCCGTCACAAGATGGCTGAGGTGGCAATCCAGCGCAAGAGGCGAGGAGTACGATATTGTGCGGTGGTCACCCTTGACGCGAGGAATGCGTTCAATAGCACCAGCTGGGCGGCTATCGCCGACTCGCTCCAACGCCTTCAGGTTCCTGGGTACCTGTACAAGATTTTCGGAAGCTACTTCCAGAATCGCGTACTGGTATATAATACAGAGGCAGGCCAGAAACCGCAGGCGTCCCACAAGGTTCGATCCTGGGTCCGGTGTTATGGAACACGATGTACGACGAGGTACTGCGGCTTGAGTTTCCGAGCGGGGTGAAGATAGTCGGGTTCGCGGACGACATCACCCTAGAGATATGTGGCGAATCCATCGAGGAGGTCGAGTTAACGGCCTCACACTCCATTGGCATTGTGGAGAGATGGATGAGCTCCAGGCAATTGGAGCTAGCCCACCATAAGACCGAGGTCACGGTGGTGAATAATCGGAAATCGGAGCAACATGCGACAATCAGTGTAGGTAACTGCACAATAGAATCGAAGAGGTTCTTGAGGTATCTTGGGGATATGATCGACGATAAGCTGTCCTTTGTCAGTCACGTCGATTACGCTTGCAAGAAAGCCTCTATGGCTATACCGGCACTATCCCGCATGATGTCGAATAGCTCGGCGGTGCAGGGGAGTAAGCGTAAACTCCTGGCCAGCGTCGCCCTGTCCATACTTAGGTACGGCGGGCCGGCATGGATCACCGCCTTGAGTACCAAGAGCTACGCAAGTAAGCTCGAGAGTACACACAGGCTTATGTACCTAAGAGTGGTGAGTGCATACCGAACGGTATCACGCGACGCGGTCTGCGTCCTAGCGGGGATGATGCCAATAGGCATTGTCATAAAAGAAGACGTAGAGTGCTTCGAGCAACTTGGAACAAGAGGTATTCGGAAGACCACTAGAGCTGCATCCATGGTTAAGTGGCAAAGGGAATGGAACAACTCAACCAAAGGTCGGTGGACCCACCGACTAATCCCGAAATTAACCGGGTGGGTCGGTAGGCGACATGGTGAAGTGAACTTCCACTTAACGCAGATATTGTCTGGCCATGGCTGTTTTAGACAATACCTGCACAAATATGGGCAGTCCTCCGCATGCAGCGAGTGCGCGGGAGTCGAGGAAACTGCGGAACATGTGTTCTTCGCATGTCCTCGCTTTGACGGCGCGAGATCCGGCATGATTGCCGTAAGCGGTCACGACACGACTCCGGATAACTTGGTCCAGAGGATGTGCCAGGACCGGGGCGTCTGGGACGCGGTATGCGTAGCAGGCTCCCAGATCGTCCTCGATCTTCAAAAAAAAAATGGCGAAACGACCAAAGGCAGGTCGCAGTGACCACCTAACTACTAAAGCCCTAAGTAGTTAGACATAGTGGGTGCTTAACAAGCACCAATTAGTAATGTTTAAACATTTTTAATCTTTAACAATTAGTAATGTTTAAATCATCTATGAAGTAAAATCAATAAAACAATATTATCAAATATTGTGAGTTATGATAAAGTAATGACAAAGATTGAACTGTAAAATCAGACAATAGACAAATGTTTCTGATCAGCTCAGATTTGGTAAAACGTCCATTTGCAAACGGGAAATGAAAAATATATTTAGTAATAAGTGCAAAAGCTTACCACAGATGCCGTTGCCGCTTCAAGGCACAAGATACTTCTTTATCATAAGAGGAGAAGAAAGGATAAAAATAATAATTGGACATATAAGACATAATAAATAAAAGTATATATAACCTATTAGATAAAAATTATAAAATTATTTCTATGTTAATATATAAATCATGAAAACACAAGTAATGATGAAAATGGTAATGATGATGATAAAGATGAATGGTTATTGTAATGAATAAACAATGTCATATAAGATAATATATATAGGGAAGGGATATTATAACATGAACTGAAAATTACATGTGTGCCAACTGCTATTTTGTTGCAATTGTTGAAAAACTTGCGCATCCATTATCTAATCTAATCTAATAATTTAATCTCACACTAACGCAGCCTATTCTTGAAAGCATCCTGGAAAATGACGTCTTCTTGAATGCATCATTTTTCTTGTCACCGGCCAGGCCAACTGCGTAGCATGTACCGCAGAGAGGATTCCAAGAAATAGAGCGATTCCAGAAAGAGTGTCTGAAATCGCTCTACTACTTCGAATCAAGGAAAGGAAGAAAGCGTGGACCTCCCGTATCAAACGCTTCCATATAGAGTTAAATAAGTGTATTTATCGTTGGGAGCATAGATGCTAGAAAGATTAGTTTATGCTCCTTTTGCCTGTGGGTGGACTTTTGGCATTTGAACCAAAAGTCTGGCAATAATTTGCCAAGGTTATAGCGCCTTATCTCGCTCACTGAAATTTAGATTGAAATTTAAAATTTACAGAATAATACACTGTGCTTCCACTATATACAAGCTCATCGATTTAGCACCACCCGGGGGAGACTTGGTCCTATTGCCAATGATTCCATTATCTCCAATCCGCTCAATCAATCGCAATGTTTTGTGATATAGTGGACGGATTATTATAATTTGAGATAACTCAATGCAGACGTCTTCAAAATTTGGCAGATCGACAGGCAATCGGTGGAGACCCACCTGGTACCTCATAGCAATATGCTTAGAGGCGGACCGGAAGATTTGATGAGCTATCTCCCCCTGAAAAACAAAAAAATTAGACAATGTATGACAGCCATGAGAAACACATGAAATTTAAATTTTTAATTATTTTACAATACCTGATGACCAGGAAGACCTGGAACACATCATGCGAAAGACAGTACATCCCAAAGTTTGATAACTGAAACCAAGTTATGTGCAATAATATACTATTATATCATTACAACAAAAACAGATGAAAAATGTATTTTACATCTATTTCCCGTAATGTCCTTCCATGTTATTAGGGTGGATCTAAGGCAAGGATGATCCCAAAGCGCACTGCAACTACGAACCTAATGTGAATAGTAAAATTCTCAATGTGACCTCCAGGCACACGATCATCTGTAGCAGCTGAAAATAGCATAAAAAATATTGTGAAGGATGTATAAAAAAAAGTAATAATAATTAAAAATAATAATAATAATAATAATAATAATAATAATAATAATAATAATAATAATAATAATAATCGGAAACTATGGGACCAACGTCTATCGCCTCGCAACGGATGGTTGGACTGCTTGGTAGCAGGTTCAGCAACAGCAGCAATCGGTAATGGAAAACGGATTGGATGCTCCTTGGTAGAATAAATGAAATCCGGTTGTTTCTTCTCTGTTTTTTTTTTGTTTCTTGATTATCGAGATTTTCAACCTCGGGCTGGTTCATCTCCCATCATAATCACTCAAACACCACTTTTGGGCATTTTCGTAACTTGTCAGGGGGTGAGATTCGAACTCGTGACTTTGACGTGAGAGGTATGGATGTTAACCACTACGCTGGGGTCTTTATTTATACGCTGGGGGTTTATTCTTCTCTTTCAATCTTAATTCCAACGCGTTTACAAACAACGCAAAGTTGGCAAAATCGCTAAAAGTTGCCAAATCAACCGTTACAAATGTAATTAAAGTGTTTGGGGAACGTTTGTCGACAGCCAGGAAGTCTGGATCGGGGGGAAATCGAAAACCGGAAGCCGCTGAGACGACAAAGAGAGTTGCCGGTAGTTTCAAGCGAAACCCTAACCTATCTCTCCGAGATGCCGCAAATAAGCTGGGTGTATCGTCTACAACCGTGCATCGAGCCAAAAACGAGCCGGACTATCGACTTACAAGAAGGTAGTGACTCCAAATCGCGATGATAAACAAAATACGACGGCCAAAGCGCGATCCCGGAGGCTGTACACGACGATGCTGACGAAGTTTGACTGCGTGGTAATGGACGACGAAACCTACGTCAAAGCCGACTACAAGCAGCTTCCGGGACAGGAGTTTTATACGGCAAAAGGAAGGGGAAAGGTAGCAGATATTTTCAAGCACACGAAACTGTCAAAGTTCGCAAAGAAATATCTGGTTTGGCAAGCCATCTGTACCTGTGGCTTGAAAAGCAGCATTTTCATAGCTTCCGGGACTGTCAACCAAGAAATTTACGTGAAAGAGTGTTTGAATAAACGTCTGCTGCCTTTCCTGAAGAAACACGGTTGTTCCGTACTGTTTTGGCCGGATTTGGCATCTTGCCATTACGGTAAAAAGGCCATGGAGTGGTACGCCGCCAACAACGTGCAGGTGGTTCCCAAGGACAAGAACCCTCCCAACACGCCAGAGCTCCGCCCAATTGAGAAATACTGGGCTATTGTCAAGCGGAACCTAAAGAAGACCAAAAAAACTGCTAAGGACGAGCAGCAGTTCAAGGCAAACTGGCTTTCTGCGGCGAAGAAGGTGGACAAGGTGGCTGTACAAAATCTGATGGCAGGGGTCAAGCGTAAGGCCCGGCAATTCGGATTTGGAAAAGCGGAAGCCTAACTGAATATTTTTTCTGAATTTTATACTAATTGAACTTGAAAAAGAAATTTAATTTGATTTTTTAAATAAACGATTTCACCGATTTACACGCGTTTTCCCTTGACCAAATTTTGACCGTATCACCCTTTAAGTTTCTAAAGGTTTTTTTCTATGAATTTAAGTCATTGAATTTTATTAAAATTAATAAATGCTCTTCAATTCTGCTGAATATGTATATCTATATGTCATGAGTTCATACATATTTTTTTGATTCATGTATAATTAAATGGTTTATGTTTTATTTAATTGCAATAAGACCTTCACATTCCAGAGTTATATTCATCTGCCACTGATTGAGCTGTAAAGATGCACCAAGCTGCATATGATTATCATATGCCTATTATTACTATTTTAACTATTTCATCATATTATTTTATTTATAACCATATTTAAATTACAGGATGACGAATTCCAACCATGGCATATTTTAATTAAATATTATAGTATATTTCATTGCTCTATTACATACTGCATATATTGCATATTATGACATATTATGTACATTATATATAATAAATACTGTGTTGGGAGGGAGCATCAGGGTATCATTCAAGCTGAAATTGGACGATGGTTTGATTGACTGCCTGAGTCTAGGAGGGAACGTGCATTATCATATTCTTTATCCTACCGATTCGATTGTGATGCTGCGTATTCTACTCCAACAGTTTTAGTGAGAGTGACGCGCCCTTCTTAACAAGCCATCCTGTAGAAAGCTTAATAAGTATTGCGAATTGGGTTATTCGAATTGTTGGATCGTATCGTTGGAAGGAGATTCTTAATTTCCCGTGGATTTCGCGAGAGTGTCTCTGCTTACGGGTCCACCCCTCCGTTTTTGGCCCTTCGTACAGCGATATTGTGGCTCAATTTGATCTTGCTATTAAGTGGAGCTGCATCCAAGCCAAGGGCATGGTGGCTACCATACATACATACATACATAACAATCCAGTGGTTGTCAGTTATATTTTGTAAATACATATATTATATTCTATTTCGTACATTACATACATACAATCATTAACAAAGGGGGGAATACGACGACGAAGTGTGGTTATCTGGCCCAAGTCATGGATGACAATTATGCCTTCTTTGATGGAAATCATCAGATCAAGATCAGCGAAAATCTAATTATCTTCCGATAGTCTACAGTGAGTTTGCAAAACCCTATTTTCAACAAAACACCGGCCAGAAATCCTAATGTATGTATTGCTTACTGTACATGTCCTGTAATAAGAGCGTTTCGTTGGAAGGAGATTCTCTATCCTTTCCGTGGGTTTCGTGTAAGTGCTTCTGCTTACAGGTCCACACCCCCATTTTTGGCCCTTCATACAACGGAATAGTGAGGATTACAGGTATGTTCAGTTTGATCTTGCCATTAGGAGGAACTGTACGCCATATCAAGTCCTGCACTTGTTGTGGCTTCCTATCACATCACATCACATCACATCTACATAACGTTGAATTTTTTAGCGCCGGAATAGCTGGGATAACGTTTCACCACCACAAGGAAGTTGAAAAGTTCAGCTTACCCCCGAAAGAAATACATGGAAATTAAAGAAGGATTGTGCAAACATATTTTTGATTTTGAGTCAAACGGGGACTAGAATCAACTGAAGCAAAACGCTGCAGATTTTAACGAAATGATCTCACAATTTCAGGAAAAATTTAGAACCAGAGTGTACAAGAGATTACAAATTGAGGATTTTGTCACTGTTGCCAAAATCATGGAGTATTCAGAATGTATTGAAGTATTTTGACGTACCTTTATATCTGGTGAAGCAAGCCCGGGACCTCACTGTAGAGAAAGGAATCCTTCCAACTCTGAATGATAGGATTGGTCACGGTTTGGACTTGGAGGTAAAGAACGAAATTCAACAGTTCTTTGACAGTGATTTTGTAAGCAGAGCCATGCCAGGGCAAAATGATTTTGTTTCTGTCAAGAAAAAATGGTAAGCGAGAACACGTTCAGAAACGATTACTTCTTTGTTCATTACGATAAGCATACATAGGTTTCAAAGAAAATAGTAGAAATATTGTGGGCTTCAGCTCCTTTGCCGCTTTACGCCCTCATCATTTTAAATTACTTGGAAATTCTAGTTCACATAATATTTGCGTTTGTATAATCCATGTGAACATCGAATTGATAATACATGCTCTGAAAAAATATTCGTTCGATACTGACTCAAACCTATACATGGATTAAATATTCTGCAATACAGAAACTAGATCAAAACTTTATTATCTTCGTGAATGCGATCGTTGTCCAACCCGCACAGATTTTGAAAGATTTTTTTTGGACAGAATTAGAGGAACGTAACTTATCTGATATAACTTTCGAGCAATGGATTTCAACTGATCGTTGCAATCTTGAGACGCTTATTCAACAGGTTGATGAGTTTGTACTTTTGCGCTACGTTGGAAAAGTTGGTATCCCAAAATTTTATAAAATTTCAACAGTCTTAATTTTTATGGCAAACAAAATCTACTTTGAAAAACGGAAAAGTAGTAGTAGTATGTAACTATTTTGAAAAAAAAAATTCATTTGTGCTTCAAGATGCTGCGCAATGTAGTTATTGGAATAACGATCAGGCTACAATTCATTTATTATTCAGTGTCGGGAACGCTAAGAACTTTGAGCTTTATTGTCATTTCTAAGGTTCTTAACCATGATACCATTGCGGTCCAAGTTTTCATTTCAAAATTGATACACTTTTTGAAATCTGAAATAGAATAAAAAAAAAGCCATATTTATTTCAGATGGAGCTGCATCGCAATATAAAAATAGAAAAACTGCACATCCTGTAGATTTAAATCCAAATGTAACATTGATACTGAATGGCATTTTTTCGCTACAGTCCATGGAAAAGGACCGATTGCGATTGGTGGTGCATTGATACGAATAGCTTGAAATTCAAGTCTATCTTTAGAAACTGAACATGCAGTCAAAAGTGCAGAGGAGTTATATAATTGGGCCAACCAAAAAAAAATGATTATTTGACAAAAATGTCGTTTTGATAAATATCACAAAAATAATATTAACAAGGAGTAACAGAATGGAGTAGTATCTTTCAACGAACAAAAATGGTTAGAGGTACCAAGAAATATCACTCGTTTGTTCCCATTTCAGAGACTAGGATATAGCTAAACTGTTTTCAAATGATGATGCGTCGAGCATGTATGATGTTTTTAAACATAAAATAAATAAGAAGTGCAATATTTTAAAAATTGTTCAGATGTTAGTTTTTAATTTATCTCTGGAACGAACACTCCAGTCAAACCGGCCCTACACAATGATTATCAGGATTTTTGATGTTTTAAAAAAAAAGTTGCATTATATTTTATTAAAAGTTTATTTAATTCAACATCCGTATGGTAACTTTCAAATTGTTCATCAGATTGTCTTGATGTTAAGTTGTGAATTGTAGGCAATTCTGTGTACAATTCAAAACACCACTTGTTGCTGATTGAGAATCGCGTTTAAGTTTTGAATAGGGTGAAACTCAAATATTTATTTGGTTCAACAAATTAAATTGAGTATATCGAAGATGGTAATATTAAAGAAGTTTATTCTTTTCACTTTTTTATGTTCAAAATTGGCTCGGGAATCATAATTTGCCAACGAGCACATATGTTTTCTTGAAAATGATCAATGTTTTAAAAATGCACTCAAAATGGCTTCTTCAGAAACTTTTTTGTTTAAAGGCCTTCGCAAACCGCAGCGTTTTTTGCAACCGCGGCATCGAAATCGCGGCGAAAAAATCGGCAAAAAACGCTGTGATTTGGGAAGGTCTTAAAACTTCTCCCCTGAAGTCATGAAAATGTGCGTTAACGTGTCTTGTTTTAGTGGTTAAAATTTGGCGAAAAAATTTAAGATATGCATTTTTTTTTAATTTTGGGTTAATAACTTTGGTTTATCAATAGTTTTCGAGTTAAAATTGTTTGAACAAAACTTGTGCAAAAACACTTACGACCTTTTCAAAACTTACTTGAGAATCTTTTTTTTTCTATCAGTGGAAAATGATCAGTCACCAACACCGAGAGCATAGGCGAAATCTCATTCCAATCAACGACCATGAAGTTTGGTCGATCGGTCATTTGGCATGGAATCCGTCAACACATAAAATGTGTATCCGATTAAAATGACACACCGAATATCTTCTGTAACTTTCGAATCGTATGAGTAAAAACCTGAAAATTTGAGCAAATCTTATTCATAGTGTATTGTTCACATCCACAGAAAAAAATAATGAGTTTTAAAAGGCGTGTAAAAATTCCTATCGTTTGATTCCGAGCCAAGCCAAGCGTAAACAACGAAATTATTTGCAATCTTTTATACGCCATACAACAATTTTGGCAGTCTTCCATACAACAGACTACATTCAGGCGTTATCTGACTTAAATTTACATGAAATATCCCATTCATTTCTGCCAAATCTAGCATTCCCATTATGTGCATTAGATAATGCCGAAAATTAAATGTTTCTTTTAATCTGTGTCTGTCAAGTTTCATACTTATTCATATGGCTGGCCCACAATTGATACGTTGCGGATGCGTTTGCGTGAATTTGACAGTTTTCATATAGGTTTTATGTCAAATTTACGTGAACGCATCCGCAACGTATCAATTATGGGTAAGCCAATACAGTATTTCCAGTCATGTCGTCGAAACAAAAAAACCGTCCTCAATGAAAATAAAAAAAAAATGGGCGCACAGAAAAACCATTAAATCTGTTTGTTTTTGTAGCTGTCATAATAAAACCACCAACATAATGGTAAAGTCAAACGGGTGCCATTTGAACTTAATTGCGCAATTCTTGAAACAATTCTGGACAAATGTATGATCACCAATGGATTCACAACAATTTGTTCTCCTGTTTGTTGCATTAAACACACGCTCAATATTTTCTGGATATGCTCAAAATACTGGTATTTTTTCACATTTACTATCAATTCTTAATAAATTTGTCAGGTCGACGATGGATTGTTGCTTTATTGCGTCGCCATCCTCAATTTTGCATGTGAACCCCTTAAGCCGCCACAGTTGCAAGCGTTAGAGTTTCTAAGGATGATATTAAGAGTTTGTTTGATATCATACACACCTTCGTCTAGAAGCCAAGATCTTTAAGATATCCTCCTGGAGAGCCAAGATCTTGTATCGAGGATTTTAATTGGAAATGAATCCGGTTTTTCAATTCAGCCTTACAGCAAGCGAATAATTACCACTAAGTTGAAAGGAAGATAACAGATTCTGAGCCAACAACCAACCCCCTTTGAAGCCGCTGAGGTTTGTGGAAAACTTCAAATAATCCTTGTAGTAATGTTTCCGAATTTCACGCGAATATTACAGCCAGGTGATGTAGCTATATTCGGCCCTTTGAAGAACTCGTGGATTCATGTGACAGCAACAGTAACAATGTTGAATTTCGGAAAGCCTCTGCATAAGGCAAATACAAAACCGTTGAAATCTCAACCACTATATACCGAATGGGTTCCGGACATGTGTTATTTTCCGATTTGATCAAAATACTGTAGATTACAGCAAATGTTAGGCTAAACACGTGTTTCAGTTGTAGTTGATGAGAGCCAAACCTGTATCTGTACTTAATGAAGCCAAATCCCTGATCGAATACAGTTCTTTAACTCTATTTCGATAAAAATACAGTTCTTTAACTCTATTTCGATAGAATACATGTCGCAGACCGATTAGCCTTTACATTAAGAACGTTTTGCCATAAGGAGAGTTACCTCCCTTCACTGAAAATAACCATCCAGCCGATTTATCCTTTCCATCAGATATGGAAGGACTTTGTTCTATTAGTAAACCACCAGAACATTCAACGCTACTCGATGGTGATGATTCACAGTTTACAATGGAGTTGTACACTGGTGATGGCACGCAGATTTATGAGAGCATTATAAATCTGCAACACAGGGTCCTGAAAAGTTCAATCGTGATTTGTTTGAGAACATCATATTAGATGAACAATCCCTTTTTTGGTCAACTCCAAGCAGACCTAAAATTGCCGGTGAAACTTTGAAAGGTAAGTTTTAGCGTCACAAGATGGGTTTAGCGTGATTGAGGACGATTACTTACAACCTTTATTTCCCCGAAACCAGTGATTTCTGATTTCTAAGAATAGTAATGGTCATTTCTAGAAATAACAGTGTTTTTTTTAAATTTGCATTGCAGGTGTAACAGATCTGGTCAATTCCAGTGTAAAAATTTAACAGAGCCCATCAGCAATAGTTTAATATCACAGCGAAGACAATACTCCAGAAGTCTTCAGTCGACAGAAAATCTAAGCAAAATAAGTAAACTAAGCATTTCTGATTTTTTAACAACGACAGCAACCCCGAAAAGATCATCAACACATCGCAATTATAAGAAAACTTCATATTCCGTTTCAACAGCATCAAAGAGACTTTTGGAGTTGCATAAAATGGAACAGGATACATTGAAATCGGATTCGTTGAAAAAGAAAATAGCAGAGGCGAGTGCCAAAGCAAAGTAGGAAAAGAAAGAAACGAAAAAATAAAAATAAAAGCATAAAACAACAAAACAGGAACTCAAAACGAAATCAGCAGCAAATAAGGACAACCGTGCAAAAAAGAAAACAGAAGGGTTTAATGTTATGTTTTGTTTTCTCACTTTTCCAAGTTTTTTTGCGCAACATAGTGTAGATTGATTTCACAGTTGAAAAAAATAGTGGTGGGTTACATCTGGTATATAATCGTAAGGTTCACGTAGGACCGCGTTGGTTTATTATCTAATTTGTACGTATCATTACACATACATGGTTGGTTAAAATGTTAATAAAATAGTTCTATAGTTATGCTTTGGACCCGTCTTTTCCTATGAATTTTGCTCAATACTGCACTTTCGCGATCCTCAACTTTTTAGGCCATGCTATAGCACACGAGACGAACCGAAAGGATTTCATAAGGGACGAATGGCCAGTTTTCAGTGGCCCGAAATTTTATCATTGCATTGAGTAGACATGGAAACCGGTAACTGTCCGATTAGCCAGTCTTGCAAGACTCTGTTTCCCATACCACAACCGGGCGGACTGTGGCGGGTGGACAAAGCCCTGTCCGAACCATCAGCTGAGAGCTCGTGTCGAAAACTGAAATCATTTCGGTTCATCTCGGGTGCTATATACTAGCGTTGATTGCATAGCCCTGAATGAAGAGAGGCACGAAAATACAGTACGAAGCAAAATTCTAAAAAGGAGACGGGCCTAAGTTATAAAATCAGACACTGGCAACAAAACAAAATAATTTTGCAGCTGAGCGGTGTGGCTTTTTCTGTATTCATCATAGAATGCATCTAAATTAATTAAAAGAAGAAGACAATTTGAAGCATTTGTTACTCGTGTTTGAGGACCCGGATAGGAAAAAACATATTTTCAACCTGTTCATACGGAGAGTTATATGGGAGCAACAGTAGGTCATTTTAAAGCAAATAATTGAACAACTTATACGAATAGCAGTTAATTGTTATTTCATTGCGAACATTTTGTAAGTTTTTCTGATCTGAAGTTAATGTGTTTAGTTGAACGCTCTCATTTTTCAAAATGTTGAAATGATTTTCTTAATGAGATTAACGGGTATTAACTATGCACAATACGATGGAGTGAGCAGCTTTGATGCTTTAAATCACAGAAAAGTACGTATATTAATGAAATAATTTAATAGGCTTCCTTCAATAAGGCGAAAGAGAAACTGAGAGATTCTCTTCTCTCTTGTTCTCTTCCAGTAATTGGTGGCACGTATCATAGAAGGTGGACTGGCGACCAGCCAGTGGTCAGTTAGCTGATTGATCTGCAGGCTGTTGCTAGCAAGCCATTGGCGTTGGCTAGCCAACCGTTGCTATGCAGCCATTAATGATGCAGTGGTGTGCTAGGCAGTCGGTTGCCAGTCGGTCATTAATTATTGACTTTGAATTCCCAAACAAACCCTGAACATTCTATTACGCGATATGGATAATGGCCTCCAGCTGGTCGATGATATCAACACAATCACTACAGCCAGCACAATCGTTACCCTTGCATCAAACCAACATTCAAACCAAACGTCCCTTTCCAGGACCGTCAAATAATTTTTAAAAAGCGAATCATAGAATGTTTTAACATACTTACTCACTTAGTTATGCTAACCCATTAGAACAGTCCTGCGTTGCAATGCTCCGCTACGAAACAAACGAAACTTATCAAACGTTTTAAAGTAGTCTACGTCAACTTGTCGTAAGATACACAACCCCACTGATTTTTAATCCAGATAAACATTGTTTAAAATAATATTCATATTACATATTCCAGCTAATGAAATTGACGAGGTAGAAACTTTTCTACTTTTAAATCAAAGTATGGTGATGACTGTCTAGGGCTCAAACTCTGATCTTGGTTGAAAATCGAACAGATGCAGAAATCGCTGCGTGATGGTATCGACAATACTCCTGCTCAGGTAATCCTCATACCTACACCTACTGAAATATTTTTTAAATGATTATAAACAAAGGTGTTCCAAAAAATCATGGTGCTCAACCTCAAAAAGGATGATGAACATATTTCAAGCATTGTTGTAGATTTAAAAATGGACGTAAAGGATCAGGAAACCCGATTTAAAAAAATTAACATAGCTCAGCAAACAGCGTAGATTTCAATTATTTGGTTCTACAAAAATAAATCAGATATTTTCATCTCATACTTTGTATTTTTTGGACACCCTACCGTGCAAGCATAATATTATGAATAGTGCCAAAAAACGGGCCGGGCTCCGTTCATTCAAAGTTCAGAAAGCTCCAAACCGCAATGAAAAACAGAATAGGACAGCTAAAACACGTGCGCGAAAGCTGTACACACAAATGTTGACGAAACCACACTGCTGCATCATGGACGATGAAACACACGTAAAAGCGGACTTTAAACAAATTCGATGTTCCAGAGTCTTTCAGGAAACAGCAAGTGTCAAAGTTCTCTAAGAAATTCATGATTTGGCAGGGGATTTGTTCGTGTGGTAAATGGAGCAAGCCTTCCTTGCCAACTTCAACCTTAAATGGTCAAGTATACATGAATGAATGCCTGAAAAAACGACTGCTTCCGTTTCTCAAAACACACATCTTTCCTACAATTTTTTGGCCGGATCTAGCCTCTTCCTCTACTACTCCAAGGATGTTCTGGAGTGGTACAAGACGAATGGTGTCAATTTCGTGCCGAAGGATCTTGATCCCCCAAACTCTCCAGAGTTGCGGCCAATTGAAAAATATTGGGCTATAATGAAGCACGAACTTTGTAAGCATCCTACAGTTTTCACTACAGAACAGGAAATGTTGAAGTCATGGTTGAAAGCAAAAAAAAAAATATCGGTTCAAGCGTTGTACAAAATCTTATGTGTGGTATTAAGAAGAAACTTCGGGCTTTTGGATTTGGTAAAGAAATACAGTGAAATAAAAATACATAAACCAAGATTATACATTGTATTTTATTCCCTGAAATAATCATGACAATCGGTTGAGAGCCTTGTTTTTGAGAACGAGTTCAAAGTGATGCAATTTAACTGTGGACACCCTTTATTTGATTTATTCTTATCAATGTATAAACCTTGTTTATTCATTCCAATGACTGGATAGATCGAATATGGTTTTAGCGTAGAATTTTTGATTTATAGTATATTTGTTTTTCTCCGTGTAAGACAATTCATAAGCCACCGTTACTTGCGTCATATTTGCAACAGTTGGTAGAAGATAATTTAAATCAATTATCTGCTAACTTCTAGTAACTGGTCATGCTAATGTTGCTAGTTAATGGATATTCTACACATATTAGCGATGATGATAGTGGCTGGCTCATACCTACACACTTAGATTTTTTTACAGTATACTGTAATTTTTTACCGAATATGAAACAGCAGAACATTCGGTAATCGATTCGGTAGTTTTTAAGCTTTACAATACGTTCAGTAAATTTAACTTCGCTACCCGGCTGTCAAAACTTACCGAAATGTTCTGTAAATTTTGCTGAACGATTGGTAACGTGAGCTGTCACATTTTTACCGAAAATGATGTAAAAAATTTACAGTTGCTCAGCAAAATTTACAAATTCGTTTGTAAATGGGTTTTTATTGATTTTTTTTCTTGATTTTGAAATTGAGGATAATTAATGAGTTAAATTAATCTGTCATTCGCATTCATTTCTTGCCCATTTCTGTTTATTTAGATCATTTATTTGTGTGTTAATAATTAAAATAGTATAATCAGATAAACTAACACTTGGTTACCGTTGCGTAAAATATCTTAGGAATTTCCCATCTAACGTTGCTGCAATCGGATGATCCTTGGAGTAAGCCAACAAAATTCCTTTCCTTGTGAATGTGGCTACGGTCCCGGGAAGTTGCTGTCCATATCTCTATTTTTAGCACTTATTTTTGGAACTTATTTTGGCTGCACCGTGCAACTCACGAGAGCTGGCCAACATTCAACTTCAAAATGGTGGGAAAATATTGCGTTTGACAGCATGGAATGAATTTACAATCTGTTCGGTACTTTTTTATACTTCTTTTGCAAAAGAATAAATTTACAGTTCATTCGTAATTATTTTTACAGTGCTACGGAACTGCTGCCATTTACAGTTTTAATCGGTAGTTTTTTTCTACAATGTTCGGTAGTTTTCTGCAAATTACAGAAATTCCGTTGTTTTGATTGCCGGAATTTTGTCAAATGTCATATTTTACTGAATGTTCGGTGAAATTTCTGTTTTACAGACCGAATTCAGCAAAATAAGTACCGAACAGGATATTGAAAATTGGGTGTGTAGTTTCTACTGCGGTTTTTTTTGCGTGTATTATTGGGATTGAGGGCTATCGAAATCATATATTTTTTTATGCTATAAATAAAAAACAATTATATTCTATAAATATTAACACAGAAAAAATTCTTGCAGGTTTCACAACGGATAGATGATCGTGCAAGGATGTCAGTACTCAAAACCATTTTGATCAAAACATAAATGTTTATTCACAGAACATGTAATAATTAAAATCATGGAGAAGCAATCAAAGCAATAATTTGATTGTTTTACGGGAGATGGCATTTGCCATGACAAACTATATTCGATAATCAAATTTTAACAAGTTTAACGAGAAACTAAATGGCACTTTGTTGGCACGCTATACAACGTAAACGCCAGCTTTAAAAAATCAGCCAGTGCTGTCCCACTTTGCCGACGACCGAAAATTTGAGCCAGGCAGCCTGAAAATTTATTACAAACTTACTTATTACCATCCATTTGGCTTTCAATCCACTCGGTGCTCGAAGCTCAGAGTTGTAGATAGAATTGTAAACCGTGCATGTTTCGATAAACAATTTGTAAATACGGCTGCATAATGTGTCCGTGTTCTGGTTTATTCCAGTTGCTCCGCCTTGGAACACATTTAATTCAATTTTCCCGCGTATCAATTCAACTATCAAACATTATCCGTTAACAATTTTAAGCTATTGAAAATAACCAAAATATAAGGTAATGTCTTAAAATGCCGATTTTTCAGAGTAAATTTACTTAATGCTCTGTACTTTACTATCACAGATTTCAAATTTAATCAAAGGAGGGCTCATATGCAGCACTAAACGATATAAAACGGGTACACCTTCGCAATTTTATTCATTAGAGTCGCAGTACTGGAGCTGAGCAGCACATCGAGCGATCAAGTAACAGGCAGCTGGCAATGGTATGAACTCTGGAGGCAACCCCGATGGCATGAAACGTGTAGTGTGGAGCGGCATGTGCCAACGTAGCAGGTGGTGGAATAGCCATAGAAGGTGCACTGGCGACCAACCAGTGGTGAGCTAGTTGATTGCTCTAAGACTGTTGCTAGCAAGCCCTTGGCTAGGCAACCGTTGCAAGCCAGCCATTGTATATGCAGTGGTGTGCTAGGCAGTCGGTTGCCCAAGCCGGTGGTGATTTTTTGCCAGCCGGTGGGCGCCATCACCAGGAGCAAAATAACGTGCTTGAGTGTGTGATATTCTTGGTAGCCATCTTTATCCGAAGCGCAACGTGCACGGCAGAAACCATCTGCTTCGTGAAAAGACCCAGAACGACTAATTCAAATCCGTCCTTTTTAGGAAGACCAATCCATATCTGAGAGAGTTTGTTTAATTTGAATGTATCTAACAACTAACCAAATGGCAGACAGCGGTGGTTAAAACAATTTTAATTTTCTCTCCGTTGCATACCTTGAGCATTGTGCACAATTTACAAATGGCTGCCGTCATGAAAAATTGAAATGTCTTACGGCAAGGGTTGGGTGTCAATTGACGATCGAAAATTAATCGACCGTCACGAAATATTGCAACAAATTAAACGCTTATTACTTCATAAATGCTTGATAGATTTTCAAAATGAACATCAATCGGTTGGAAATTTTCCCGCATATCAATTCAATTATCAAAAATTATTCGTTAACAATTTGAAAATATAGAAAGTAACGCAAATGAAAGGTGATGTCTTATAACTTTGTTTTACAAGGTTGGATTTCATAAATTCACAGTACTTTCCTATCACAGATTTCAAATGTGAGCAAAGGAAGGTCTCTAGCTTTGGCTGCTGGAGGTGGTAACCGTTGCTAGGTAGCCATAAATTATGCAATGGTGTACTAGGCAGTCGGTTGCCAGCCGGTGGGCGCAACCACGAGGAAGCGAAATAAGGTGCTTGTGTGTGTGATCTTGTTGGTAGCCATGTTTGGTGAACGCAACGTGCAACGGCTGAAATAACCTGCTTCTTCAAAAGACCGAGAAGGTTTTAATTATTATGCGGACAATTTCAAATCGGTCCTTTTCAGGACAATTCATCAATCGGTATTGGAAAATTTTAGAGAATGTTGCGTTCCGGCAAGAATCAAGAAATTTCCTACGTTTGATTTTCGCTTTGATTTTCGAAAAGGATACTCCGAAGTAACATTTCCTGTATACTCCAATTAGTACAGTTATGAACAGTTATTCTGTTATTTTAAAGATTCGCGTTGCATAGGGTTTTCTAGGAAGAAATAAATTTTGAGAAACTGTGAAAGTAAGAATAAGTACGATGCCTAATCGTTTTGATGCCAAACGTATGCGCATAGTGCGGAAGTGCGTTAAAATCGAACATATGAAAAATCCTCCGACCATGTACCGATGCCGAGTGAACTCGTGATTATCAGGCAAAACTTAAACGTTGCCAACTACTGGCTGGAGAAGGGCCTTCAACTTGAGGCCGTATCATCATTTATACCTTTCTGAAGAGTGTACAATAGCATTTCCTAATTTTCATAATGCATACTAACATACAGGGTCCTCCCTTAGGTCAGTCGGTAAAGGCGCGGCTACAAAGCAACACCATGCTGGAGGGGGCTGGGTTCGATTCCCGTTCTGGTCTAGACATTTTTCGTTAAGGAAAATTTCTCGACTCTCTGGACATATAGGGTATGATTGTACTTGCCACATAATCATACTAATGCAAAAATGGTACCGGCAATGAAAGCTCTCAATTAATAACTGTGGAAGTTCATTTAGAATACTAAGTTCAGATCAAGCAATAAGCTTGATACGCTAAGAAAGAACAAGAAGAAGACTAACATACTTACTCACTTATGCTAACCCAACGTCCGATTAGAACAGTATTTGCGTTGCAACATAGTTTGAAATAAACATTTAATTTTCTGCATTATCTAATACTTAAACAGGGAATGCTAGATTTGACACGAATTCCTGGAATATTTCATTTTAATGTGAACCTGATATCACTGAAATCAGGTCTGTTGTATGAAAGATTGCAAACAATTTCTTTTTGACGTAGGACTACGTCTGTGTTTTCAATACAGGGGTACACGTTCGAATTGCGAAAATTTAGAGCGTCACGAAAAATATATAGGTTTTGAACGTTAATAACTAAGTCATTTCACGATCGATTTACAAAATGTTTTCACCAAATGGATCGGGACATTTTCTACGCTTCGATTCCAATATTTAAATCTATTGATTTATAACATTCAACTATTGAAATCAACGCAAATATAAGGTAATGTCTTATAATGTCGATTTTTTCAGAGTAAATTTACCAAATACACAGTACTTTTCTAGCACAGATTTCATATTTAAGTAACGAACGTCTCCTAGGCAGCCATGAATGTTATATAACGGGTACACCTTCGCATTTTGAATTAGTTTTTCGGTGGTCGTGGAGCTGTGCAGAGTAGGATCTGCAGTTGGATCGTAGCCGGCAGCAGCACTGGCGAGCAATCGCTGCCCAGAGAAGCGTTGGTGCAGTTGACTATTGTTGCCATGGCTGCTGAAGCCTACGATTTGGCGGGAAAAAGCCGCCCGTGACAACGAGACAAGAATCAACTATCCCACGTCACCTGAAGATGGCCACCCGCAACGACGAGTAGCTGAACCAAGAATACCAAGAAGAAAGCCCAAGTTCAATCGCGAACCATGTTTCTCCCCCATCAACTAAATCCGTCCTTTTCAGGACGACCAAATCAGTTTGCCAACTAAAGAGTTTGTTTGGTGAAAATTTTCTCTGGTGCTGTTTTAAATTAATTTCAATCACCGCGCCCCGGCTGAACATAGCATTAATTAAACGCCGCGTCCCGGAGTAAGTGACAAAGAACGTTGAACAACCAACGAACGAAATTCTAGAATGGATAATTCGAACCGAACTGCGACACTTCAGACCGACCATGTGGTTGAGTTCGTTGTAGTTCCTAGTTGTGCATAGCGGATTAGTTGCTGGTTATAGCAAGTAATTCAGGCTTATTTTTGTTAAGAAATTCATCCGTCTAGCGTGCAGTAATTAAAACTAATTATTGTGGCGCAATAACTGAATTTTGTCCCCTTTGGTGCAATTTGTATCCCATTGTCTTCGTTGGTACCGCCTTCTTTCGTGCACTACGACAGTCGTTAAGCTGCGCAGTGGTCTTAGGATCGCAGTTGGCGGCGGCGAGCAGTCGTTGCCCAGAGAGGCGTTGTTGCAGTTGGCTGTTGTTGCGTTGAACAACCAATGAACCAACAGATCCATAACTATCTTCTACGCGTTAGAGATAGTGGCCATCGCGAACTACAACCGGGGCCGTATCATAATTAAGAGCCACCATATGCTTTCTAAAGAGCGTACAATTGAATTTTCTTGGCCCTTTTCAGGACTGACTTAAATCAATTAGCGGATGGCCCTGACGTGTATGGGAATTCGATTGCTGCATAGTCCTACGTCAACTTTTCGTACAACCCCATTGGGCTGTCCCTTATAGTTTTTTACGCTTGTTTTGGCTTTCAATTGAACAACGCAGAATTTTAGGGGTCTGCTAAAATTTTTTTTTTTTTTTCTGTGAATGTTCCGCTACGAAACTAATCAAACGGTTTAACGTAGTCTACTTCGACCGGTCGTGTGTTAAACACAACACCACTGATTTTTTGTTTAGAAAATAGAATACAGTGAATACATTTTCACGAACTATGCTTTGATGAAATGAAAGATGTTCCAGAAGATGTTAAAACCGCAGTTGAACCTTAAGCGAAGCTGCAGAACTTAAAAATCTTCATCAAAAACGGTACCTGATGCTTCCCGTGAGTCTTGCTTCTACTACCTTGATCAAAAAGTTTCCGTAATCTATTCAGGAAATTACAAATACAAGATTATACATCCAAATCGACATTATCCCTTTCAAAGTACTCCCCATCGACTGCAACGCACTTATGCCCGCGCTTGATTTAAGGGGCAAGACAGCTTTCTCGTTAGTAACTTTTTTCTTCAAAATTGCTCAGGATTCATAATATATGATTTTCTTCTCCCCCCAAGATATAGAGTGGTGGGAATGCCAAAAAAATTGTGCGCAAACGAAAAAAAAACAACTGAACACATATTTGGAAAGGTCCATTGATTATGTCACGCAGTAGGGGGGGTTGTTGGAAAACGTGACAATCTATACAAAAACATTTTAGGGTCCATACAAAAACCGTGACAAGAGGGGGGGGGGGGGGGGTTGTGTTATAAAAAGTCACTTTTTGCGTGACATAATTAATGGACGTTCCCTTTGATCATAAAACTCCGTTTGCTCAGAATGCATCAACTTCCATCAACTTGTATAATTTATATCTCGATCTAAAGTATTCTGACAGCACTGGATTGAATAAGACGGTGGTGACGGTGGCAACCTTGGCAACTAATAACAGCAGTTTGTTTACTGTTTGGGAAAATTATTTATAATCGAATCGTAAGAAGCTCTCATTTCACGCAAGATAGGTCGCAGTTTTTTGAAGAAAATTGGGCCCCGAAGTAGATTGTTCAAAATTGTTTCATTGTTTTTCTTGTAGGTAGAGAAAAAACAGATGGAATCACCTGCAAAAGAGAACAAGCCGGGTCGACCAACCGCAAATATTAAAAACTCCAGTTTATGATTTTTCGATTCGGCTTGGTTTCTTTTTGGAGATGATCCGTTCGGCAGTGATCAAATGCCACATATTCCTATTGTACGGATTGATTGACCCAACCAATTCGACGTTGGCTTGCTGATTCAGTGACGCATATTCGATTTGAGGGAACAGGACAAACATCGGATAGAGTCGTTTTGATGAAGATTGCGTCGGTACGCGGACACTGATTCGGAGTCCAGAAGCGTAAGTTCTGTAGGATTATTTTAAGTTGCATCCTTAAAGGGGGGGGGGGGGGGGGGGGTTCTAATGATACTAATTGATTTTCATACGGGGTGGTCGGCTTCAGGTGAATAGTAGATGGGGGCTGGCAATGAGCTGTGCTTGAACCAGGGGACCGATACAAGTTCCAACCAAGCTAGAAACAACACAATCTACACAAAGTTAATTTAATGACTAGCGGATGAGGATTACCACAACGTTGATACGGTAACCCTTCACGACAGAACTTTGTTGTTTTGATTATGCAATTTCACTGTCAAAACCAAGCTTTACAAAAGGTAGGAATGTTGAATAGCACAATATGAATCCATTGTATAAGAGATACTCATAATTGCTCAGAGTTACTCAGGATTGCTCAGTGTCTTGCCCCTAGGCTTGATCCAATCCTCGAAACATTTATGTTCAGTTTGCGGTATGGCAATCAGGGCCATTCTCGATTTTTGTGTGATCTCAACTCGGGTGTTGAAACGCGCTCCGCGAAGCGGTATCTGAGTCTACCGAATAGACAAATGTTGTATGGAGCCAAATTCGGAATTCGGTAGTTGATGAATGGTATTCATTTCGTTTTAAGCCAAATGTTCACAGATAACGATGGCATTGTGTGACGGTGCGTTATCGTGGAGCGAGATCCACGAGTTGTTTGCCCACAAATCTAGTCTTTTTTCGCGAAATGCTTCACGCAAACGTCGCATAACGCCCAAATAACACTCGTTGTTGACGGTCTGGCCTTGTGGAAGGAGTTCATAATACACTACACCCTTGTAATCCATGAAAATTGTGAGCATCATCTTCTTTTTCGACTGAAAACGGCGTGGTTTTCTCGGTCGCGTTTCATTCGGTGCACGCCATTCACTCGCTTGATATCTGAATTGCAAATTCATACTCATACTCATAAATCCACTTCTCGTCTTCAGTAATGATCCGTTTGATGAATGTTGGGTTGGATTTAACCTTGGAAATCATGTCTTTGGCGACGTCAACGTGGTCCCTTTTATGCATGAAATTCAGGTCTTTCGGCAGCGACACGTCTGAGGCCCAAATCATTAACCAAAATGTCTTGAACGGATCCAGCAATTTCCAACGTCTCTGCCGTCTCTCTAACAGTAAATTTGCGGTCTACGATCATCCATTCTTTGATTTTGTTGATATTTCCGTCAGTTTTCGATGTCGATGGCTAACCGTTTCTCTTATCATCGCTCACGGACACACGGTCACTTCTGAAACGTCCGTGCCACTGATAAACGACTGTTTTCTTCAGAGTATCGTCGCTGAAATAATTTTCTAACATTTGCAATGTCGTTGCACCATTGAAAGCGTTTTTAACGCAAAATTTAATACAAACTCGTTGTTGCAACTTCAATTCCATTTTGAAAATTGTACAAAATCGAGTATACACACACAATCGCAGATGTACTCAATACGCATTAACGGTATTCGTGAGATGTGGAAATGTATAGTGGTATTTTTGTTTCCTCACAATGTTTATTTATTTACACGGCACAGCTGTGTATGGTGATGTCAACCTATCAGTTCACAGTATGGATTGTTATGGTAGTTTGGCGTCGGCGCTCGCTTGCCCAGCAATGTTTACTATATTTTTGCTTCCAACACAAGTAAACTGCCTGGTGGGCCGGACCTTACATAAACGTCATTGCTCAATACGGCGTATCTTTTACAATTGTCAAGCTATCAAGCTTGAAATTTCATAGAATGTCAATGACAGATATGGCAACCTAAAAAAAACTCAAATTGAGTGACTGAGAGCGCCATACGGTGGTGATTCCGGGAACTATATATATAGCAGCGCCCGGTGTGGTGTGAGATAATGGTGTTGCGCTGCTAAAATGAGTATAATACCGGACCAGTAAGGATGCTCTTATACTTCACATTTTAACTGTTGAGTAAAAAATAATCATAAAACATTTATTTTAGATTTCAAGTGTACCGATGTTTAAGTGGTTTTGGAATCACGTGTGATTGATTTTTCGAAATCTCGCTTTCTCATCGCTCACTACAAGTTCTAGTTACTTGACACGTGACACGTGTTGTGAAAACTAAATTGACGGATGCAAAATTCATCATGACAACTCAAGGCTCACCCATAGCTAACGTAGCGTAGATCAAATTGGCCTTCCATTAAAAATATTATAATCCAACTGTAAATTGCTAGTTTTCTTTTGATTATTGATTACTTTGTTGACACCCTTTACTGGAATGGTTAATTTTGACAATTTCTCATAAATTTTGTTGTTACGCTGTTCGTTACAAGGCCTTGGATACTAAAAAGGGGAAGAAAGCATTGCTATCCCCTTGCAACTCCGCGTGCGTACTTAATAACGAGATCGATTTACCTGCCTTATACAACCTGGTACGCCGCCCGAGGAAGTATTCGAAAAAGTTATTTATCTCTTCCCAAATGTGAACTGACTACTTTGTTGTACCGTAATGGAAATTATTTCCTAGGCTGGTCAAATCAGATTCGGGAAATGATGCCATGCTCCTTGATATCTTTTAAAATAGCTTATACGGAACTTTACACACGAGTGTTTTTTGTGACAATGTTCCGATAAAAAAAAAAAAAAACAAAATCATAAACGGAACTCCATTATTATTCGCCGTAATGCAAGAATTTTTAATTTGTGATGATTTAGCCCCGTCATCATTATTATTATCATCAATCATTAACCCTAAAACCGGTAAATATTCCCAAATCAGTATTGATCCTTCCATAAACTTGTACCTTGTGTTGTTGATGGCATATACGAATGTTCATTTTCTTATAAAGGATTAAGTGAAGTTTAGTAAACCTTTAAGTCATGTTAAGTAAAAAAACGTGCTAATCGTTTCCTAGTGACTGGATGACTAAGGAACCATATCTTAATTCAATAGCTATAGAAATTCAACCCGTTTGAGAATATTCCCGGAATAGAGCAACATCTAATTACCGCTTGCAATATACAAGGCTATGTTGAGGCGAATGTTGTGCTTTGTGAGAACGATCTCTATGGAGAAGGGTGACTGACAGTTATTCAGAATTTGTTTTATGTCTATTCCGACGAAGGAGAAACATTTCCTAACTTCGTCAAAGTGGCAAATGCAGCTTGGAAAGTAAAAATTGAAATGAACACGAAAAGCAATTAGAAAATTGAATCTTAAACAGAGCTCTGTCAGCTGCAAAAGTCCTAATGAAAAAGTTAAATATAAACTTGATTCCATTTTCGGTTTCTTTTCAGAGCTCCTCATCCTGCTTAAGCGCAACTTTTGGGCAAAAATTCTGTTCCTTGCTTGCGGTCACTTCATCGGAAAACTTTTCCAAAAGCATGGAGCAGTTTCTAGTGAATCTGAGTTCAGAATTCTTTCTGTAGGCGGTGACATTTACAGAAGCTCGTTACGATTTCTGAGAAACACCCTATGCATAGTATTTATATGTATGCATGTTTCGTAGCTACGATAATACTGAAAACTTTGTTTCTCGAAGAAAGTTTAAACTTTTCCTCACGTTCATGTTGATTTTTTGCTCTTCGGGAGAAGACACTAATTAGCGGGATAGAGGCTGTAACAGAAACGAGTAATTGTTCTGCGTGTAGAAGTGTATCGGGAACATAAGTTTTCGCATTATGCAGCCACTTCCGAAAATTTTGAAGCACCTGAATTAAATCTTTGGGACTGAAGCACTTATAATATTTTTTTAAAAGCATCTGCCGTGAAGACTATTATTAATTCAGCCAGATTTTATACCTTTTAATTAATATTCCGGGCACACTTATTGATTAATTTATAGCATCACGACTCCTGAACCTTCTTTCGTTTGTAAATCTGAGTTATCCATCGTATTCCCCTCCGAGAAGCGACAAATGCTTATGATATTTATTTTCATTCCATCCAGCTCGAGACCATACCAACCTCTGGTGAAAATTCTCAATCTGAGTCAGGGACGATGGAATGGCTCGATTCGTTTAGAATCTGATGGTGGGGGTCTCGGTATGAACACTTTAGATCGTGACACGTTTGCAATAGAAATTATTTCACATTTTCTTACACTTAGCCCAGCGCTTGCCTCCCTTGGGTGAATGTGGGTGGAATGAGATTTAGAAGCGCAGCGTGATTTCATGACTTTGCCTTGAAATCCCTTTCAACTGCTTTCTGTGTAAAGTTTGCTTTCCCCACAGAGGGCGATGAAGTATGACGCACCGAGGGACGCGGGAAGCATTCTTGCTTTGACGGAGCAAATATTTAATTAGGTTTGACGGAGCAGCTGTTGCGATTATATAATTATATAATTATTGTTATGAGTATGGGAAATTTTCAGGACTTTCTTGCTTATATCCGTTTTTATGACTAGCGCTGGCTGCGCTCGAACTGTGGTTGAGCTAGTATAACGAAACGAAATATTCTTGCAGGGTTGTGAGCTCAGAGTAGTGGACGAGAATATTGATTTTTGGTCATTCTTTTTTTGACAGCGGACCAAATTTTTTTCTATTTAGGCGCTATCCACATACCACGTGGACTGGAGTCGACCGATTTCTGACCCCCCCTGCGTGGACAATCGTGGTATATGGATTTACTGATTTACAACTGATTTAGATCTCGAGTTCGGACAATGTACAGTTGTGCCACGCAAAAGGCACTGTAATAAAGCACAACCAATGAATGGTCTTGTTTTAAACATTTATCAATTTTTTGATGTTGGATAATATTCTTCAGCTACATATGGGGGTGCAAATGGGAAAAAACTAAAATTGGGAGCGTCCCAAATTGGGATCAGTTTTTGAACTTTTGTCTTCATCGGGACAGCCTATTCGAGCGTCTGTATCTTTTGTTAGGTGTGGCTCAGAACAGCGTCCGTTGTTAGGGGTGGCTGCATCCGAGTGTCTATCATGCTGGTGGTTAGACAATAAACAAAACGTTGCACGTTTGTTCCCGGCTAGACAGGGGTTTTTGATTCTGGACTTGCGAACCGGCATTGAACAAAACATACATAATTGCAATGAATACTCCAATAGAAAACTCGGATCGGATTTAGCGACACCGACCAAAGCAACGGAAAAGGAATAACGATTGGAAATTTGGAACATGGAAATGCAGATCTCTCAACTTTGTTGGAATTACCCATATAAACGACCGCAAATTCGTATCACTGCAGGAGGTTTGTTCGTCACACCATCTACAAGAGCTGCGGAGAATAGCACGAGCTCGGCACAGTTTTTATCGTGATGTGAACGATGAGGAATTGTGTGCTTGACTGGAGCCTGGTTATTGACAGAATGTACGTTTGGAGGATGTCGCCAAGAATATGGCCATACGTAGCAGGCCCTTCCAGCACAGCATCCGACATCGGTACACCTGGAGATCACTACAACAAACTGAATCGCAAATCAATCACGTGCCGATTGATGGAAGACACTTTTAGGCCCATCTTTGATCTAAGAACCCAACGAGACGCTAACGTCGACTCGGATCACTATTTATTTAAGGTAAAAATGCGCCCAAAACTTTTCGTTGTTAAAAACCGGCGCGCACCACGGTACAATATGAAACAACAAGATGTCACTACAGAATACGTGTGTAACCTGGAAGCTGCTTTGCCGGAGGAGGAAAAAGTCGACGATATGCTTCTTGAGCCTGTTGGTGCCTTGCAAAAACAACCTTACAAAACGCAGCTGAATGTGTCCTAGGATACGAGAAGCGCAGAGGACGAAACGACTGGTTTGACGGTGAGTGTCAAGAGATGTCAAACGAGAACAACACAGACAGAGAACAAATGCTGTAACGCAGTACCCGACAGAATGTGGAACGATACAAGGAGAAGCATAAACAGCAGATTTGTGTATTTTGGGAAAAGAAGCGCCGCCTGGAGAAAGAGAGAAAATGAAAATGCTGTACTGCTCGCAAGAAGCACGCAAGTTCTACAAAAAGCAAAAGGTTTCACACAAAGGTTTTGTGACGCGTGTTGTGTAGAAGCAGCGATGGTAGCCTTTTGACAGATGAGTGTGAGGTGATCGAAAGATGGAGGAAGCACTTCGATGAACTTCTGAATGGCGCAAATAAACAAGCAGCCGATACAGAGGATATCTCAGTTGCAGCAAACGAGGAGGAATTACCAGCTCCACCTATGACGTTAAAGAGGCCATAAAACCGCTAAAGAACAACAAAGCAGCTGGTCAAGATGGTCTCGTGCCGGAACTCATCAAGTTTGGACCTGGGAAACTGATAAGACTGATGCACCGAGAGATTGTCAAGGTTTGGGATAGTGGACAACTACCATAGGAGAGTCTCGAGTATCAGGTACCAACCCAACTTCAAAGCCGCATATGACTTGATAGATCGAACGAAGCTATGGAAAATCATGCAAAAAAAACTTATCCAGGCTACGATGAATGGAGTGAAGTGTAATGTTCGAATTTCCGGCGCACTTTCAAAATTATTCGAATGCAGGAGGAGATGAAGACAAGGCGAAGTTTTTTCTTGTTTGTAGTTTAACATTGCGTTGGAAGGTGTTGTGTGGAAAGCGGGTCTTAATATGCAGGGCTTGATTTTCAATATCCGGTCAGCTCGTATGTTTTGTGGATAATATGGATATTTACGGCAGAACATTTGTGACAGTGGCTGACGAATACGCCCGACTGAAACCGGAAGCACCACGAATTTTGCTACATGTTAATGCGTCCAAACGAAGTACATGGTGGCAGGTAGCAGTATCACGATCGACGGTGATGAAATTCGAGCATGTCGAGGAGTTCATATACCTTGGCTCCCTTGTTTCAGTGACAAATGATGTGAACCGCGAAATTCGGAGACCCATCATGAATGGACGCCGTGCCTACAATGAACTCCGCAAACAGTGGTGTTCTGGAAAACTTCAACCTCGAACAATAGTGCACAATATACAAATTGTTAATAAGACCAGTTGTTTTCTTCAGGCATGAGGCGTGGACGATGCTCATAGAGGACCAGCGTGCGCTAGGGGTGATTGAGCGACGCGTGTTACTGACAATATATGAAGGTGTACATATATGATGACGGTGTATGGCGGAGCAGGATGAACCACGAGCTAACGCAGCTATAGGTGAACCCAGCATCTAGAGAGTGGCAAAGGCTGGCAGAATGCGATGGGCCGGGCATGTCGCCAGAATGCCGGAAAACAACCCGGCCAAAATGGTGTTCGCCTTAAATCCGGCAGAGACAAGACGCAGGGGCGCTCAGCACTCGAGGTGTCAGGACCTTGCAAGAATGGCTGGTCCAGGAAACTGGAGATAAGCAGCCATGCACCGCGTAACATGGAGGAGGCTAGTGGAGCAGGCTATGTCCACCGGACGTAACCCATTTAGAGTCAAAAGTAAGTAAGTAAGAAACCACGACACTAAATGGAGCATATGAAGTATTAACGCTCGTGAAACGTTACATCGGAACTTAACCGATTCTAACGGTGTTTGATTTCTTAGAAGTTGGGTTTCTTTATTTTTTCCGTAGGACTACGATTATATTTTTAATAGTGGGGTATACGTTACGAGTCCGAAAAGTTGGGGCATCACGAAATATGTGTAGATTTTTAACATTCATAACTCACTATTATTACACCAATCGATCAGAACATTCACTACGCAGTGATTAAAAATTTGAAAATCATTGGCACTAAACATTTAATTATTATAAATAACGCAAATATAAGGTGATGTCTTATAATTTCGTTTTGCAGAGTAAATTTACTAAATCTACGAATGCGGGATTGAGCCGTTTTCAGTAATACTCTTCTTCTTCATTAGGATTTCAAGCTTATTGCTTTCACAATTAGTTTATTGCCTGCTCTCAACTTAGTGTTCTGAATGAACTTCGACAGTTATTAATTAAGAGCTTTCGATGCCAAGTACCATTTTTGCATTAGTATGATTGATTTGCATGTACAATCATACGCTATGCCCAGGGAGTCGAGAAATTTTCCTTAACGAAAAATTCCTAGACCAGACCGGGAATCGAACCCAGCCACCTCCAGCATGGTGTTGCTTTGTAGCTGCGCCTTTACCGACTGAGCAATATTTATTTTCCGAAATGCGTAAAAAGTACACATTTTTTTATGTTTTCAAAAGAGTAGAAAGTATGCATTTAACGGAGTTTAAAATAAAAACATTGTTGAGAGAGTTAAAACTACGTATTTTTTTACTTCTTTGCTTGGAGTTGAAAGTATACAGGGTTTGACGTACATGAAGTTTACGCAAAAGATAGTAAAAGTAGTTCAAGTTTACCTCGAAACAGCATTCTTTATAGTCATAATAGTGTATATTGAGATTACCGTGTACGTGAATATAGAAGTACGTTATCGCTCTTGTTTCAAATAAATCTTGAAGTGCAAAAAAAAAAATAGATTTTTTTTCGAATTGCTTCATTCTTCGTTAAATTCGCTGGCTTATGATTAATAAAAAATATTAACAGCAAAAATTTAGTCATTCGCGGGTCTACGCTTTATTCTCGATTTGGATGAATTATGAAGCGATGGCATTAATATGGGAACATGTGGCCTATTATCTTAACAAATGTACAGACCTGTCCTATAAACGGTGGGTGGTATCATCAACCCATCTCAATGCTCAATTGTCCTACAACTAATTCAGCAGATAGTTTTTTTTATATTTCCGTTCCAAAGTGTCAGCGCTTATTAAAATTATAATGTGATATAGCGTATAGGGTACGGGACGGGTTTTAAGCAGTTTAGTCAGCACCTGAGACATTTGATGAAGCTGTATGTAACCTATAATTAGAACTGCCAATATTCGGACATTAATCCCTCTGCTTACGTCTGGTCTATCGGAACATACCTTCAGCAACGAGCATTAGGCTCAGAAAATTTCATAGCCATGGAATAAAGTTCCCAATTGCAGGGACTTCTTAAACGCATGCGGATTGCTTTCCGATTAAAAAAATGTTTTCTTCAGCTCCTCAATCTGTACATAAACTAACAATATTGTATGAGTGCGATTCTGTGCATGTGTGCGAAGGCGAAATTAAATAGGCCAGTTCACGATTTGCTGCAAACGTCAATTTCCTCAACCCGCTCCTTCGTTTTACCCATCCGCTCTCGAAAACAATCAACCAAAACATGTCGATTGCTACGATCACAAACTCGTCTACTAGCAGGTTATGAGACAGACCTACACGAACAAACTTTTAGTTTGTCATTGATCTTTAGATTGGCAATGTGTATTTCTTATTTCATTTACTCTCACGCAAATGTCAGCCAAAGCGACTGTGACGACAAACGGGCTGCTTCGTTTAAAAACAAACAAATGCAAGAGACAGCAGGCTTCACGTTACATTACCGGTGCGCTATATCCATGGTTAACAAAGAAGAGAGGAAACATGGGCTCTCTCAAAAGCAACAGTGATGCCATAGCTGCCGCTCAACAGCGAAGCATTATTTATCGTTGGGTACTATTGGACAGCTCCAAAACATATTTTTTATTGCAAATGATAGTGCCAGATGATGGACAATATAATCATAAACATAGATCAACCTCAAATGACTGGAAGAAACATGAAATAAATAGTGATTTCAGATCATCTAAATATGAAATAAATTCAAACTCAATTATCAACATCACATTCTGGCAACGAGCCTAAATGTGAGAGAGAGCTGATGAAGACATTCTCTCCGGGTACACGCGATCAAATGCAAAATGCGCAAAGGCAAAATTTAAGCGAACTTCTTCAGCAGGTAAGAAACTGATGGTTTCTAGATGATGTATTTTAAATCTTCAAAATGACAGTAATAAATTGGTAATCAATCATGATTCATACATCGAATCATTGACCCAATAGATAAAGCTTATGATCGTATCATTAAAAGTGAAATAATTTGGAAAATGTAGGAGTTATAGACCTATTTCCTAACAACTGATTAAAATAGTGACCCCTGATTAAGCCGTTCCCTACCCTAGTGGACGTTTTAGAATATTCACTGAATTTTTTTGCTTTGTATAGTCCAAAAGGCTACGTTCACTAATGTTTATCTTAAGTTCTGAACTTAAGGTCAGTTTTAATGAACTTGAACATCCAGAGATTCACTTAATATGTTTGAACACATATGGTCACCCAGAAAAGCCCCCAAAAAAAAAAAAAAAACTACTGTTACAACTTTAGATCTTATGTTTTGAACTCAAGGACAGTTTGGATGACCTAGAATATCCCAAGTTTGTCACATTATGTTTGTTGACCTTCCACATAATGCATTGAATATTCTTAAATACATATTGTCCCTTTGCATACTCCAGAATCCTAGTGTTACAACTATAGATCTAATGTTCTTAACTCAAGGACAATTTGGATGACCTGGATCATTCCAGTATCTCATAATGTTTTTTATGTTCGAAAATATGCATTGAATATGGTTGAATACTATATCCAAAAAGCTATAGTTACTACTATAGATCTTAAGTTCTGGACTTGAAGACAGTTTGGATGACCTAAAACATCACAACATTATCAAATAATGACTGTTGACATTACACAAGGTTCATTTTTATACATTTTATATAGCCCTTAAAGCTACTGTTACAACTGTACATCTGAAGTTCTGAACTTAAGTACATTTTGGATAACCTAGAATATCTCCGAAAGATACAAACTTGTTTAACGTGTATCAACGAGAATTCAATAGCCCGCATGTATACGTATCATATCCTTAAACAACGCTATCACTATTATAGATTGTTTCAGAAGTTATAAGCACACTCTAAAAATATTAAAAATGTGTTGTTTTTACGATTTCTATTATATTATTTGGCAAATTATATCAGCATTGGTGCTTTACATGACATGTTACTCTTCTTCAATCGAAATATTTAATTATAACCGAGACATATCACTTTTACCCGAACATGACCCTTCTGCACAGTTGCACTTCCCCCCATTTACACCACTTTTGTCGAATCCTTCTTAAATTTTTCGATGTCATCTGCTGGTTTTACGAATTTCCAGTAGCTCTGCTTTGGTCAAAGCCCTGAAAGTCTAGATTGGCCGTGCCTGCGGGCAATTTGGCGGATTCATGTCATGAAACAGACATTTTGGCCTTTGTACCACCCTTATGTGTCCTTGGCGTAATGACATGATGCCAAATCAGGCCAAAATATGACTGACCATCATGCTGCTTGATCATCGGCAATAAACGCTTCTGGAGGCATTCCTTGATGTACTTTTGGGTGTTCATTGTCTCCAATGTTGCGTACGGGCTAGATATTTTGCCGCATTCGCATATTGCCACCATCACCTTCTGGCCAAATTTTTCGGTGAAAATGGCCTTCTCCGTTTCTTGCGTACAGTGAAGTATTGTGGTCCGGGAAGGGTTTTATAGTCCAATTTCACATACGTTTCATTGTCCATGATTATACACCCAGAATTTCTACACAAAATTGTACCATATAGTTTCACAGACCCGGCCTGTTTTTGGGTTTCTTGAGTCCAAGTCGCTTTTTTGCACGCATCACGTTAGACGTCGAGGTCTCTATATTTTTAGCCACATCTCGAACGGAAGCCGATGGTTTCTGCTTATATGCATCCCTGATCTTCTTGTCAATAGTAGGACTTCCAGGACCAGATTTTCAACCACTTCCCGGTGCATTTTCAAAAGTACATTATTCTATATTCTAACTGCAGTTCGTACCGCTCTGACGCTTACACCCTCTTCCTTGGCCAATTTTCGTATAGAGATTACACTCACAGTGTACAATTTGTGCACGATACTTTTTCTCTGCTCCGGACTAAGACCACGCATATTGAAAGTCATCCAGAAACTATGTTTTTTTTGATGCTATGACTTACAGAAATGTGTAACCAAAAAGAAGCAGCAAAAAGAATTTGAAAAATTTCATTCAATTCAAAATGATCGTTAACATTATTTGTGTGCTTATAATTTCTGGAACAACCTATGATAAAGCATTTACTTTTTTTTCTGACCTTCTTCATATTCAATCTGTAATTTAATACAGTCATTTTTGTTTTGGAGTCATATACACTGACCGGCACAAGAAAAAGCCCACTATGGTGTTCAGATAATATTTTGTTGCAACATGAAAAATTAACAATGTTATTGCGATAGAATAGACTGAAATAAATAATAATGGTTTGGTATTGATATTTTGTGTTCAATCAAATAACTTTTTTTTATTGTTACATATCACATATTCATTGCACTTTAATCACAGAGAACAGACGTTCATCTTCGGTCTGCAATTTGTGTAAAACTTTAAACCGACATTTCAAATGTATGTCGTTATGCTCATGGTAGGCGGCGCTACAGTTGTGCGATAACTGTCATGTCAATGTTTATAAAAAAAAAAACCCGCATTAATCCACCGATGGTGCGACTGAACCCTTCTTACACTTCGCCAGAATTACGAACTCAAATGTGGCCAATATGGTACTGGATACATATTTTCATCAGAAATTTCAGGAGGAACCAGGAATATTCGATATGTCATACATTCAGTTTATATAATGAACTATTTGTCAATCCTGAACGTATTGTTCATCGATGTGATTAAAATATTGCCATTAATAGTCTTTAACGACCTGTTTATGTTAGTTATATAAAAGGGGAAATTACATAAATATTAGAAACTCCATATAATCAGTCCATAGAATGAATTATTAGACAATCCTAATCGTCAATTTTGATTATCGATATGGATTCAAGATGCTTAATAAGTACATGTTCGTTGAAAATTGTGTAGTTATAGTAAATGGAGACTTTGTGTAATTTTCGAATACACTCGTTGCAGTTCAAAACCGGACCACTCGAGCCAATCAATCCTCCTCGAATTGTATAGAGTCGCATAGTGTGGCTAGTCCGCTGTATATGATGCTATACAACGCACCTGATGCGGAACAATAGAATGCAAGCGGCATCGATTGGGGTTAGTGGTCTTGTTCGGTTTTGAACTGTTCCAGCGTTGCCAGGTATACCGATTTATCGGTATTTATACCGATTTTTATTCTCAATACCGATATACCGACAAGGGCTCTGAAAATACCGATTTCCAACTTTTTATACCGATAAATACCGATTTTCAATGAAAGTTATTTCAACATTATATTTGGTTTATGATTTATCAGCGTGTTTTTTTAGATTTCTTACCCCTCGCCCTCGCCATTCTTCAAATGGAAAACCGCGCTCACTGTGCGTACAGTGACCATTCGCTTATTGCAATTTCGTTAATTGAAACGTCTTTTCATTGCAAGTCCACTAATTGCAACGTTTTGCAATTAAAAAGCAATTAAGTGTCATATGCAAATGTCAAGCAGTAATCTGTCATTTACGATCTATTGTTCACGAGTTTTTGACAGTCGATTTGACGTTGTCAGATGTTGCAATGAGCGAATGCCATTCGCTCATTGCAATGTAAACATGTTGCAATGAACGAATGGTCACTGTATTTTGTTTTTAGCTTTAGCTTTAGCTTCTGTTTTTGTTTCCTCCGTTGCTCACGTGCTATGCGAGGCGAGCGAGAAACGGAAAAAGTTTCAAGTTAGAGTAAATAGATGCCTGCCATTTTAAGCATTTAATTTGAAAGTAGATGTGTTATGTTTGTATGTCTGTGATAAAATTATCGAGTTTAATAATGATATTAAATGCGTTAACAAATGAAGACAGGTTGTAATTTTAAGCATAATACCCAACAAACAATCACTCATTCAATAAACATCATTATGGCGATTTAATTCAGCAGCGTGTTGAATAATCTCTGAACTATTTTCCATCACAGCTTTTGTTCAGGCATTATTCACACAAATTTGGAGAAGTTATTAAGCTGTCGCCAAATGCGTTTGAACACTGCCAATTGCATATGCTTAAGAAGCAAGTTTGCAGCAATAGAGTTCAGCTGATAATTGAATAACTACTGTTTTAATGCTTTACAGAACTTGAGGGTAATTCCGAGAGTCGAAGAGACCTTTGTTGAGCTAAGCGAGTGTTTGTTAAGAATAATATATTTTTCTTCAACATCATTGAGCATATTAAAAAAGCTGTGGTGTCTTTTATAGAACTTTTGTTCAACTTTTTTAAATTTTCATAAAACTTTGTTGGGGTTTTTGTATGATTTTCCATATGATACAAACATTTTTATTTGGACTTCATATTGTGCATATTTAATTTGATATTATTATGCATAGACATCAACAGAAACATTTTATAACATTTATTTATTACCATTAAATAGCGAGATTCGGACTATCAACTTTTCTTTTCTAAAATTCGGGGCCTCCCCCACGCGGCTATTTTATATTGTATAAAATAAAAACGAATCGGCTATATAGGCTCAATGTTATATATTGAATAGTAGCAGAAGTGATGCTCTTATTGAGCTACATTGATATTCTATTTATAGCGTTGTCTGTATATAAGCAATATCAGTGCTCAAATAAACCTTCTAAATGCTGTTATTAAACATCTGAATTACCAAGCTTTGATGGTTGATGTTCGGTTTTACCAACAATCAATATGCAACTAGCGATTTGAAATTGGTTCATTGTTGTAGAACCCCTTGGTCCGAAGTACACCTTGAAGCCAGCACCTAACTATACATATTTGCGCCTTTGTTTTGATTTGCTGTGTTATTTTGACAGAATATTTGAGAGTGTGTTCGTGTGAGTTCATTATTAGGGGCGTATTATTGAGCTTGGGACCGAGCTTGGGACCGAGCTTGGGACCGATGTGCTAGTACTGACTGAGCCAAAAAAAAAAATCGTATTTGTTCGGGACCTACTGGTCTTAGAGTTAGTCTATGGTTTTACTATTACTGGCAAGGGCATATTGAACAAGAGACGATTAAAAGATATGACAATATTTTCTGATGTTATTTGTAAACACTGCGCTGTTTTCTATTCTGATTTGAGCTATTTGCTTCAAGCAATTGACTATAATTTCAACTCTTGAAAACAGGTCAATACTTTTTCACCAGTACCAAAAATTAAACTCATAAACAAAAACATAGGAATTAACTGAATTCAATGAATATAGCATCATTTATACAGCATAACTATAAATAGGCTATATAAACGATGTTTCAACGGATTTATAAACTGTTATTCGACTCTTTGTTGAACTGTGTAAATTTAGTTACATATAAATACTAAAATAGCTTTTAATAAGCATGTTATTCAAACAAAATGAAACACTTGAAATAATGTTATTGTTTCAATTGAAGACATGGTTATTCAGCTTTCATTTCAGCCAGATTTTTTATTCAGCCACAAAAGTCTTAATTCAGTTGTAATAATGCACATATGCTTATTTACTGCTTTCGTTTGTTTGTTGGGTAAACTCATGAGTCCTATAGTAACAAGCAACAATACTTTATGCATTTATGCTCTTTAATATGGGATTTTCAAAAGAAATTATCTGTTTATTGATAGGGTAGAGCGCTACTTCGTCGTAGTCGCCTATTTTCGTTCTATCAAGCAAAAAAATCAAAAATATCAAATTCACTATGCGCTCAAGAAGCAGTGTTGAATAATCCATCATATCTTAGCTTTCCGTGTCTAACAAATCCAGTGTATTGTATGGAAAAGTGTATAAAATTGGAAGCGGTATACACTAGAATTAATCCGTTTTTGTGTTAACATCTATTTAAAAAAAATAAGGGATGTGCTTAGCACAAAGGGAGTTGGCTCAAAAACCTTATCGCTATACATGATTTTTGTTACCTTAATAACATCTTAAAAAGTGTGTATTCTAAAAAATATATATTGAAATGTATATTTATTCAAAGTATACATATTCAACCTCGAGATGGTAAATATAAAAAAAATGGCTAATGTATTTTTTATTTTATTTTTTATGTTTATGTCATTTACCTCGAGATTGTAAATATAAAAAAAATGGCTAATGTATTTTTTATTTTATTTTTTATGTTTATGTCAAACTTTGTCTATATAAAATTTGAAAATAGAAGAAAAATGATCGCCAAAATATATTGTAATCTTATATCAAAATTAAACTATAGTTCACTTGAAAAAAATCTGAATTTTACTTTATACCGATAAATACCGATATTTTTTAATAAGCAATACAGATATTGTATAAATCCACCTGGCAACGCTGATATGGACATCAATGTACCTACAAATATATGTTTAAAACGATAGCATAAAAATGAAAACAATAACTTTAGTAATTAATGTGCCCCCCTTGGGGTTAAAAATTTCGGGAGGGGGTGGGGTTGTTTTGTGGGGGGGGGGGGTGGGGGGGGGGGGTTTAGAGTTTGAGAATTTGTTTTTGTTGTTTGTGGTTTGTTTTTTTTTTGTTTGGGGGTTATTTGTTTGGTGGTGTGTGGGGGGGGGGTGGTTTTTGTATGCGATTGGAACGGAAAAAAGCGTTTGTCTTTTTTGCTGTATGCTTTGGGTCATTATCTTGTTAAAAAATAAAGTTGTTTTCGAACCCGACCTTCATTAAAGACTCTTCAAGGTTTTCGTTCAAAATATCTTTATATATGTCTGCTGTCATTATTCTATTAATGCAAACCAAGTTTCCAACACCAGCAACAGAAAAACATCCCCACACCCTCACGTTCCCTCCGCCGTGTTTTACAGACCCTTGCAAATGATTTTCCTGAAGACTTTCTCCATCCTTTTGTCAAACCCGATCACGCCACTTCTGGTTGAGGATTTCGATTCATCGGTCCATAGCACTTGTCTCAAAAATTCTTGAGGCTTAGCAGCATGTTCCCGAGCGAAGCGCAAACGCTTTAATTTATTCACTGCTTCTGCACTGTATCTGCTGTTCAATCTACGTGCTGCTATCCGACGCCGTATAGTTCGACCAGATATCGGTAGCTCCAGCTTTTCTTGGATGAAACGAATCGCAACGTTTGGATCTTTTTTGATTTCGCGAATTATTTTTGATAATAACCTTTAACCCAAGGGGTTAAAGGGGCCGCTATTCCGAAACTTTGTCTTTGTAAGGATAGGGTTAATCGTGAGGAAGACGATGATTCATTTTTGAATGTTAAGCACAGTTATCTCAACGGAATGCCGAATTATCTTACAACACCATATACACTTTTGGATTGCTAGCATTCGTGAATTTTAAATAAAAGTTCAAGAAATTTCTATACGAGAACAGGCAAGTATAACAGCTTTGAGTTACCTTTTTGCTGATCGCGGTTTGATCGACTTGTCGAATTTTTGTTTAACAGGTTTCTTTCTGTTTTTTCAGGGATACGCAGTATAAAAAGAAAATTGCGACTAATGACAAAAAAAAAAAACGGAACGCGTTCTGCATGAGCCTTCCACAAAGATGTTGAAGCACACCGCTAATACATTTGATTCTATGTTGGATTTGTGGATGGATTTTCTTCCAAATAAACCGTATTTGTTTTACAACGTTTATTACACTGATAGGCAAAATAAAGTGCCCACCTCTTCGTTTTTTCAATTTCTCTCATTTACTTGGTTCAAATTAAAGTAAACACAGTGTAATTTTTTTCTTATTTTATTTTTTATATTCTTTTTAAGTTTCACTTATGGAATACTGAAAAAAAGGAGTTTTACTTAAAGAAAAAAAAATCAATTTGTGTTGAAAAAAAAACAGTGACAAAATAAAGTGCCCACTTCAAAAATCGATATGTTTTCGATAAGTTTCCATTGGAAGACCCCTCGATTGTTTATGTTTTGATATTTTGACAAGTTTTGAAGCAAACGGCTCAACCTGGTGCATTTGTATACGTGATCGCATTTGATTCAATTGAAAAAAAAATGGAGAACGCAGTGCTTTCGAAAGCAATTCCCTTGTGTATCCGAAAATTGGTCGTTCGTGATGTGCAAAACGGTGAATCGCACCGGGCTGTCGCTAAGAAGTACAGTATCAGTAAGGCAGCGGTTGGCAAAATTCTTCTGAAGCTTAAAACGTTTGGATCAGTGGTGGATCGCCCTGGCAGAGGCAGGAAGCGGAAAACGGATGCGAGAACGGACATCAAGATCATGCGCGAAGTCAAGAAGAACCCGAAGGTAACTGTCCGCGAGATCCAGGAAACCCTTCAGTTATCAGTTTCCGGTCGAACTGTTCGTCGCCGTCTCGTAGCACAGGGGTTGAATAGCAAACTTGCCCGGAAGCGCCCATTTATCAGCAAGGCAAACAAAGCCAAACGGCTTAAGTTTGCTAAGGAGCATGCTGATAAGCCCCTAGAGTTCTGGAAAACGGTTCTCTGGACGGACGAATCAAAATTCGAGCTGTTTAACCGAAAGCGGCGGGTTCGTGTTTGGTGCAGATCGGGAGCTTCAGGAGCGCCACATCCAAGGCACGATGAAGCATGGAGGAAGAAATGTGATGGTCTGGGGGTGTTTTTCGTGGGGTGGAGTGGGAAGCATTGTGAAAATCGACGGGATAATGACGGCAGATTCTTACATCAACATCCTGCGAGAAAATCTGGAGGTTTCGCTGATCCAGACGGGCCTTGAAGAAAAGTTCGTATTCCAGCAGGACAACGACCCGAAGCATACTGCCAAGAAGACCAAGTCTTTCTTCCGGTCTTGTCGGATCAAACCGCTGGAATGGCCTCCACAAAGCCCGGACCTCAATCCCATCGAGAATTTGTGGGCGATTCTCGATGCCAGGGTTGACAAAACTGGTGCTACCAATAAAAATAACTATTTTGAAGCCCTGGAGCGTCGCTCTGGGAAGAGCTAGACCCACAGCACCTAAAGAACCTGGTCGAGAGCATGTCGAAGCGCCTGCAGGAGGTCCTGAAGGCCAAAGGAGGACACATCAATTATTGAAATGCTTTTATTTTACTTTAATTTATGTTTTCTGTAGCCTAAATGAAGTGGGCACTTTATTTTGTCACTGTTTTTTTTTCAACACAAATTGATTTTTTTTCTTTAAGTAAAACTCCTTTTTTTTCAGTATTCCATAAGTGAAACTTAAAAAGAATATAAAAAATAAGATAATAAAAAAAAATACAGTGTGTTTACCTTAATTTGAACCAAGTAAATGAGAGAAATTGAAAAAAACGATGAGGTGGGCACTTTATTTTGCCTATCAGTGTATATATAGAAATACAAAAAGAAAAAACCCCAAAAAAAGAAAAAAGGGGGGGGAACACCTCCTTTTTTATTAATCCGGTTTTTTTTTTTCTTCCAAAAAAAAGGGGGGGGGAAAATGTGTGCGTCTTTTTTTTTTTTTTTTTTTGGTTTAATTTTATTCTATTTTTAAAAAAAAAAAAAAAAAACACTCGTGTGGGGGTGTGTGTGGGGGGGGGGACCCCCCCAGCGGGGGGTCGGCGTAGAAGGAGGATATTTTTTTTTTTTAATAAATAATATTTTATTTTTGGTGGAAAAAAGGGTTGCAGGGTTAGCAGGGACACTTACGCGAATCCTGCGGGAATAAATAAGAGAATCTCCTTCCAGCAATGTGATCCGATAATACGAATAACAAAATATGCAATTCAGTTAAGCTTTCCACTAGATGGTTTGTTTGAGAAAGGCGCGTCAAATTCATTACAATGGTTGGAGTGGAATGCACCAATCATGAATGATAGACTCATCCCCTTCTAAACTCCGGTTGGCTGTCCATTCCATTGTCCAATTGAAACTCCAATGATGCCCTGATGCACCCTTCCATCCCAGTACACTCAGTAGCAAAAAAAAGCCGAGCAAAATTTTGCTTCCATAAACCGTCAAATCATACACATGATTTGTTACGCTTGATATTTACGAAATAACAAGTGTAATCCATGAAGAACTTTAAAATATGGCATACAATATGTATTGGTTTGTGAAAACTACGTTTACAGTATTACACAGTATTATTAGTAGAATTCGCCTCGGCTTTTTTTTTTGCACCGATATTTCAGCAAGGTCAATACCGTGTTAAAAAGAGAAATACTCATGTTGGTGCGTCAACTTTGACGCCAGCTATGGTCCAAACCACTTGATGAAAACAGTTCAAATTTTGTCCACATTATTTCCTGTACTTTTTTAGGCTGTACTGAAATTTTTATTATGCTACTTATATGTTTCACAAAAGTACGTATTTTTAAAATTGGTATGTCCAAAAACAACTTTTTTGACATATGTTATCAAAACTCCAAATTTATAAATCTGATCAACATGAAACTTTGGTCACATAAGGTCAATACATTATTTATAGTTTTGTCAAAAATTCAGCCAAAAATATTGATAATTGACAAATTTACAGAAGGTTGAATATAACGGTTTATGGAAGCAACATTTTGCTCGGCTTTTTTTTTACTACTAAGTGTACTTTAATATTTTAATTCAATTAAATGAAATAAGTCTCATGCAATATATAAATCAAATAGAAAACATATATAGAGGTAATAAGTATTTATACAGGGTGTTCAATAAGTTCGAATACAACTTTTCATCGTTTTGTAAGTGCGCACCATGTGCATTCTGTGTATTGGTATTGGTGTAAGCTTAGTCTCATATATAGGCTAACCGACGCGCACGGTGTCGACTTGCTGTCATTTGTTGTTTGTTTACTGCGCACGATGAAGGAGTACCGCGACGTCGTACTAAGGTTGTTTGCGAGAGGTGAGCGACCCAGCGATAAATTTCGGCGATTGAAATCCCACGGGGTGAAGCGGAATTTCATCTATGCCACCATCCGTCGGTACCGGGAGACGGGCTCGGCCAAGGACCGTGCGAGAGCTGGGCATTAGCAATAAGTGGTGTTCCCAATTGTACATGCAGTGACCTGTTGGTTTCTAGGGCTTTTTGTTTGTTCATTAGGGTGAATCTAACATGGAGAGATTCTGTCCGGTTTCGCTTTCTTTGATTTGTTACAGCGCGATTATAAAAATTTCGATGATTTTTTTTAGTACAGATCGAAACACAACAGTCTTGGCTAGCATACTCTACAAATAGTAGAATGAAGAGCTCTACAAATAGTAGCATTGAGAGTCTCTCAATGCTAGATTCGCCCTAATGAAAAAAAAACATCCGTTAACTTACCGAAAAAGTGATCGATGCACTGAACTCAATGGGGTGCAAAGCCCGTTTAGAACCGTCTATGTCAATTTGAGATTCGTGTCGATTATTCAGAACACAGAGAACACTTCTGCACTTCCACGAGAAATCAATGGGATATTGGATAACAGGATTGGGTGGCATCAGGGTTTGTTTTGGTAAACGATAAGTGTCTAGTGAATTATTTAAATATTCGATGGTATCAGGGCCACTCAAGAAGTGTGATGGTGGTTTTTCATTGAGAAAACATTTTAATTTTTAATAATGCTGAAAAGCTGATTTGAACCGATTTTAAACAACAGTAAAGATGCTGTTGGAGCCAGTAACAAAATAGGGTAGTGGTTTACTTGTTCCTACATATGGTGGCCTGGTGAGTATGATGAAAGAACAATATGAATCACAATTAATTAAGATCCTCACCACTGGGCCACTACACCTGGTAAACCACCACATCTCACCGGGCCCCGAGATGTCAAATTTCAATTTAACATTTTTTAAATAATTAAGTATACCAATCTGACTCTTAATACAACATAAGAGTACAGTGCTTATTCTTTTCAATCGAATTTTTCTCATTCATCTTCAAGATGGATCGTTGAGATATAAGATATAGGTCAATAAAACAAATGATAAGGCATCACGCTTTCTAAGAATATAAAACATATTTTTGTAAAAAGGTGTGTCAAAATCAGGTCATCAATGATTATGGTTTGATGAATCTCCTCACCGTACTTCTTTTAAAATATTGAATATGCTTACTTAAGTGATCAATTTCCCACGAAATCACGGCACGTGGTGTTGCAGGACCGCCGCATACCTTGTGATCAAAAAGTTCCGGTAATTTTCAATTTAAAAAGGCCGCCTTTATTTTTTCGGTAAAATCTTTTTAGTGTAAGATGGCAACACTAGTTCTGATATTCTGTCAAAGTGTGAGAGCAAATTATCCATTAGTTTTGTTTTGACAACTGCTTTTGTTAGTCGAAAAATAGACGCTCGGCGATTTTTACCATGGATAAAAAAGTGGAACAACGCGTTTGTGTGAAATTTTGTGTTGCAAACGGATTTTCTGCAGCGGAAACGCTCAGAATGTTGCAAAAAGCCTTTGGTGAGGACTCTATGTCACAAAATCGTACATTTGTTTGGCACAAAGACTTTAAAGAAGGCCGTGAAAGCGTGAGTGACATGCCGCGTTCTGGACGACCATCGACCTCAACTACCGATGAAAACATCGCTTCCGTGAAGAATTTAGTTATGGAAAACCGCTCAATTAGCATTCGGGAGATAGCTGCACTCCTTGATATCTCATTTGGATCGACCGAACACATTTTGACGGAAATTCTGGGCATGAAACGCATTGAAGCACGACTTGTTCCAAAAGAGCTGAATTTTTTGCAAAAACAGCATCGAGTTGAGGTCGCTAAACAGATGATTGCGAACGCAGATAGCGATCCCACATTCATGGAACGCATCATAACTGGTGATGAAACGTGGGTATATGAATTTGATATGCTCACAAGTCAACAATCGTCCGAATGGCGCGCCGAAGATGAGCCGAAACCAAAAAAATCACGACAAAGTCGCTCCAAAATTAAAGTTTTACTGACCGTTTTCTTTGATTTTCGCGGTGTCGTCCATTCTGAATTCCTTCCAGAAGGTCGAACGGTTAACAAAGAGTATTATTTACAAGTTATGAGACGTTTGCGTGAGGCAATTCGAAAGAAGAGGCCAGAATTGTGGCGCAATAATTCGTGGATTTTACACCACGATAACGCTCCATCACACACCGCGCTCACTATTTGTGAATTTTTGGCCAAGAACTCCACCAATACCATCAAACAAGCACCATATTCACCAGACCTTGCCCCGTGCGACTTCTTTCTCTTCCCAAAACTGAAAATTCCGCTCAGAGGTAGGCGTTTTGAATCGATTGATGCGATAAAAAAGAATTCGCTGGAAGAACTGAAAGCCATACATTCATCGGCCTATAAAAAATGTATGGATGATTGGATAAAGCGCTGGCATATGTGTGTTGCCTCTAATGGCGAGTACTTTGAAGGCGATCATAAAGATATCAATTAAAAATTGAAATAAATGCGTTTTTTTTCAAATTACCGGAACTTTTTGATCACAAGGTAAAATACTGAATGTTTGATTCTTTTATCCAGGATCAAATAATTAGAAAATAAGAAGAATGATTAGTAATTTCCATTTAATTCCAACTACCTTTATTGCCTCTACTACCTCTACACCCTGGAAATTAGACGTCGCAGAAAGCTTAGAAATTAACAAACAACAAAACACAAATCTACTAAACAAAGACCAAGGTAACGGGTACACATGGCTCTTTAACTTAATACCCAATCGACATCAAAAACGACGCAGTGGAACACCCGCTGCTACGGAATAATCAGGTTGGGTATAAAGAAAAGGCGAGGTAGATATCAAGCATAATATTTGTTTTGGACTCAGGATAGGTTAGGTACAAGAAATGTTAGCTGTAGGTACAAGTGTTTGTATATAGAAAATAGGATAAATACGGCAGGTGGCGAAGGTTTTCTTTCAGTCGAGTATTAGTACACGACACTGAAGAAGTCTGCACATTGTAGACGAAATACGCGTATCTGTCAAGATAAGCAATAAAGGTAGTTGGAATTAAATGGAAATTACTAATCATTCTTCTTATTTTCTAGTTACAGGTATTCCACTAAACAGCTCACACTCTCCATAATTCATCAAATAATTATTAAATTTATAGATTTTTTATTAAATGTGAAGACTACAGACTACGATTTTTTTTAGGTTTTCTTATTTAAAGCGTTGCCAGCCGTATTCGCTCTACCCAATACACAATTTCTCAAAACAAACTATAATATAACTGCTAACAAACACTTCCGTGATTCCCACACAAGATTTATCGGTCATTCTATAATCAAAACATTAAAATTCACTCTACACAAATTTTGTTTCTTTGATTTGTGTTTAGATAAGCCATTTGAAAATACATACAACCGAAACTCAGACATTTTTATTGTAAATCTTACCAATAAGAATATTTTTAATACGGTTTTCTTGTTGCATTGGGAACACGTAAAGTTGGGAACACGTAAAAAAAATTTCCCTAACATTGGGTGTACTGTTTTCTTGTTAAATCATTGTTATTTTACCTATGTGAACTGTTAGTTTATAAAGTGTGACTATTTTCTGTACATCTTGGCTGCATTCCTCGGTTTATAGGTTCAATGAGGCCAAATTTAGATCATTCGAAGATCGTATAGGTAATCTGTTCTGCTTAATCAACGAAGTCATGATTTCTGGAAAGTTAAGGAAATCCAAAGTTACGCGAAAGTGAACAACTATAAGTTGATTAATAATGTCTCAATTGCTTCGAGTGGAATCGGTCATTCTGATAGCAAAACATGATTTTATTGATTATCGCTGAATTAATGACATATTTGGTACATAGGCCGAATGAAGGAGCTAGTTTAACATTACATCCCGTTACCCTAGTATGATTTTATTTGAAAAAGATAAGGTCCTACGTTGAAATCATATTAGATATACCATTTAACTTGCTTAAGGTGATAGTGAAAAGAATCCACAAATGGCCGTTATCATGGTGGACCACTAAAGCCCCATCAAAACTTTGAAGGAACGAATTCATGAAACTTCAAATATTTCACATGCTGAAGTTTAAAATAAATTGCTGCTGCTTTGCTTGTATGAACAAGGAGTTCAAATTTCCAGCACAAAACCTTTACGGTTCTTGAAATTAATGCTGTCAAATATGTGAAGTGGTGATACAGATCTAATAGTGTTCGATAATGAACTCTATAGACAATCACCTTAAAGACTAAAGTGTTGCCATAAATTCCAGTACGAACCGTAAACTGGAAGATTGCAAAATTAAAAACTGCCGGAGCATGGTTAAGTAGATCATAGTATTTTAGTTTACGTTTCGTTGCCGATCTGAGTACGAAGAGTACGAATTTCAATATTTTCACAGTTGAAGACAAAGTTCAAGACGTTACCTGCTAAATATACTCCATTTATTTCTGATTAGAGACTGAGTTATACTTAATTTGCTAGAAGCTGCTTAGCATAAATTTATTTAAAAAAAAAAACTTTTCGAATTCAAAAAGATGCGAGTTAACAACAATTGTCATTAATCTTCTATGCGATGAATAATTAAGATGTACGCAAAAGATTGAACTGAAGCACCAATTTGAAATTATGGTACATTTAAAAACGAATATTTTCAGTAGGGTTGGTGTTAAAAAAACAGCGTTTTAATAGAATACTCTTTAAAAAGGCTGTTTGCTTAAGACTTCGTAGTTTCTTAGGATTTGGCTTAAAATGAATCAATTCTGCTAAAAACGACTTCCAAGTTTATTTACCTTTCCAAATGTAAAGTTCGGTCCACATAGAATCCGGAATCACTTATTGTGTTGCAGCGGCACGAAAAGTGACCGCTGCAAGATTTTTTTCACAGCGGTTTGTTGATTTAGGTTCTCACTTTCTGTGGTATAAATTTCACGGTGTTTCGTGCCGTGAGTCAAAAGTTATTCCAGATAGAGAGAAAAAATTCTGCACACCTACGTTGATAATCCAACGTGGTCCGCAATAAAAATCGCAAAAACGTTGAAAATCGCCAAATCAACCGTGTATGATGTGCTCAAACGTTTCAGGAAACAAAAGAGCGTGGATCGAGTGCCTCAAGGTAAGCGTCGTAATGGAACATATGACCGCAAGCTGAACCAGAAGGTGTTGAGAACCGCAGAGCAAACCCTGGAATATCAGATAATGAAATCGCACCAAAATACGCTGCTGCTCGCAGTACCGTTCAAAGAATACGTTTGCGAGCAGGATATCGTTCTTATCGAGCCAGCAAGCAACCAAACAGAACGTTGAAGCAAAGTTTCGTCACCAAAACTCGAGCTCGGAAATTGTACCAGCAGGTTTTGACGAAGTACTAAGGATGCCTGCTCATCGACGATGAAACCTACGTCAAAACGGATTTCGGACAGCTTCCTGGCCAAAAATTCTACATGGTGACGGCACGAGGAGATGTTCCTTCGAAGTTTAAGTTTGTTTTTATGGACAAATTCATGACGAATAAGACGATGGACTCGAAGCTGTACAAGGAAGAATGCCTAAAAAACCGCGTACTACCTTTCATTAAAGCCCATAAAAGTTCCGTGAAGTTTTGGCCAGATTTGGCGAGTTGCCCCTACAGCCGGGAAGTCATCCAGTGGTACCGCGATAATAACGTAGATTTTATCGATAAAAACATAAATCCACCCAACTGCCCGCAGTTCCGGCCCATCGAGAGATTTTGGGCAATAATGAAGCGGAAGCTTAAGAAAAGTGGAAAACAGCTTGAGACGCGACTCAGATGACCAAAATGTGGAACAAATGTGCCAAGGAAGTAAACTCCGTAGGTGTGCAGCGTTTGATGAGAGGAATAAAGAAAAAAATGCGAATTTTCATTAGAAACGAAGAGAAATGATTTGTATTGATATTTTTTCCTTAAAGTACAGTGAATTACCTTTGTTTTGATGTATTAAACTTATTTCTACGTCAATCCGCTACCGAGATACAGATGATTTTATTATTCCGGATTCAAAATGGACATAGCTTTACCTTTCAAGAAATTAAATAGCCACCAGTCGGTAGGATACTGTAAAACGCATTTCTCTATCTCTTTTGTTTGTTCTAATTTCCTATCTTGACTAACGTTTGCCGAAACCCCATTAAAACTTTACTGTCCATATTCACATATCAGTCCTATGGCAACTTTTATCGTATTGAGAAAATAGTTGTTGAAGCATATAAACATACATCACAATACACAATGTTTTGAGGATAACAAAAATAATAACTTTTGTATTACAAGATGTTGAACTCCATTTTGGGACCAACACATGAATATTTTAATACGGGACAGCAAATATGAGGTTTATTTTCTTTTTTCTGAAATAATGTCATCTGTTTTATCATTTCTTATAAAATTACAAGCAACAATAAACTTATTTCCAAAATATATTTAAAAAAATCCCATTGGGACTATGCGAACAGCGGTAGTAAAGCCACTATATTAATATTACAGCGGATATGAAAAATAAAAATAAGATTAGCATGAAAAAACATAGCTTTTAACTGACTTTGAAGCAGTCGAGCAATGTTTTTTTTTTCGCTAATTTGTATTATTTTAAATTTGTGTCAACATATTGTTTTATCTGTAATTAACAATATGTGAGCTATTCGTATGACGCAATCATTGTGTATCATCAAAATGGTTCTTAATAACTCTCATACCGGTCAGAAAATCAAGGCAGGATCACAATATTTCCTTAGCAAAGATTATAACAGGTCTATTGGATACAATTTTCACAGTTAAGCTGGAGATTCGAAAATTTAAAAAACAAATGGAGGATAACTAGAAGGCGAACATCGCAAAAATACTAGCATTTTGCTAAAAATCGATCAAATCTATTATTGTATGCTATCTGCTTGGTAGGCCTAAAAAGAACAATGAGACCAATATTTACTCCCCCGAAAGATATGATCATGATACACAAGAATTGCTTTTTTTTAAATCGAAAATTGATTTGGAAAGTTCCGCTTGCGTTGCAAACAATTTACATTTTTGGGCTTATGTTTTTGTTGAAGCCGCACCAGCGTCATTCGTTCTGTGGACACGAAACACAAAAGGGTGTGGAAATCAACAAGGCTATCAAGTTTTTCAACTTCCCCACACTCCTTGTAAACTTTCAAGCCTCTATTTTAGAACCCAAACGCAAAACATCTCAAGTCGCAAAAGGTAAACTGTTTTCTTTGGGATAATTGTAAAACATAAAGCTTTGCATATAAACAGACACATAATTGAGGAATAATTTTAACTGAAAAGCACGTTTCATCATAAAATTTCACTTACGCTGTGAATTAGACCGACGTATTATATTTTCTAGAAATGTGTTCTGAGGAGCTACGAGCCCCCTTCTTCCTCCTGGCATGTTGGCGTGACGTTATTCCTCAGTTGACTCTAAATCCCTTCCCGGTGCCCTGAACCCGTCAGCGCTCCCGTTTTGAATCCTTGGTGTATTTATATTCCACCATTGTGTCGAGGATTTCGTTTTCAAATCATCCTTCAATTACGTACACACACTTTGCTATATTTGCTATCTTAACACAAATCACACATAAATAATAATACGAAACAAAATCTGCACAACTTCACTTAAAGTATTCGTCATGATATTTGACTGACACTACTGCACCGTCACCATTTGCTCTATTAATAATTCCAAATTGATTTCAACTCAATTCCACTGATGAATCTGAAAAGAAAATTAGAAAAAAAGGGATCATTAAAATCAGTTGATTATTCGAAAACGAGGAAATTAGACAACTATGGCACATCGTTTTCTAGACTCTTATAGGGCGAGTATCGAAAAGTAATAACAAAATTTCAAACACAAATTACTCAATTGCTGATATATATATATATATATTTTTTGGCTGTTTACTTGTAAATGTTTTTTTAGCAGTCAAAAACAGTTGTGCATTCGATTTTCTTGTGGAATGGCGAAAATTTAACTGGAAACGCGAAAAAAAAGTTCTGCTCGATGGTGGGTGCATCGAAAAGGATATCACCTACAACCAAATCAAAAAACGTGTTCAACACCAGCGTGCAAAATGTCATCGACAAGTTAGAAACGTAGCTCTCCTTGAAGGATTTGCCAAGATCCAGAAAAAGCCTGCCCTAGTCACTCTGAACCTGATTGCAATATGGTGACGTACATTCACCATTAGGTAGCTCTAAACTTCCGGTCCGCTTCTAGGCATCTTGCTATGAGGTACAAGGTGGGTCTCCACCGATTACCTGTCGATCTGCCAAATGTGGAAGACGTCTGCATTGAGTTATTTCAAATTAATCTGCCACTATATCACAAAACATTGCGATTGGTTGAGCGGATTGGAGATAATGGTATCATTGGGTATGGGACCAAGTCTCCCCCGGGTGATGCCAAATCGATGAGCTTGAACATCAATAGAATTAAAGTTGTCAGAAGGCATGAAATGCATCGACGGACTGTTATTTTCATCAGGTCGCTCAATCGTAGTTTTGGGTGGAGTAGCGTGGATTGTTCTTCATATTGTATTATTGGGCTTTTATATAACATACCTTGTGATCAAAAAGTTCCGGTAATTTGAAAAAAAAACGCATTTATTTCAATTTTTAATTGATATCTTTATTATCGCCTTTAAAGTACTCGCCATTAGAGGCAACACACATATGCCAGCGCTTTATCCAATCATCCATACATTTTTTATAGGCCGATGAATGTATGGCTTTCAGTTCTTCCAGCGAATTCTTTTTTATCGCATCAATCGATTCAAAACGCCTACCTCTGAGCGGAATTTTCAGTTTTGGGAAGAGAAAGAAGTCGCACGGGGCAAGGTCTGGTGAATATGGTGCTTGTTTGATGGTATTGGTGGAGTTCTTGGCCAAAAATTCACAAATAGTGAGCGCGGTGTGTGATGGAGGGTTATCGTGGTGTAAAATCCACGAATTATTGCGCCACAATTCTGGCCTCTTCTTTCGAATTGCCTCACGCAAACGTCTCATAACTTGTAAATAATACTCTTTGTTAACCGTTCGACCTTCTGGAAGGAATTCAGAATGGACGACACCGCGAAAATCAAAGAAAACGGTCAGTAAAACTTTAATTTTGGAGCGACTTTGTCGTGATTTTTTTTGGTTTCGGCTCATCTTCGGCGCGCCATTCGGACGATTGTTGACTTGTGAGCATATCAAATTCATATACCCACGTTTCATCACCAGTTATGATGCGTTCCATGAATGTGGGATCGCTATCTGCGTTCGCAATCATCTGTTTAGCGACCTCAACTCGATGCTGTTTTTGCAAAAAATTCAGCTCTTTTGGAACAAGTCGTGCTTCAATGCGTTTCATGCCCAGAATTTCCGTCAAAATGTGTTCGGTCGATCCAAATGAGATATCAAGGAGTGCAGCTATCTCCCGAATGCTAATTGAGCGGTTTTCCATAACTAAATTCTTCACGGAAGCGATGTTTTCATCGGTAGTTGAGGTCGATGGTCGTCCAGAACGCGGCATGTCACTCACGCTTTCACGGCCTTCTTTAAAGTCTTTGTGCCAAACAAATGTACGATTTTGTGACATAGAGTCCTCACCAAAGGCTTTTTGCAACATTCTGAGCGTTTCCGCTGCAGAAAATCCGTTTGCAACACAAAATTTCACACAAACGCGTTGTTCCAATTTTTTATCCATGGTAAAAATCGCCGAGCGTCTATTTTTCGACTAACAAAAGCAGTTGTCAAAACAAAACTAATGGATAATTTGCTCTCACACTTTGACAGAATATCAGAACTAGTGTTGCCATCTTACACTAAAAAGATTTTACCGAAAAAATAAAGGCGGCCTTTTTAAATTGAAAATTACCGGAACTTTTTGATCACAAGGTACAACTGAATGTATTATTCTGTAAATTTTAAACTTCAATCTCAATTTCAGTAAGCGAGATAAGCCGCTATTACCTTGGCAAATTATTGCCAGACTTTTGATTTAAATGCTAAAAGTCCACCCACAGGCAAAAGGAGCATAAACTAATCTTTCTAGCATCTATGCTCCCAATAATAAAATACAAATTATCACATTATTCAACTCTATATAAAAGCGGTTGGTACGGGAAGTCCACGCTTTCTTCCTTCCCTTGATTCGAAGTAGTAGAGCGATTTCAGGCACTCTTTCTCGCTCTATTTCTTGGAGTCCTCTCTGCGGAACATGCTAATTCTAGATTAGATTAGATTAGACAGAGGAAGTGCATGTTGATGGATGATAAAAATATGTAGAGAAGGATTCACAAACGCTCCCTGAGCAGCAGTTGCATGTATGTAGGAAGCCACCATCCTGGTTTAAGCCATGCCCTGCTTGTGGTGCCTCCTAACAGGAAGATCATTATCTTCTTAAAACTGTATTCGAAAATAAAATGAAACACTCAAAAATGGTCGCCAAAAGTTTTATTGAAGTCTGATACTCTTTGAAATTTCCGAGAATAAAATAAAACATTATGGCTTTGTTTCAACATCATCACTTCATTGAACCTCTTCTCCATAACTAGAAAATGAGAAGAATGATTCGTAATTTCCATTTATTTCCAACTACCTTTATTGCTTATCTTGACAGATACGCGTATTTCGCCAACAATGTGCAGACTTCTTCAGTGTCGTGTACTAATACTACACGACACTGAAGAAGTCTGCACATTGTAGACGAAATACGCGTATCTGTCAAGATAAGCAAGGTAGTTGGAATTAAATGGAAATTACTAATCATTCTTCTAATTTTCTAGTTACAGGTATTCCACTAAACAGCTCACACTCTCCAGGATTCACTTTTCTCCATATCCAAATTCCCGCTTATTTGCCTTGACACTGCTTATTAGATTTTGGACAATGATGATCAACACCTGAAATCATTTTGCGAAGTTTTGCCTCCATGGTGGTCCAATACTGATCGATTGGAAGAAGCTCCAGCGTGTTCGGAAGGTTCATCTCTTTAGGTACAAAACGTTTTTTTTTGCACTCTGAAACTTGCCTGACACAATGGCAGGATGCCAAATCTAACTGAAACAGCAGCTGGCCTCCATGAGACTTCAGGAAGGGCAGGAGATGCATCTGGAGGCATTTGTCCTTGTAGTGTTGGCCGGTGGTGGGGGAGGTGGATGAAGGGGAGACTATTATGCCAACAAGACCGCGCGCGGAGGGAGTTTTTGGGGGGGAAGGGCTTCAAATGGTGAGTTGACAACTTCGAAGGAGGGTGCGACCGACCTCTCGTCCTCATAAGTTCCTACCTCACGCCTCCACGAGTCATATGATCACAAAAGACTGCCAGCTGAAACATGGAGACGCTGGTTGGCGTAGCCTGGGCAATGTTGTCAATCTGACAATAGCGAAGTGAGGGGGTGCGACTGAACATCATGTACCTTAAGTCATATTGCATATTTTCCAGTTTCAATTTATTAATAATTTCAGCACGCATTAGAATCATCGGCATCGAAAGCTCTCAATTAATAACTGTGGAAGTGCATTTGGAACACTGAGTTGAGAGCAGGCAATAAGCAATTTGTGAAAGCAATAAGCTTGAAATGCTATGTATAATAACGCTTTAGAATCATCTGCATTCCAAAACCATGTAAGAGCCTAGAGCAACATGACAGGCATCAAAGGCTCAATTTGTTTTTCAGCATTTCAGCATAATATTTAATTTAAAATTGCACTTCTAAACTTCAACTACTATATTCATAAAAGACTGGCATGTGCTTATAAGCAATGTAGGATTATATTTTAATATTGTGTTTAGTGGTATTATGGTAACATAGCCATTATTTCAGAAATCATCAAACCGGACTCTTCGATCACTAAGATTGCAACCTTTGAAATGTTACTAGAACAGTATAAAGAAAAATATTACAACATGTCTTATAAAATAATATCTTTTATTGAAATTTTATCTCAGATATTTGGAATGATCTATTCTGTTTTCAGGTTTTCCAGGACTAGAAGGATATTAATACATAACTAATTTTTATCTATTTCAATCCATTAACAATCCATTGGATGTACCATTTAAGTTTAAAATTTGAATAAATTAGCATTCGTGTCTATAATGGTATCCTATTTTTTCGTGTACAAAATATACTAAATATTAAATAACACATAACGGGGGAAAGGGAGGGACCATCAGGGCACCCAAGTAAAACGATTTGGATAGGGAGCATGGGACTGCCTCCTCCCTATTGTTAACATTTCGCGGAACGAGGGCGGGCTCTTCGACCCCATCTATTGGGTTTATTCTGTCAAACGAGGGCTCGATTCTAGTGCTGTCTGTGTGACCTAGCTTTTGGAAGGAGATTCTTTTCCCTATATTCGCGGGTTTCGCGTAAGTGTATCTGCTTACGGGTCCGCCCAAACGTTTTTGGCCCTTCATACAGGAGCTTGATGATCACAAACAATAATAGAATCCTAATCAAATCGTTTCTCAGATTATTCCACTGCTATGGGAAGTTACCTTGCTACAATAGATGGTAGTATTATATCATCATCATCATCAATTTGGACAGTCTCGTCTACAAATGGTCTCAGGAACAGCCAACCTGGATTTGTCGACGTAGAATGCCTGTACCGGCTTCTGTCTGCCTTAATGTACCTCTTGTCGTATATAACCACGCACATTAATTTGGCGAGCCACTTTCAAAGCAACTTTCTTACGCGAGTTTGGCCACCGTGTTCTGCTTATCGCTCCGATTTGGTGACTTTTGAACTTTATATGTGTGTAGTCTATCACATTTCACTGTATTTTCACATATCAAATTGAAACCTTTACCATATTTACTGTATCCCGAACAGAAAGGTTGAATCGACGTTTGAAAAGGTTCAATATATTCCTGGCCTTTCCTGGGTCTGCTGTCTTGCGTTTCTAGCCACTACCATGCTTCTGCATGCTCGTCTGATACTTCTTGAATGCTTTGATTATACGGAATACAGTTGAATAATGGATTCCAAACTGTTTTCCGAACTATCTATGCGACGCGTTTGGTTTTTGGGGAGTCAGTGCAACAAATTTGCACAACTGTTACTGTTCCGTCTGTAACCACTAAGCGTTAACTAAGCGTTTTTTGAACGGTGAGCGACCCGGCGATATATTCCGGCTGCTGAAACCGCATGGAGTCTACCGAAATTTTGTCTACACGACCGTTAGGCGATATCAGAACATGTCCTTGATCGATGACCGTGCGAGATTCAGTCGACGAGGACGCTACGGTCGCGAGGGAGCGGATTCGGCACAAAAAAAAAACTGCTCAATCCGGAAAACGATTTCTGATCTCATCGTTTCCATCGTTCGGAATTCGTTTTTTTTTTACGAGAAACTGTTCGTGCTGCTGCAGTCGCACAATGTGCAAAATGACCGGATGTGGGTTTTGGAGAAGGTTGTTGCCCCCAGTCTCCGAAGCCTCTACGGAGATGAGCACTGCGTGTTCCAGCAGGACGGACCAGCGCACACGGCAAATGTGGTCCAAGCCTGGTGTCGGGACAATTTAACCGACTTTCTGAACAAAATTGTGTGGCCTCCCAGCTCGTCAGATTTAAATCCTCTCGACTTTTTTGTTTGGTCCTATATTATGTCGTAGCTGAGCGAATACAAGGTCAGCATCTTGGAACAGTTCAAGACGGTAATTCTCAAAATCTGGGACGAAATGCCCATGCATTCGTGCGTCCGCTTGTGACGCGTTCAAAAGGGGGAGGGGGTCATTTAAGGAGAAATGTTGTAAACGTTCTTTATGGACATTGATTTCAATAAAAGGAACCCAGAAGTTAAAAAAATCTCATTTTTTTAAACATATTTTGAAAGTAGTAAGTAAGTAAGTAACAAAATACGCAATTCTTTGTTAAGTTTTCCACTAAATGGTTTTTTTAGAAGAGCTCGTCACATTCATTACAACTATTGGATCAGAGATGACAGAATACATCCTCTCCTGTTGACTATCCAATCCAGTGGCAATAAAACGGTGCCCTGAGGCGGCCTTCCGTCCAGTTTTGAAATCATATAAATTAATTTATTATATAATTTATCTAGTATTATAGTGAAAAAAAGTATGCATTTTTTTTCTAAAACTAAGTAAAAATTGGACAGTATAAACTGGATTAAGCTTCCATCATTGTATGTCAAAATGTCCAAAATGCTGATTCCCAATCATACACCCTAACTATATTGATACACAGTTTGAAAGAAAGATGTAATTTCCTACGTTAATCAATGCACATGTATAAAATGCTTGATTTGGCATAAATTCATGGGATGTTTCATGTAAACTTGAGCCAGATATCGCCTAAATCGACAAAGATTTTTCATTAGGGCTTAACTGACAAACTTAAACAATTGCTTTGTCCGCGAATTTCTCGTCATTGAAAACTCGCCTTATCAATCCACCACGGTCGTTTGGAAGAGGAAGAGTTCACCTATCCGATAGAATTGGTGGCTTACATGGCTAGCCTTTGTGCCACGAGAAATTTACCAAAGAAGCCGTTCTTTACGTGTGTCAGTTAGGCCCTAATGAAAAATATTTGTCGAAATCAGGTCTGTTGTATGAAAAGGGCTATACATAAACCACGTAGACTTTTCTGGGAGGAGTCGGACCAAAGTCTACGCTCCATACAAAATTTCAAAAATAAAATGTATGGAGAAAAGTCTACGAGAAGGAGAGGGGGTTTTATGAACATGCATGGGTATTTCACTGAATAGGGCATAGAAAACCAGCATCTGTCTTTATTTTCCTAACGATAAAATATGGTAAGAAAATAGGAAAAATATCATTATAATTAAACTCAAGCATACTTGGAAGAGACGAGGTATTGCATACGAATACACCTTAGCGCGGGTGTCCACAGCATATCTTTACCGTTTATTACCCTCCAGAACAATTAAGATTTTTTACCCTCCAAAACATTCTAGGTCATGATGGTTATCCTTGACAGACTAAAAAGATTATTTAAAAAAAACATCAAGTGAAATTCGATCAACTCCAATCCATAAAGCCGTCGATAATGAATTTCGGAAATATTATCCTACGCTGTTAACTTTATTGCTGATGCAGCACTACTAGCAACTGAACCAACTAGCAAAAAATGCTGTTGCCTGTGAAATAGACACGCTGGTGAATGCTGATACGTGTTAAGATTATAATGACCACTTTTTATGTATTATTTTAGTACAGTAGCATCAGCACAGCAGAACAGTCGTAAATAGGTTAGTAGAGATCGATTTGGTCGAAATGACCGAAATGACCATAGAAATGAAATCACACATGATATCAAGATACTAGTAGTGCTGGAATTGGGGCGAATCAGACTTCGTCGATTTCTCTTCATTTGCATCCCCTCATTTAAAATGAGTTAACAGATTTTTCCACGTCCGGACGAAACGATGTTAAATACTTGATTATACTTCTAATTACTTATACTTAGACTAATACTTATAATTACTTATTATACTCGTATATAATTTAGTTTTAATTTGTTCTGTATCGTTGATATTAATCACCCTCTAACATTTATTTTATTTGTACTGGACAATTTGTTGCTTATAGTACTGAACTAAGAATTTCTGAGCTCGGTAATGTGTGTGAAAATTTTAACAATTGGATCGATGTAATTTTAACAGATAAATAATTATTCTATCATCTCTAATTAATACCTAGATCTATGAAAAACGCCTCAAATCTTTAAAAATACCTAGATTGCACAATAAATCATAAAAAATTGTACATTTCACAAAAAAAATGTGAATCTAATGTCTTCGAGATTTTGCAAACAATCGCATAGTTTTCTTCCGTGGAGAATTCAACAACTTTATAGCTTGAGAATCAATTGAGGAATTTAAAGGTTGTAAGCCTATGATATTTATTAACATGTGAAAGAAACGTCACAAATAATTTTTTATCTATTTTCTGGACAAATTGGGTTTTTATTTTGTATGCATCCCTTGATTTGAATTACTATTTAAATCAATTGTAGCCCACAGTCGTCATCGGATCAGTATTTTTTCACGGCGAAATTCAATTTTTTTTTTGAATGCCTCTGGAAAGCTGGCAATTTTTTGATGAAATAATTGTAGTTTATAACTACAGGATGAAGTCGAAAGAAAGTTCGTAAAAAAATATAACTAAGGGTAAGTTTGTTGAAAACATCATTTATCAAGCTCTTCATGTGCCCTTTATAAAGCAATTTTCGCTTTAAATCAGGGTGTCTATAGAAAAAAAAACCTTATTTTAATCTAAACATTTTTGTTTCATATGTTGCATGAAAATCGTTTTCAGGTGTTACGTAGAAAAAAAGCATTTTTGCCGAACAAAGTAGAAAATCTTTGACAGAAGGTCTAAAGATGAAATTCGAATAACAAAACATCTAAAGACATCGATTTGATCGATAAGACGTCGAATGGACAAAAATTTGAATGATGAAAAGGGGCACGAAATGTCGAAAGAGCAAAACATTGAATGGGAAATTTATGTCTTATGGACAAAAGTCGAATTGGCATAAGGTTGAATCGTCAAAATGTTGCATGTGAACAACACTGCTAGACAGAACTGAACAATTTGAAGGACTGCTGGTCAACATATATTTAAGTATTGTCATTTCAAAAACGTATTGACATTTTTGAAGAATCAAGATTATCTCTTTAATCTAGTCTATCATCTAGGGTCTAGTTTCCAAAATCAGCATTACATTGATGTGAATCTGAACGTACCATCCGAGCTATTCGATTATTTTGAAAGGGAAGCTACTTAGAAGAAGTATTTGTTTGATGGTTCATTCAGATATATCTAAAAGAAAATTGTTATTTACAGACAGCTTGATACTTAATTCATTATTATTGGCTGAGTTTCAATAAATAATCTTGAAAATAAATAAACAAATAAAAAATATGGTAAAAAAATAGTATTTTACACAAGCATCGATATTCTTGAAATCTAATCAACGCGGTATCTTTTCGAACGTTTTGATTATTAGCAAATTACTTTAGAATTGAACTGTTGATTACAAATAGTAATACATCCCTGCTATACAAAGGAACGAGCAGTGATGAAAAGAAGGAAAATTATAGTCAAGCAATTTTTTACTTCAAATGAGAACATAACTATGAATGCAGTTAGCAATTTGAGCCATTCAACTTGAAATAAAAAATAATTATTACCAATTCGTTCTATGATTTGCAGTTTTTCTAATCTGAAAATTCAAAAGGATTCAACTTTTGAATGGTTCTAATAAAGAACGAGCAGAGAAACAGTGGCCCAATGCCATAAAATTTGAAAAACAAAAATGTTTTAATGCACTCTAAGCTATTTTACGAACAGTTTTATGAACTTTCTCCAGATACCTGATTGCAATAAATTTTCTCGCTTTGGTCTTTTCCGTATTAGTACATTCGTCACATCTAATTGGTTCGGCCTTTTGACATTTTGTCCATTAAATCTTTTATCTCCCTGCTCGTCAGTCGACATTTTGTCCAATCGACCTTTCAAACTATTTTTTATCATTCGTCTATTCGACCTATTGTTTCTTCGGCTTTTGTCCTTTCAACGTTTTCATATTCGACGTTTTGTCATCCGACCTCTTCTCTTTTCTGCCGTTTTGTGGGATGAATAAGACACTGCTACCGTTAATAAATTAAGAGCTGCAACCTTATGTCAGGCACTTAAGCTGTGTAAAATATATCCCAAAAGTAAATTTTACTTTGAAAAAAAAAAACAAAAACAAAAAGTCCTCTTTTCTGCTAGTCCTGCCCGTCCGATTTTCTTCATCTTGAAGTCAAATGAATCTAAAGGGCTTGATCCGTTAATTATTTCTTTGGAACTTATTGAAAATCGCAGGGTCATTCATCAAACATGTTTGATACGAATGACTAAGGAAAATGGGCATTTGTCTCAAATTCTCTAACTCGATCAGTCAAGTGAGGCAAGCAAGCTAAGATGAAGACATTTTCCATTGGAGATTCTCTTTCTTAAATGCACATAAAGTGACTTGTGTATAGGATAGTCTATGCATTCGTTTAACATCTTATATCCTTATTGTCGATGTTCTAGCGTCAATCGGAAATCTCAAACTGGGAGAGCAAATGCGTAGATAAACAGATAGAGAGAGAGCGTAATATGGCTCATTCATAACATTGCCACATGTCAGCGTTGGTACGAATCTCTCATTATTTCGTAGTTCCATTGTTCATGGCCAATTGCACCTGATTAATGTTCTCATTTCAACCATTTGGTTTCAATTACAGACAATTTTTGTGCTTTTTAGGGGATGTACTTGTCGAAAATTTGTTCCACATCGTTCATTCACCTAATGTATTGAGATGGCAGAAAGTGAGCTTCATAGTGATGCTGATGACTTCAAAGGAAACCATAAGATGCAAGGATGAGGAAGAATTGTCACAAAGCGGAGGAACGTGAGAACAAATATAGTGAATTAGGGATAGTAGTAGGTAAACTGATTTTTAGTAAACAACAGGTGATAGAAAACAACTTGACAAAGTATCGTTTCTTCGGCGAAAGAATCTATCCAACGAAAGATTGTTGGATGGATTTTCTAATTCTGTGGAATTTCGTATTGATTTACGAAGGTCATGAAGTTTTTCAATTCCTTAGACCTGCTCAGCACTCAGAAGTTTGTCTTAAAAATCTGGCCTTTGAATAGCAGAAACTTTATTTTTAATTCATCTAACATACTAAAATTGTATATTTAACGAGCTTTCTGATCATATTTATTTTGAAAAAATCTTTGAAACTTTGAAAAGCATGATTATTTATAATCTTGTGTTGAAATAATCAAATCAAATTGAATAATGGAAACAGATAATTTTTCTATCTTCCGACGTTTCGGCGTATTGTATTTCACCTTCTTCAAGGGATTATTGTAAAGGACACTGCAATTGCAACCAGCTGGAGCGTCTGCTACAATCGGAACAAACCTATACAGACGAACCAGTGTTAGCACTGAGGGAAAAAACTGCGCTTTTGTCACGATCACTTACATAAATTCAACCGTGACAAAACCCGTATTTCGGATCAAACATTCAAAATTTAATAGAATCACTAGACATTAAATGTAAAACAGAACACAAATGACAAAAATAGAAATCTAGTTAAGTAAAATTATATTAGAAATTACACAAAAGAAACAGAATACCAACACATTATATTTACAGTAATCCCTAGAAGAAGGCGAAATACAATACGCCGAAACGTCGGAAAGTAGAAAAATTATCTGTTTCCATTATCCAAAAGACTGAAAGCCAAAAAAATCATCTCAGCATTACAAAGTCACAGTCGGTAATCAGTTAAGAGCCCATTAACTTTATAAATGCTCAACATTCATGGTTGAATTCCAATGCTCAGGACACACGTTTCATTTAACAAATGTATTCGTGCGTAGTTTCTTAGAATTTTATTTTCGATTTTGTTGTCGTGAAGAACGAATCAAATATTGACGTAGATTTGGTGTGAATTCTATTTAAAAATTCCCGTAACAACCTTGAGAGTGTTCCATACCTGTGGAACCGGCTTGTTTATGGTCGCATTTACGGAACGGTTTCGATGTATGTTAGTAATTTAAAGAATATCTTAAGCGCAACATCGTTAAAATCGTGACGATACCTTCAACTTGGCAGACGAACCATGTTTGTGTCCGGATTAACAGATTATGTCACTTTAGTGATCAATAAACATCAAAAGCTGTACGTTCCTGCCCAAAAAAGAATATTTTTTAACAGCAACAGAGAGAAGCAACAAATATAATCTAACAAAACAGCAATATTTAACCCCATGCTTATTCCAAAAAATGCCGAGGAATAATTTGTTTTTAAATTGTCTTGAACTAAAAACTAGTTTTTCGAAAAATATTAATGTTCCGTAACTGTGGATATTCCATAACTGTGGGTAGAGCTGTATTAACGGGCTTTTCAGCCTGAGGCTGGTTCTTCCAACCAGGGAGACTCTTCAATACATTAGCCGGGATCGAAAGATGACGGAAATTTTTGGTCTAAGAAAAACCCAACGGCATCGAATGAAATTGATACCAGACCCACAGAAGTAAGAGAAAATCACGCATACCACTACACCAACAGCGCCATCGGTCTGAAGCTGGCATATATCAACACACTTTTTATGTCCTTATACTGCAAAATGTTATATATGTTATGTCTTTTTCGTCTGCACCGGAACTATCCTTTGCTCGTTGGTTGATAGTTAAATTCAACGCTGACCCAAGTTTTAACCGACATGACCAAAGTGAACACACGCAAAAATGCACCATGATGGGAGAACAAAAATGAATCATGACATTCTCATACTGTTTTCTCCATTCGACGAAATATTTCGACTGCCACAAGCCGATGGTAACAAAAAAACGTTGCGACTTAGATTTATGTTGCTCAGAATTTGGTTGAATGCTGGCTTAATACTGCATATATTTAATGTTTCTAATATAGAATCGAATCATAAGAATGAATACAAACAAATCATAACCAAAGATTACCATATAAGCGCATTTTTTATCAAGCCATCAAATACAGGCACGCGGAATTTCTAAATGTTTGAAACTGTAGGTAAAATAAGGGCTTTTGTTTTCTATTCTTCACTTTTGCTTGCGCTGTACCAATGATCCGTTGGCTCAAAAATTCGTAGCAGGCGGCTGTTTTTAAAAAAATATCCAATTTCCACCATTGGTTCTAAACATTAGTTAGGATGATCATTATTAGTATCAGGAAATGTTTTTTTTTCGGTGCATCAATAATCCGGAAACTTGGTCCATATTTTGTTATGATGCTGATTCTTCTTCTTTGTTTTACGGGACTTTAACCGCAGCGGTCATTCGTCACAATTCCCTTTGCTGCGTTGTTGCAGGTATGATCATACAAATTTTGGGCATGATATTGCCATAGGTTTCGCATATAACCTCTCTTGAAATCAGCCATTTCTTCGATACTTTGAGGATGCTGCGTCAAAAGGCCTTGAATTTTCTACCGGTGGCTCAACAAAGGCTATTTAAACTTCAAGTGATCAGATTGCTTTGACAGTTGCAAGTCAATTAAACATATGTTATATTTTGAACAAACTCTCATATATCGTAAGGACGTAGCTTCATGGACTTTTCTGCATCGACTTTCTCTTCCGTTAATAGAGTTTTTGATTCTCGTAGCAGTAAGGACATACCGCACTTCATTCCGCTTGTACACTGCCGGAAATAAGTATGAATATGGGCAAATTTTGATTTTCTAATGAATAATCATTTGAAATATTGTACACTGCCGATTTTTGAAACAATATTATTTGTGAAAAAAAAGTTTATTTCTTAGATTCTATATCTGCAAAAAAATTAAAATTACATTTTATGATTTTTTGAGTTGGAAATAACTATAAGGACAAGTTGGATTTATCAAAATAAAAGACATTTTATTGATGTTCGTCTGATGCATAAAGGTCCTTAGTAATGTGTAGCATCGCTTTTTCTCATTATGACTTCTTTCAACGTCGGGGCATAGAAGTTATGAAGTTCTTCAATATATTCGTATCCACCTTAGACCATTCATCTCGAATTACCTGTTTCAATTGGCCAGCCATTTCAAAATCCTCCCATGATTGAAAACATTATGAGAAAGTAACCCCGAAACGTGTTCAATCGGATTTTGATTCGGGCTGTAGGACTGGCCACGGCAATACAGGGGTGTCGTGGTGCTTTAAAAAATGCTTGGATGATATAAAGGCATGACAGATAGCATTGTCTTGTAGGAAAATCATGTTCTCATTCATAACATTTTCGAAAAATGGGATGAGAACTTCTTTCAACAGATGGCAATACATTTCAGAGTTCATCCGCGTCGAAATGAAGCAAACAGTCAAGCTAATATCGGCCTACTACAAAACGGGCTTTCTTGTGACGATGTAACAGCCGTAGTGCAGGCGTCACTGACACGAACGAAACATTAGGTTCCTCATTTAAAACTCGACGAATCCGACGGGCACGAATCGACAGACTCATTTCCTTCCTAATTTCTGCCGATGACAGCTTCTCGAAGATCACCATCCGTTTTATTCCCCTGCGCGATATCGAGGTGGATGGACGAACACATCGCTGCTTCGTGGCATACTTTTCGCCCATCCGAAGACAATTATGGACGACAATCATGCTCCTACCAATTCTCGTGCCAATGTCACACAAGCGCAACCCTTGTTGTCGAAGCTCACCTACTCTTCCCTTCTCAAAGTTGGTCAATGGGTTGGTTGTCGGCATTTTTCCTTTAAATAGCGTAAATAATAAAAGTTAAATTATAACATCGTTGTTTTCTGTTCTTATTTACCATCAATTCTGTATTTCAACCTCTGCAAACGGCACTTTTGTATTTACACAAAAAAAAAATACCTTCGGCAATACAAAACGAGCTGACGGAGATTACCGTCTTTAAACTGATTTCCAGGCAAGAAAATAGTAGAATGTGATTAATAACGAATGAAAGATTACTCGGTAAACGTAAAATCAGTTAAATATACGTTATCTTTATACATTTTCCACCAGTGTACTGTCGCATTTGAACAATTTTATAACAAATGGCTTCCAAATATATTCAGCGTTTCGTACGTTCATTAATGAGGCATTATCAAAACCTACCACCTCAGGTTTTTTATTTACTTTCTAATTTATCGCAATGTTATTGTAGTTCTTTCACAGAAAAAGTGTATTCACTCGGCACGTTCTTATGGTTTTAAGAATCATGGGCGTTGAAATGTACGCAACGCGCCAAAAAAGGCTTTGTGTTGTGGCTCATAAGTAGACGTAAAAGTGCACGATTCATCTAATGACATTATTGATGTTTTCTCTACGATAGAACGAAAAAAAAAAAAACAATAACGATAAAGCAGTCTCTACCCTATCTTGATCGGGACAATCCTGAAAGAGAAAGTCATCCGATAAAAAGCCTTGCACCATGACGTCATTTGACACTATATAAGGGCAATTCTCAGAAGCAACAATTTTGAAAACTTTTAATATGCCCAATTATAGGGGAAAGTATAGTGCCGCATTTCGATTGCAATTTCACTGAATGCCGATTTGAATAAACTTGAAATGTTCACCAAGTATTGCCCTCATACAATGTCCCAAACTCAATTTGCCGGAGTAATGTGAAGATGAAATCGATGAAGAGAAATTAATCATATCAGTTACGTCTTAAGCGGAGAATTTAGATATCCACCTGAAGATAATTATATGCAAAAACAACAAAATGCGTGTTTGTCATCAATAGTGCTGTATAGTTTCTTTGAATATTAGTAACATAAAAAAATAAAGAGCAGAATGATGGTAAAACCAAAAACTGCTGAAAATTGTATGCACCTTTTATCCTTGAGCGGCAAGCATTCGAAATTTTCACCAGCAACTTGAAACACCTTCAAGGTGGGTCTGGCTCATAGTTTCATAAATCTCCCAGTCGATAAATTGCACCTTGGTATGGGTTGTTTATTCCAAACTTGTTCGTCCTTATCCTTTGCACGTGAAGTAGCACTTTCGCATAGTCGCGATTGCACATTTCCCACACCCCGTTCAAAAAAGGGAATTCACATTAGATAGGTAGGAATGCGCGCCTTATGAAAAACCATGCACTGCTATGCATCAACCGACGTGGAGCGCGGTGATGTTTCCAAGTTTTTACCGTGCTCGTTTACAAGGACTTTTGACTGCAAGCAACGTTCACCTCACGCTCGAGAAAATTTCGGTCAGGATAAAGAAACACGATTTAATTATACGACTTGAAGGCTCACGGAAGCATTTTTTTCAACGTGATTTATTTTTAGATTAGTGGTAGAGGCTGTTTTGTATGAATCCTTAGGAGACGTGTGTATGCCTTGAATATTTGAAATGAGTTGGATATACACAGAAGGACATGTATATCCTAATTTAATTCACTTTTTCCTGCATAACTTCAGGATTGTAGAAAAATCAAAATTACCTGCATTTGAAAGGTAATGTATCCGGCTACATTATGAGCTAAAGAAAGAATGAATATTAAGGAAGAAAAATACATATGTAAAAAATTTCTTCGTAAATAATGATAAATACATACTTCGAACATTTTACGTAAAATTTCGTCTTTTCAGATGCATTCAAGCGAAGCGACTAGTAAGACATAAATTTGTGTCCTCTTTCAAATCCAAATGTACAAAATACTGTACACGTAGTTTTACAACCCATGACGTACATTTTAGTCACAACACGTACGGTACTGGCCAAAATAATCTAATATTTTCAAACTTTCTTGATTTTCTCAATTTTTATAGCAGATAGCTCTTCAAAGCATTCGAACAGAAGTTGGCACTGTAGATGTACTTTTGGAATATATTTTGTTTGAGTTTTTTGAAAATAGTATTTGAAGATTGTACTCTAAAAAAATGCAACTGACAAAAATGATCACCAAAAATTCATTTGTAGTCGGATATTTTTGAAACACTCAGGGAATAAATAAACTCATATTAGCTATGTTTTTGCAACGTGGGTTTATTCAACCTCCTCTCCTAGGCGAAAGGCCCGCACCTTGGACTTAACGCTGCCCATTAAATCCTGTGCAACACTCGCACCTTCTTCACTCCAGATTTGCTCCTAGTTTTAACGCCCCCCCAAAGCCAAAGATTTGCTCGGCTTTTAGGCTTAAAACTAGTCAGGGCAGGTACTCTTCGAAAATATTCTCGGAATCCGTACACCAAAGCTGTATTCAACAGAGCCAAATATTGATCGTTTATCAGGTAATAGCATAAAGAGAACGGATTGCCTGCCACAATCAGCAAGGGAAATGTAGTCGCCTCCACTAATGCCGAGAAATATGAAATTTTTGCCGAACACTTTGCCACAGTATTCAGTGCTCCTAACTGCGACACAGTAAATCGTGAATGCCTCAATAATGTTCCTGTGGATGTAGTCAACTTGGACACATTTCAAATTTTTGAAGAAATGCAAATTAAAGGTGTCCGCAAATTGCAATCTTCTTTTTGCCCTGGCTTCTGTGTTCATGAAAAAATGCGTCAAGATGATAAAGATACCTCTTCTACAGATTCTTAACCTCTCAATGCAGCAAGCAAGGTTCCCTTCAGCTTGAAATAGATTTGTTATGTTGCCTTTATTCCAAAAAGGTAATAAGTAGTTGGTACAGAGGGATAACGTCACTTTGCGCAGGTTCCAAAATATGCGAGTTAATAGTTGGTGATGCCATTATGTTTATCTTTCGTAGGTATATTTTGACACAGCAGCATGGATTCATGCCAGGTAGATCAGTGGACACAAATCTGATGGAGTTCACGTCTCCTTTTTGAAGCCATCTCTAGAGGTCATCAATTAGATGCAATCTACACTGACCTGAAGGCCGCTTTCGATCGTATTGACCACGATATCGCTCTCATGAAGCTCAAAAAAATTGATTTTTCCACTTGGTTATGTATTTGGTTAGAATCTTACTCAATGCATAGAACTCTACAGGTCAAGATTGGTACCGCGGTGTCTCAGGAATTCTCCAACTATTCGGTAGTTCCGCAAGGCAGCAATATGGGACCCATTCTTTTGCTTTATTTTTTAACAAAGCAACTACCCAGGTAACCAACAAGCATTAAATAAAGCACGTAAATAGCCCTATATGCGTCTTAACGACAAGCGATATAATGCACATGAGCATCATATTCACCTTAAATGCTATTCAAGAGCAGGGTTTGGCCCGCTATACGGCTAATTTAATGCTGGACCATTGGTGTTTAATGTGTCATTCATTGGTAGCATGAATTGGTAACGTTTGCAAATGACAGCTAGATGACAGCAGTTGAAATGTTGTTCTGCTGCTGTGAGTTTAGCTTTTAGAATGCTGATTAAATGGTTGATTGAAAATGCGAAGCAAAAAAAACAAGACCTATTTTCAATTATAGATTTTATTCATTGTCCTGTTTTGCCTCTTATATTTTTTTTTCTTCTTCTTTAATGATTATGATGGACGTTTGCTCTCAGTTTAGACCCCCTATTTTATTTTTCTTCACTGCAGTTTTTGCATTTCCTAGGATGGGATTCGAACTAGCTGCTTCGTGGTCGACGTGTTTTAGTACCGCGTCTTTATCCTCTAACCTATATGGAACGTATGGGAACGGTTTTAATATTTGCCCAATATAAACTTCAATGTCCCCACTAAGCATTTTCAGTGCGTTATTCTGATAATATATCAAGCATAATCTGAATGCAGATATCAGACAGCTAACATTACGATAGCTTTGCTTATGCTATTTTACAACAGCTATGCATTCAGACAGCCAATGTACAGCATAAAGAATCGTAAATGCAAGTATGATGCAGAATTAGTGCATATTTCAATGCTTATTGGTTACCTGGGTAGCCTTTATATTGGGAAATGTAAACTTGTCTACGCCGATGACTTCAAAATTTTCATTGAAATAGGAAGCATGGCTGACTGCTGCATCTTTCAATCTCGCCTTTGCCAGTATCCAGATTGTGATTCCAGTTTTGTTATATCGTTTCACCAAAAGGGTAGTCGCGAAGTTTTTCACTTTATTTATAGGATTTCTGACCAAATATTAGAACGCGTGGAAGTCATGAAAGACTTAGGAGTTTATTTGGATGCAAGGCTGACCTTTCGACATCATCAGCAATACGTGGTTGATAAAGCGAACCGGCAGCTAGGATTTATGTTTAAGCTTGTTCGGGAGTTCGACGACCCATTATGTCTACGCTCACTTTACTTCGCTTTGCTTGCTGTGATTTGGTCACCATACCACGGTAACTAGATTCGGAGAATTGAAAGTGTTCAACGGAAATTTGTCTGGTACGCCCTAAGAAACCTGTGATGGTCTGATCCCTTCAATATACCTCCATGTGAATTCCCGTTGTCAATTGCTGAGTATCACAAAATTGCAGAAAAGGCAGAAAATTGCACCCACAGATTGCCTGCCACACCAAGTACTTCTTGGCAAATTTGTCAACCTTCTTTTCCAGAATTCATCCGGAATATCCAGGTGGGACTTGCCGACGAAAATCTCTAAGCCGGATATCTGCTTGGCGTCCGCTTTAATTTCCTGTTTCCTGGCGCGGGAATTGGCCACCGTATTCTGTTTATCGGTTCGATTAGGCGCTAGTATTCAGTATTTTGTATGGTTATCTTTAGTTTCAATCACGAATTGTAGGCACGTGGCATACTTTCAATTAGGTTTTTCCAGAGCTTCGAAAAGTTTGTCGTGGTTATTACATCTTCTTTGTCAACATTTTGATCCAAAATGGACTACAACTTTTCTAGTGTATTCAGGTCCGGGCTTTGGAGGGGCCTTAATACGTGAAACTCAGAAGTATGCAGTGATTTTGTGAGCGGTATGCTTGGTGTTGAAGTCTTCCTGAAAAGTAACCTTCAGTTCTAAGCCGATTTCATGCAACGAGTCTTTAAGATTCCTTTCCAGAATACTGATGACCGATACTGCCGTTATTATTCCATCTATTTTCTCAAGATACTCAACACCACGCAGAGCACCCCCAAACATAATACTGCGACCTCCATGCTTTATTGTCTTTTGTATATTTTCATCGGCAAGTTGCTTTCCAGGTTTTGTCCAGACTCGTGCACGCTGTTTATGTCCAAAGAGCTTAATTTTGCTTTCATCATTCCAGAGAACCTTTGTCCAAAATTTCAACGGCTCTTCGATATATTTTTGGGTAAATTTGAGACGTTTGATGTGATGTGATGTGATAAGAACCCACCATCAGTGCAAGGATTACCTATGTATGCAGGACTATCTTCAGCAGGTTGCCCCGAAAATATAGCCTACGTGATGGCTTGGTGTAGCAGGGCCAGTCGATCTCAATGAGGACCTTAGGAAGACTACGGCCAGCAGGCCACGTGTCTTCTCATGACAAGAGACTGGCAACTCCACGAACACTTGTCCAGTCAAAAAATCCTTCGACTGCCTTTGGCTACCAGTCTCTATGTTTTATTATATATTCAATGAATAAAACTTTCAAACGCATCTTTCGCTGCTTACAATTCGTATAAGACTCATATGCTTTTATAGGCTGATAAAATATGAAATAAATCTCATATAAAACAATTAAGATATCATAAAAGACAAAAATGTTATTTATACAAATTGCAAACTTGAATGAAATTTTTAGAGCAAATCAAATTACTTGACAATGTAAAAGGCGGCTTCAGTAAGTCAACAGGAGAACATAATATGCGTATGTACAAAATATATCTAACGTCCACTAGATTGTTACTGAAATAAAATAAAAATTAGATAAGTATTTATATCCTACTAGTCCTGGAAAAGCTGAAAACAGATATATCATTCCAAATATCAATGAAAGTTTTTTTTTTTTACATGTTGTTGAAAATTTTCTTTATGCTGTCCTAGTTACATTTCAAAGATAGAAATTGGAGTGATCGAAGAGCCCTTTTGATGATTTCTGAAATAAATGGCTTATCTTATCATAATACTACTAAATAAAATATTGAAATATAATCCTATACTGCTTATAAGCGCATGCCAGTCTTTTATGAATATAGTAGCTGAAATTCAGAAGTGCAATTTCAAAGTAAATGTTATGCTAAAATGCTGAAAAACAAATTGAGCTTTTCATCCATGTCATGTTGCCCCAGGCTCTTGAGATAAATGGTTTAGGAGTAAAACTCTATCCAACGCGAATCGTTAACACAACAGAATAACTATTCATTACAGTACTCATTGAAATGTGCATGTTCGAAAACAACATCAAAACATTGTCCGTGATAGGGAATTTCTTGAAACATGCCAGAACGCAACATTCTTCTTTCTTCTTTTTCATACACCGATTGATGAATATATATGCGAAATATATTAATCTTTTATTTGTAAATTTTATTACCTTAGTAAATAGAATGGCAATCGTATAAATTTCTTGATTAGAGCAGTCTCAAAAATAATCAATCAAAAACAATCGAATTCTTAGCGTCCGGCGTTTCAATTTTTTCGTGACGGTAGCCATTTGTAAATTGTACAAAATGCTCCAGGTATGCAACCAAGAGTAAGCTATATTGTTTTAGCCACCGCTGTCATCCAATCGGTAAGAACCAAACATTCAAATCAATCAAACTCTCTCAAAATTAAATTGGTCGTCCTGAAAAGGACGGATTTGAAATGGTCCGCATTTGAATTAAAACCCTCTCTGCGCCTTACCCCAAAAGATGTCTCCAAATATCACACACACATAAGCACCTTATTTCGCTCCTCGTGGTTGCACCCACCAGCTGACTACAAAGACATTATCTACCAAATTCACACACACGCAGCACCTTATTTCGCCCCTAGTAGTAGCACCACCGGCTGGCTACAAAGCCATTATTTGCCCAAGCAACCGACTGCCTAGCACACCACAGCAAATATATGGCTGCCTAGCAACGGTTGCCTAGCCAACGGCAACAGACTGCAGTGCAATCAACTACCTGCCATTGGTAGGTCGCCAGTGCCTTTCTGGTGCTTGCCACAGCCAGCTGCCAAATCCAATATGGCGTCTTGCCGCTCCGCTGAATGAAGCTAGGCACCCTCCAGGGTACATGCTATCACCCGGCGCCAGCTGCCTTCCTACTGGCTCGATGCTCCGCCACTCCAGTACTGCAACCCGATTGAGTAAATTTGCGAAGGTGTACCCGTTTTATACGTTCACGCGGTGGAGACCCTAAAATAATGAAAAAAAAAATTGGTCATTTATAAATTTACAATCGGCATTATAAGCCATCACCTCATAATTTGATTATTTTCATAGCTTGAAATTGTTAACGGATAATGTTTGATAATTGAGTTGATACGCGGGAAAATTTCCAACCGATTGATGTAATCATCTTGAAAATCTATTGAGCATTTATTAAAAGTTATTAGCGTTTAATTTGTAACGATATTTCGTGACGGTCGCTTATTTTTAGATTTTCAATTGACACCCTACCCTTCCCGTAAGACGTAGTCTACGTCAAAATTATATGATATGATTTAAGCGCCCCTAAGGGTGTGTGGGGTGGAGGGTGGGGTCAGCCCCGTTTTTTTCTTTAGTTTTCCATCGGCCTATTTCCTCACATGGTGACAATCACCGACGCCAGGAAGACGACACTACCTGGACCCTAGCTATCGACTCATGAATATGAGCCGGGACCAACGGGTTTACTTCCCTTCCAAAGGAAGACGTGACCAGATTTTTTCGCCTCAGAAAAACCACCGACGTGGACTGGGAGATTGAACTCAGACCCACTGGGGTGCCAAGTAGCAGTCACGCTTACCACTACACCACCGCCCAGTCAACACAGAATCGCATATGATAGCGCATAAGAGTAAAACGTGGAGGCGATATACGTTCTTTCGTTCATTTAACTCTACACAGCTCGATAAACTAGTGTGAATTTATGTTCAATTTCATGCACATAAATGGACCGTCACAAAACATAAAATACAACATTATGCATCGTGTAATGTTTTTAGACATTGCATACATTGCGGATATTATTGTATGCAAAAGCTCTTCTTTGTTAGAACTATTTCATGCAAGTTGCTGCTTCGTGTGGAATAAAATAAAATTTTACATGCTCTGATATTTACATGACAATGAAAACTCAGATTTTTTTTTCTGTGCATGCTAAATGTACGCATATTGCCTCCACGTCATACTCATATCCGTTATTATATGCGATCTTGTGTTTAGGGGAGGCGGGTAAGGCATTTGGGTGGGGGAGGTGCAAAAGGGGTGGGGTTTAATATGGGGAGATTTTAAAGTATATAAAAAAAAAATAGGGGGGAAAAAGGGGGATGTTGGTAAGTTATAAAAAAAGGGAAGTACAAGGGTGTCATGTGTAGTGTATGGGTGTGTAGGTTGTCTACTGGGAAAATTAACAAAAGCATATTTTATCCCGCCTCAAAGAAAAGGATAAAGTTGAATGACAGCAGTTCCTACAATTGTAAAAAACTGCTACCTGACCTAAAATTATTTATTAAGCTTAACCTTTGCAGACCGTCCTTAAATCCCGTTGTCTTTTTGGAAGGGGAAGACGGGTAGGTAGTTGGCCAAAACACATGCTCCATACAAATTAAAAAAAAAAACATGTATGGAAAAAGAGCCACAAAGGGGGGAGGGTCTGAGAATCCCAAATATGTAAACATGTGGTTTATGGCCCATCCCTTAGCTCTCAAAAATCTAAATGAACTGAGAAAAATCACTTTAGATTGATGGAAACGCATGGTTGGAAAGTTTCTTTGAATAAAGGAAACGCGTGGATTCTGCAAAAACTAAAAACATAGAATTTTTGAAAAAACCTAGTTCAGAAACTAAAACACACACTTATCACCATTTTTTTATATTTTATGTAAAAAAAAGCTGAATAAACACAAGGATACTTTTTGATCCCGAGACCATTAAAATCTTGATAAACAAATATAATCCATGTTTTCGTGAATAATATCGCAATGAAGATATATTTTTACATTTTTTCTAAAAGAATATTTAATTAGCTTTCATTTGCGGATTTAGTTGTTGAATTAAATTCAGTGGTTCAAAAGTAATTAATATTTGAAAAAATTGCAAAAAAAAATAAGTAAATTTTTCAGAAAACCTTTAAGCGGAAATAGTCACCCTAATGACGCAATGAGTACTGATCTAATGTTTTTTGATAAGGAACAAAACTTCCAATCATTATGAAATTCTGAGAGACATTATAATTTTTTTTCCCTGGGATTTTTGTTTGTTTGTTGGGGGTTATTTATTTTTTTTTCTGTTTTTTCGGGCTTCCCCGAAATACCTTGGGGTTAATTTTAGATGCCTTTAAAAAAAAAACCCGATAAAATGGCTTTGCCAACTTATCCTTAAGCGTCAAATCCTCAGTTTGGGTACACACTTTGAAAATTTCATTAAAGTTTAGATCTTTTTAGATGCACCCAAAAGAAACGGCCAATTACACTTAAATGTACGTCCTTTCGTAAATTAACATGAATAAAAATTGAGTCACTCAAATGATTTTTCTAGGTTCTCATTAATTGAGAAAAATATTTAGTATATATTAATTTTATGCGAATATATAAAGAAACCAAGTGCTTTAGTTACTGTATTACTTGTTATCTGAATACAAATTATAAACCAAGTGGAATTTCACAACCTGTTTTGAAAAAAATGCGCTTATTATTATTCTTCTTCTTATATATTAAAAAAAAACATATCCACACTATTTTCTGGCCATTGACACCGGAAAAGTCATGCATAATTTAGTTTTGTTATGTAATAATGAGAGAACCGCATAGCCATACATGAGTTAGTCTATTGAAGAAGACTGTTTTTAATAGCGGTATCGCAAATTATCAACCGAGGAAAACAGCGATACACTGCGGCAAGTGTTGTCTTCGATGGTCAAACGATAAATGTGCTGTTGGGATATATTTGACTCGGTGTACATTTTGGATATGATATCATAGCGTCAAGCGTTTGATTTCAGTTTGAAGTCGTGTTATTTTAAGTGTTAAGTCACATATATTTACACGATGCACGATACACGATTGAATGACAAAATTATTGATATGCATCTATTAACACACAAAACTTAGTCGTTTGTTGAACGACGTGAAACAAAACTTCGTCTTTTATCGATTCCAGTACATGTAATGTTCAATATTTTTAAGAGTGTAGTTTATTTTCATTTTCACGTGTTCATTCCGAGAACTACTAAATAGATTGACGGTGCCGGTGGCAACCGTGGTTGCCTCTCACCTCAGTCTGTCTAGTATCAATTCCAGTTGGTGCCGTTGGGATTTACTGATACGAAAAATCTCTGATCAAGTCTTCCTTCGGAAGGCAAGTAAAGCCGTTGGTCCATGTGTTTAAGAGTTCTATCGTCTATCTGGCGTGCAAACCAGCCTCAGGCTGAATGTCACGTAAACACGATACAACAACCTTGGAGTATACCTTGGCGGATCCGTCCCTGCCTTGACCTACCCTGCAGTGGGATGTAAAGGGCGATACGGTCAAAATTTGGTCAATATCAACTTGACGTATTTCTTTCAATTTTGCATTTAAAAAACCTGAACACCCCTCATTTTGAAGGTGTGTGTGTGTGTACAATGTTGCTCCTATTTTGATTTTGGAATTCACTCTTCAGTTGTCAAAATGCCGTCCAAGCAAGAAGAGCAGCGTATCAAAATTTTGCTCGCGCATCGCGAAAATCCGAGCTACTCGCACGCAAAGTTGGCAAAATCGCTAAAAGTTGCCAAATCAACCGTTACAAATGTAATTAAAGTGTTTGGGGAACGTTTGTCGACAGCCAGGAAGTCTGAATCGGGGGGAAATCGAAAACCGGAAGCCGCTGAGACGACAAAGAGAGTTGCCGGTAGTTTCAAGCGAAACCCTAACCTATCTCTCCGAGATGCCGCAAATAAGCTGGGTGTATCGTCTACAACCGTGCATCGAGCCAAAAAACGAGCCGGACTATCGACTTACAAGAAGGTAGTGACTCCAAATCGCGATGATAAACAAAATACGACGGCCAAAGCGCGATCCCGGAGGCTGTACACGACGATGCTGACGAAGTTTGACTGCGTGGTAATGGACGACGAAACCTACGTCAAAGCCGACTACAAGCAGCTTCCGGGACAGGAGTTTTATACGGCAAAAGGAAGGGGAAAGGTAGCAGATATTTTCAAGCACACGAAACTGTCAAAGTTCGCAAAGAAATATCTGGTTTGGCAAGCCATCTGTACCTGTGGCTTGAAAAGCAGCATTTTCATAGCTTCCGGGACTGTCAACCAAGAAATTTACGTGAAAGAGTGTTTGAATAAACGTCTGCTGCCTTTCCTGAAGAAACACGGTTGTTCCGTACTGTTTTGGCCGGATTTGGCATCTTGCCATTACGGTAAAAAGGCCATGGAGTGGTACGCCGCCAACAACGTGCAGGTGGTTCCCAAGGACAAGAACCCTCCAGAACACGCCAGAGCTCCGCCCAATTGAGAAATACTGGGCTATTGTCAAGCGGAACCTAAATAAGACCAAAAAAACTGCTAAGGACGAGCAGCAGTTCAAGGCAAACTGGCTTTCTGCGGCGAAGAAGGTGGACAAGGTGGCTGTACAAAATCTGATGGCAGGGGTCAAGCGTAAGGCCCGGCAATTCGGATTTGGAAAAGCGGAAGCCTAACTGAATATTTTTCCTGAATTTTATACTAATTGAACTTAAAAAGAAATTTAATTTGATTTTTTAAATAAACGATTTCACCGATTTACACGCGTTTTCCCTTGACCAAATTTTGACCGTATCACCCTTTATGGCAAAGATGTCTATGTTTGCTCCGAAATACTGCCAAAACGAAGCCCTACGCTAAATATCAAACTACTTCTATTCAATTTTATAACCTGCCGAGCTCTATCGGACCTATCAATACTTTCTCTTCACATCTTTGGTTCTAGCAGAAACTGCTGTTCACTACTGGGATCCCATGATGTTGAGAAGATATTTCCAATTTCAAAACAAAATATGTAATGTTGAAATTTAACAATACAAAATCAATTAAATATGTTAAAAACAGTACAATCTGTCCAAATATGTCTTATTTGTATATTTTATATAATAAAAAAAATGTGAGTCAAACTTTATGACAGCGGATGCGTATTTTATTCTGTCCCGTACTGTATTTTTTATAGATTTTTATTATATTTTATATAAACAAATCTAGAATTAATAAATCTTATCCGTTTTGTTAGAGAGAGCTACTGCTGAGAGCTACTCATAGTGTATTGCATAATTGACTATTTGATTCGAATTTCATGCTAAGAATTCTAAACCAAAGAACTGTATTATTCAACCAAAAAGCCTTAAATTAACATGATCCTTGTCTTTAGTGTGCTATTGTCAGTCCTATTTTTAACGCAGTCGGTTTCACGCGTCACGACCAATTATAAGTTCAAATATTACTCCATGTTATATAAAATGCAAAAAAGATCGAATTTAATTACTCGTAAATATAATGCTCGAAAATATAAAGTGCATTCTTGAAATAAGGACAATTTGAGGTAAAGGAAGAAAATATTTGAAATGTTTTCATATTGAACTTTTTCAGTGATACTCAGTTACGCAGCGTAAGACACAGAATCCATGCTTTTTATAATCATTAATCTGAACATGACGACAACTTGTAGCAACCTTATATCAATTTTTGACGAAGGCCAATAACTGTTTTTATTTGAAATGTTCAAAAGCATATGGAGATTAAGGAGCAAAATGAATCCTACAGGATAAGAATGAGCTAGTTCTTACCTCTAAAATCTGTCTAACAGGCAGCTCCTATAATTTGCATCCAAGTGCACTTGAAGAAGACGTCAAGATCAACTAATCAAGAAGGATTTTGCCAAGACTCGTGATTAATCAACAAACGCACTCAAATTTAGTTTATCGCGACGCAATAAATGGTAACTACTGTTTCCAGAAAATATGTGCTCGCCTTTCATATTTCGGTTGGACTTTTATTTCATAGCAGCCGTAATTACGAAAACGCAACAGCACAATCGGGTGGACACACTTAATGACCGTGTTGAGCACTTCTATAATACAAACCAGCTATGTAACTCTCAGGAGAATAACTTGACTACGAAAAAGTAATGCATGCGTGCTCAATTATAATTATATAGATGATAACTATAATGGGGAGCGGGGTAAGCTTCAATACCCTTTTCAAAGCAGGAAAACTCTTTTTCGAGTGGTATCAGAAATCGATAATAGACATAGAAAATCCATAAATCAGTTCAGGAGCAATAAACCTAAAAAGCTAAGATATTAATTACGAAAACTCCCAACCTAATACATTGTTTCATAACATTTCTATAATTACGTCTTCAATAATCCTGCCTTTTTTTGAATAATCACAGTTCCAGACTGCAAATGATCGATTGAATTATAGACAAAAATGTAGAGAACCAGGGATATTAAATCATAAAAACGACAGACTCAACTTATACACAATGAATCTTTTCTTTGTCAAACACTAAATCGGATAAAATTCCTATAAGTTTCAAATTTATTTAATAACATCATTTCAATCTACTTGTTCAAAACTAACCAAAAATATGTACATAACTTGGCTCCACTTTACTACGTTAAAGCCAAATGATTCTTTTTACACAGATTTTTGGCTGCATGCAAACCGTTTGCATATCCTAACTGATTACAACTTCCAATTTAGAGATTTATTCGAGGAAAATGACTCAAGCGTTCTATAAGGTGAATTCGCTTAAAATGGCACCCACAAAAATGTTCACCAAAATTCGGCCTCTTATCGGATTCTTTTGAAACTTGCAGAAAATGAAGTTCAACTAAATGTTATGATTTAAATTATTTGGTTTCCTCGACTTCTTTTCCCCTTTCAATTGCTGGCACCTTTCTCTTGACTCCGTCAATTAGGTTTTGTAAAGCTTTTTCCAACAGTTTTTCCCGTTTGTTTTCAACACATTATTGGCCTCGTTCCTCTCCAACATATTCCTAGCATAGTGGCATGAGGCAAGATCAGAACCCTTGAAGTTCTTCAGGAATGGCAAGAGTCGCTTTGGAACACTCTCTTGCTCATACATCTAATATTTACATCAATGACTCAGAATGTCTTCCTTTGTTTTTACACACACCTTAGGGAAATTGTCGACGATGGACGTCAGTTCTTGAACAGCTATAGCATTCCATGATTTTGTCAAATTAGCTTTAAGATTATTAAGCGATGTGTGTGGCTTATAGCTCTGGCCACGAGAATGAACCAGATGGAGTAGTCCATGGGATTTAAATCAGGAGAGTTTGAAGGCCATTATTTTTTTAATAAAGTATATCAGAAAAAGTCTACTATCTAGCAATGGGGAATTGGGAAGCAATGGTTCCCAATCTTGTTGACACGCCCATTGCGTTCCACAGAAATGTAAATGCGCCCAAGGTGCAACATCAGTGTCTGAAGCTTTAGGTGATTTGGACGTCATTTTCGAGGAAGTTTTACCGGAAGCCATAATTCCTGCCCAAACCATCACCGAAGCTGGATGATAAGATCTGATGTAGCTACATTCATGCGGTTAGAAGTACCTTTTGGCAAAAGCTGGCGATCATTTTGGTGGTTATGGTATTGCCCGACGGTGAAAATTTTCTCATCAGTAAACAAAATCGTGCGATGGCGTCCAATACCTAACTCCTTCAATAAAATCTTCGATTTCCGGTACTGATTGGTTTTCAATTGTTCGTCAAGGTAGTGGTTCTTTGGAAATTAGTAGGAACGCAACCTTAAATCCTCGCGAAGAATAGTTTACACTGTCTTAGGATCAATTTTCAGTGATTTTGCCATTTTTCGGACTGAACGTCTAGAATCGACCGGATGAATCGCCTTTGATGAAGTAGTATTACATTCCGTGTGTTCCTTGTAGTTTTTTTTTCTACCTCTTCACGGACGGTCCTCCAAGCCCATTGGAATTTTCAAAATTTTCGCGATATATACCGGACGATTACCTTGCTTAAAAAGCTCTATTACTACACTTCGCAATCGATTGGACTTCATAGCAGCACGAAACGTGAACCGATTGCAACGAAACTTCCTGTATTTGTTTATGATACGTTTATCACGTTGAAACAATTTGCTCAAATTTATATACACGATTAAAAATATACAGACACATTCGTGTGTACTATTTTCCACAAATACATCTTTCATGTGTTTTCTGGTTATCTGGGTGTTGCATTCCAAAATACGTAATATGACAAATACGTTTGGGCCAATGTAGCTCCAAATAACGACTGTTCCAGAAGGTATAAAGCACACCTTATTTTAACGGTCACTTTGAATATAATGAAATATTTCAACATGTTTTGGCTGCGTCCTTTTGTTTGCACATTTCTGAATGACATAGCATCAAAAAAGTGCACATTTTGTGTTACCTATCAAAATGCGCGGTCTTACTCCGGAACAACGAAAAAGTATCGTGCACAAATGGTGCTCTGTGAGCGGACTCGGAAATTGGCCAAGGAAGAGGGTGTAAGCGTCGGAGCGGTACGATCTTCAATTCTAAAATATAGAGAACAGTGTACGTTTGAAGATGCGCCGCAGAGTTGTTGGAAATCCGGTCCTGTTAGTCCGGATATCGATAAAAAGATCAGGGATGCCTACAAGCGAAAACCAGCGACTTCCATTCGGGATGTTGCGAAAAAACTAGGGACCTCGTCGAGTAACGTCATGCGTGCCAAAGAAAGACTTGGGCTAAAAATATACCGGAAGCAGAAAAAACCCAAAAGGAACCCAAAACAGGCCGCGTTCGTGAAACCACAGGCCCGCAAACTCTACGATTCCTTATTGTGTCGAAATTCTGGGTGTATAATAATGGACGATGAAACGTATGTGAAATTAGATTACAAAACGCTTCCCGGACCACAATTCTATACTGTAAGCGAAGACAAAGACATCCCCGAAACGGAGAAGGCAATTTTTACCGAAAAATTCGGTAAAAAGTTTATGGTTTGGCAGGCAATATGCGAGTGTGGTAAAACATCTAGTCCGTACATCACAACGGAGACGATGAACACTCAGAAATACGTTACGGAATGTCTCCAGAAGCGATTATTGCCGATGATCAGGCAGCACGAAGTTTAAGTAGTGTTTTGGCCTGATTTGGCGTCATGTCATTACGCAAAGGACACTTTAGAATGGTACAAAAGTCAAAATGTATGTTTCGTGCCGAAAGACATGAATCCGCCGAACTGCCCGGAGGCACGGCCAATAGAGACTTTTTGGGCTTTAACCAAAGCAAAGCTTCGAAAATTCATAAAACCAGCGGACGACATCCAAAAATTTAAAAAAGATTGGCCAAAAGTGGTCAAAATGGTGGGAAGTACCACTGTGCAGAAGCTAATGGGTCATGTTCGAGGAAAAGTTAGGAGTCTTGGCTATGATTAAATATTTTGATTAAACGAGAGTAAAATATCATATAAAACACAATTACAAATATGATTTGCCAAATAAAATTATTAAAACTAAAAAAACATGACTTTTTGGTTATTTTGAAAGTGTGCTTATACTTTCTGGAACAGTCTATAATGTAAATAAAAGTTGTAAGTGATATTAGATAAGATGCGTATTTCAAAGAACTCTAAAACTGATAACTTGACATAGGTCGACAGTTCATAGTTTTTGGTATCTTCGACAATGTTTTCATAATATTCCGAGCAACTTCTCCGAAGACACCTGACCTGACAGTCAAAAAAAAAGGTGCGAAAACTCTTTTAACTATCTTTTCACAGACTGGCCTCATTGAGTAGCGCTTTCAATTCCCGGGACGGTCGAGCAGATTTTTAGTGATGACATTTTTCATGATTTCCTTGGGCATTGACATAGGCTGCCCTAGATAGTATAGGCAAATTTTTAGTCAATTTTGACGTGTTGTACCTTTGGTCAATATTGGCCGATTTCAATTCTTCTAGAAGCATTTGGCAGCCAAACTAATATGATTTTATGTTTTGGTTACAAAAAAAATCTTGATCTCTGGACACCAAAGGTTTACCGGCTTAATGGAGAACACGTTTTACTTGCTGATTTTATTATATGAATGTCATAAAAACAGGGTAGAGCGGGGCTAGTTTATTAGTTTATACGACAAAATTCAGTCAACTTGACGTAGGCTACGTCTTACGGAAAGGGTAAGGTGTGAAATTGAAACACTTTGAACGCTCAACTTTTTATAGAGAGATTTTCAAGATGTTTACATTAATTAGTCAGACATCTTTGCGACTGTCAGTTCAATTACTGAAAATTATTATTTACCAATTATAAACTATTGCAAATAACAAATAAAAAGTGATGTATTATAATAACGTTTTGAATACCGAGTTCACTAAATGCTCAGTATTTTCCTAGCACAGATTAAAAATGTGAGTAAGAGAGGTCTCATATGCAGCGGTGAGAGATGTATAATGGCTGCACCTTTGCCGAAAACTTTATTCGTTCGGTAGTCTTGGAGCTGCTAGAAGCGACCAGGCAGCCATCATCCTATAAGGCACAATATTGAGTGAAATAAATTGCTGTACGGTGTCAGCCAGCCGGTTGCTAATGCCGGGACCACGTGTACAATTCCAAGGCTGTGATCGCAAATTCATAAGCAGAGTTGTTAAACATTATTTTTGACAGCTGTTATAACGATGGTCAATTTATTAGTATGAGCTATCAACAATGAATGGATAATGTTGATATATCTAGTATAAAATGGGTAGAGAAAATCAAAATGCTTGTGGTTGGTTTATTATGAAAAGTGCGTTCTTCTTCAAAAAGGCTTTGACGCACTTTTCAACGAACCTTTGCCTGCTCTCAACTAAGTACACTCAGTAGCAAAAAAAAAGGCCAAAATTTTTTTTTTTTTTTTTTTTTTTTATTATTTGTTTGGGTGGGGGGGAAAATCAAAAATAAAAAGTAAAACGAAAAAAAAAAAAAAGAAAGAATAGGATGGGGTGTGTAGGAAATATATACAGTATTATTAGTAGAATTCGCCTCGGCTTTTTTTTTGCACCGATATTTCAGCATGGTCAATATTGGGTGAAAATGGGAAATACTAATGTTGGTACGTCAACTTTGACGCCAGTTGTAGTCCAAACCACTTGATGAAAACAGTTCAAATTTTGTCCACATCATTTCCTATCTTTTTTTAGGCTATGATGACATTTTGAGTATGCTACCTAAATTTTTCACAGAAATACGGTTTTTTTTAATTTGTATGTCCAAAAATGACTTTTTTCACATATGATATGAAAACTTCAAATTTATAAATTGTATCAACATGAAATTTTGGTCACATAAGGTCTATACATTGGTTATAATGCTGTTAAAATTTCAGCCAAAAATATTGATAATTGACAAAGTTACAGAAGGTTGAACAAGGCGTTTTTTGGAAGCAAAATTTTGCTCGGCTTTTTTTGCTACTGAGTGTATTCTAAAAGTATTTTCTTTTATTTTAATTAATAGTTTTCTTTGTAAACACAAATGAATGAATGTGTGTAGGGGGGGGGGGGTTTCCTTTTAAATTGTTATAGTGTTTATCCTATTAAATAATAAAAATTATTTTTTTTTTTTTTGTATTATTATTAGTTTGTTTGTTTATGAGATGGTTGTTAAAATAAAATTAAATAATATTGGGGGGGGTAGAGTTTTTTATATAATAAAATATTTTTTTTTGGGTTGTTGGTGGGGGGGGGGGGGGTGGTTTTTATGTTATTTAAATTAAAAAAAATATTATTTATATAATTATAATTTAATTATTTGTATAATATTACATTAACATGTTTTGAAACATTTTTTTTTTTTTTTTTTTTTTTTTTTTTATAGCAGAATACAGTATTAAGTTTAGCAAAACGGCTTCAAACACAAAAAGCGGAGAGGGTGGTATTGCCCTAGGGAAGATATTTTACTTCCAGTTACCCTATATTGTGTGGCAAGCCCAATGATACTTTATGCCCACGGTATTTTAGAAAATTTTCAACTCGAAAATTCCTTCGACCGGACCAGTAATCAAACCGGCCACCTCCTTACCGACTGAGCGATCTGCGGCCCCATTACTCGTAGGGTTTAGAAATCAATTTCCAAACATGGAGCATCTGTTCCCTATTATAGTTTACTTAACAAAATAAAGCAAAACATAAAATGTGACTTACTTTACACCCGTACGAGTAACTTTGCGTGACATAGCATTTGTCAGTTCCAGAAGCGAATTTCTAAAATATGTAGTAAGCTGAAATTTTTAAAATTCCACAAATTGGTCTCACAGTGTAACTATTGCACTAACTCTAGCTTCTAAGGCGTGAGAGCATATCTTCAACGCCATAATCAATTGATATTCAAAAATGAATATCATTTGGAAATGTGAATAAATATTTGCTCTAATGACTTCGATATTACAGTTAGTGGAATGGACTGCATACATTGCAGTTCAGTTTCTGAAACGAGTTATCGATTTATAAATCTAGCTGAGTCTAATAACTATTTATAGCACAGCTCCCACACAATAAAAAAAAGATTATCTCGTAGAAATGAATCTCCCCTACCCTCTAAAATTAGTTTTGTTTTTTTTATTTTTAATGAATTCATTTATTTGTACAGGCTCAATCGAATCAACTTAACAGAGCCAAGTTTTCATGTTTATATACATCAGTTATCTTAGAACTAAGGTTAAGGGGGTGGAACCGATTACTCGCGGCCGTCTCGAGGTTAATAGGAATTACAATTTTATGGATGGGAAAATTGCGGTGGAAATTTTAAACAAAGCATGAGGAACAATGGTTTTCTTATATCTAGAATTTCAAATTACAATTTTTTAATTGAACGTTTTCAATTTAAAAAAAATCAATAACTCGCGCACACACACACACACACACACACACACACACACACACACACACACACACACACACACACACACACAAAACCACAATCACACACCGATGCACACAATCCTCAAAAATTTAACCTAAACAAGTAAGTTAATCAAACTACAATCTAAGGCTAATGTTAGTCAAAAACACATAAATGAGTTTGATAAACTCCAGATCGCGTGCAGCCAAAATGTCTCGAATCGGTACATTGGGTTGTCTACCTCGAGCCCGAAGGGATCTCAGATCTGACTCCACGATGCTCAGCACAAAACCAAATAACGTGATCTGCGTCCTGGTAACCTTGTCCACATTCACAGAGATTGCTGTCTCCCAGCCCAACACGGAACAAATGAGCGTTTAAAGAATAATGATTGGACATGAGGCGAGACATGACACGAATGAAGTCTCGACCCACATCCAATCCCCTGAACCAACATTTCTTAGACACTTTAGGAGTGATACAATGTAGCCATCGCTCTAAATCTCCTTTACTCCATTTATACTGCCAGCTATCGAGTGATATCTGAAGAAAAATATAGAAAAAATCGTTGAAGGCGATTTGTCGGTCATAAATATCGCCTTCCATAGCGCCCACCCTTGCAAGCGAGTCCGCTTTCTCATTGTCAGGAATCGAACAATGAGAAGGGACCCATACAAAGGTGATAATAAAAGAACGTGAAGATAAAGCACTTAGAAGACCTCGTATTTTCATAAGAAAATAAGAGGTGTGCTTTACCTGCCTCAAGGTGCGAAACTCTAAAATTAGTTGTTGGCATGGATGTAGTACTGGAAGGGCCATGTAAAGTTTGTTTACAAAAAACTGAGAGGCCTTATTAAAATGTTGCACTAGGAATGCTCAAACCAGGTTTTTGGTAGAATATTCACTGATCTATTTACCCCAAAATCACCTGACCATTAATTGCCCCTTCATGCCTAAAATCTCATAATGCATTCGAAACTGAACACAACAGCACTATAAATGTTTCTATTAGTTGAAAGTGAAACTTATTCAATGATACTTCGTTTAGCGTTTAGTCTCAATATGAAACCATGAGTATGAGTTTAGGTAAATTAGGAAGTAAGGCTTAATGTTTTGTCCTTTTAAATTAAAAATGTTCTTAATTTTGCCATTCAATGGTCTTATCAATCAAGTACATCTCACCAATAAAACAAGTATTTTCTTAGCTTAGATTTCGAGATGTTCATACTGACCATACGACCAACTATCCAATATAATAATTATCTGTGAATACTTTCGGCCTATATGAATCTGCCGAGATGAACTCCTAATGACTCAACGTCATTAGAAAAAAAGGAATATCTAAATTTCCATTATTTTAAAATAATGGAAATTTATTGCAGCCATAAGCATTATAATTTGCTGTGCCTTCTGTAGATGTATGCTTTATCGTTATTCATAAACACAGTCAACATACAACAATGACCTTCAGTATGACAAAACATTGCAATTTGGAATTAATTATGCCAAAGTTTCAAATGGCAAGACATACTATCAACATATCCATACACCTACGGAACGATGGGTTACGGAACGAGTTGGATGGCGAGACGTTCCGGCGTTGGGTTACATTTCTTAACGATTTGATTATGGATGGTCTAAGTTATCAGCTAACGCACAAAGATACTTGCCTTGCCTTGCTTGAAGACCGTTTGTTAGTTTTGTATACATATTTATTGGAGTGATGATGATACAGTTTTCTTATTTGTATTTTTACAATCATTTGCTTGGAATAAATTACACTTTACTGCGGTTTTATGACCACATGAAACATAATGAATCATGATTTTAGGTGCACCCAGATGTATAGCAACTTTAGTTGTTGACTTTCTACATCTATTTCATGCAACCGACAAATTAATCACAAAAAGTGATAAGCCCAGTCTTATATTTTCTTTATGAATCTAAATCCAATTTAAAAACAACTGTAACGGGAGTTCGCCAAAAATTCAGGGCACACAATAACATATGTACCTGCTTCCTAACGGGTGTCCACTACATAATGTAGGTATGATTTCAATAGTTTTCGATCAGAACAAAAACGGGCAGAAAGATTAGATGAGACGGCAGAAAATTACAGGGGGGGGAAGGAAGAGGGGGGGTGGGGAGGGGGGAAAAAAAAGCGGGGAGTTGCGGGGGGGGGGGGGGGGGGAGGGGGGGGGGGGGGGGGAAAAAAAAGCGCGCGGGGGAGGGGTCTGCAAGACGCTAAAGAAAGAAGGAATAGTGTGTAGAAAGAAAACCAGATCCCCAGAGTACACAGATGAGCAGATTCAAACCGTGAAATCCCAATGCCGCTGGATGACTCGGAATTACGGCGGAAAATCTTTCGTTCTGGACGACGAAAGTTACTTTCCTCTTTCGAAGTCTCAGATCCGGGAAACGACCGATTCTACACTAAGGACAAATCTACTACTCCTCCAAAAGTAATGTATAAGTTCAAGCACAATTTGAATCGAAGGTTATGTCATACATCGCTAATATCCGATAAGGGTATTTCGAAGCCGTGGTTCAAACCAAGCGGTTTGGCCATCAACCAGGAGGTGTACCAAAGAGAGTGTTTGCAGAAAATACTCATCCCATTTCTTAAACAACATCACTCGGATGGCAAATACGTGTTTTGGCCGGACAAGGCATCATCCACTACGCAAAAAAACGCTAACGTTTTTGGAGAGCCAAAATATACCATATGTCCCAAAAGACCGGAACCCGAAAAATTTGCCAAGGCCGTCTATCGAGGTTTTGGGTTGTGGCCAGGGTATAAAGGAAAATGGGAGGAAAAACCCAAAACAATCAAAAGCTGCATCCGAAAAATCGATGTGGCTGCCGTCCAACGGTCATGTTCCAGCATAACGATTAAGCTGCGCCGCACGGCGGACCACGGACCATATGACAATATTCACTAAACTTAGTTTGAAGATTTAAGTTGACCCTTTTAATAAAATAAATCAGTTTGAACAAAACTTCACTGGTATTTTTTTCCTGACCCATTCTTTTCGTTCTCATTATTTAGTGGACACCCGTTAGTTACATGTTTTTACCTGAGTTGTCAAGAGACTTAAGCATCGGGTTAATATGGAGACAACTAGTGCATTCACACTGCATATATGTGGTACCGGTACTAGAGTGGTTTTTAATTTCTCAGCTAAACATCTGAAATTGATTAATTTCGCACTGTATATTTTAAATCAAAGATGCATTTCTTATATACACTTCTGAAAAAGAGTAATTATTGTTAAAAAAAATCACATTCTTTTTGAGTGTCCAAAACATAAGTTGAAATATAAAACAATAACTATTCAACGTTATCAAGATAATAAAGATGAATCTACAACATTTCCAACATTAAGTCGAATCTTTTCACAGTAGAGTAGTTAACTAGATGCTTAGTTATACGGAAAATAATTAACGGAATATATAAAACTATATATTAATATTTCTATAAGACTGTAACAAATCTCGTTATTCTGAGTTTTACCCATCCATACCGATTTATTATTCCACATTACGGTAACTGAATCTACCACCGACACTGATTACTTTGGTGTTTAGTTTTAAATTATTCGATTTGAATGCGATTTTCCATCCAGAAACTTTGTAGCACAATAATTAATCTGGAAAATTCTTTTTCAACACTGACCGTTGCCACCGTCGAACTCATTTCCATGCAAATGGATTTCGTGGTCTCTGGGTGGAGTATATAACCCATGTATGTACATATATATGTATATATACACACAAAGTGGCAGCTTACCGAGTGCTTTGGCGAAAAGCGATTTGATTTGCACACTTTAATAAGTCAGCAGGCTACCGATTCTTCGTTCCAGAACTTTGCCACCCTACTAACGCAAAACAGTGGGAGCTAGCTGGGCTAGCTTTATCGACTTTTATACACAGTTACTTTTGTCACAAACACAGCTTTGCGTTACAACCAGCAGGAACTGTTCTGAGACAGCCATGAGAGTGAGTGGAATACTTCAAGAATTCGTTTGTATCCAATAGCACTCGCCTCGTGCTCCAGTAAACCTTCCAAGGATATGATGTGCGTGCAATGCCCTAGTCACACAAAAAGTGTATAGAATAAACTAATTAGCAAACACAAGTGGGTGGATGTTGCATATAGTAACTAAAGGTTGTGGGAGGTTGGCGAAGAAAATTGTTGTAGACATGTACCTTGCAAGTGAACGCGAACGTTGAGACCTTGCCGCTTGTCCAAACGTATGAGCTTCTCGCTGCAGTAGACTTTCTGGATAGGGATATTTTGTGTTTTGTTTTATAACCGCATTAAGCTATAGCTTTCCACTTCTAATCTTATTATCTGTTTTACTTTTTCGCATTCCACATTCGACATACCGGATTTTCTATCCAGCACTGGTAGTTGCTACTTTACTTCATCATTTTTTCGCTCTCTTTCACTGCGGTTTAATTACAAAGACTTGCTCAATTTCCTTTGCCCTTCGGTGTATTTTCCAAAAAGAACACATTTTCACAATTTTCTCGCTTTTTTCCAAACCAATATTTTAACAACGATCTGCAACTTCTTCTCGCTGCTTCAGTTTGAAGGACACATTTAAAATGGCTTGGAAGTTTTGAATGGGAAAAAAACTCAAGAAAGATTTTCTATCGACAGAAAACACTGGTATGCAATCGACTAAACTTCCTTGATTTTGAAATAACCACTATTTTCTCACATGTGAGAGAACTTTTTAATCGCGTTACGAACAAACAAATTGAAATTTTCACCCCAAAAAGCACTAAGTATTCATAACTCTTTTACAACAAACTTCTCAAAACCGCACAACAAAACGGGGATTTACCGTTCTCAATTTCATCTCGACTAAAACTGCTGCGCCCTGAACGTAGACTACACGGTTGTAACCAGAAAATTGTACTCGGTCGAGGAAGAGAAGACAGGCGCAGTACCGGTGGCCGTCGGTCAAACCCGAACACGAACGGCAACAGGGTGTTCTCCCAGAGAAATACACACGTCGTCTGTCACGAAGTAATGTCAGCTGCTGTCCCCGAAGTGGGGCTGCATTTTTGACAGCTGATTAAGAATTGAACGTTCGAAGCGTGTTCCATTGATGGATAGAACATATCGTCACGGGTTTACTCCCCCGCCTTGGTCTAACTTATGAACCAAAAGTCCATTCTGTAAAGTCGTACTTATTGGCGGAAAATATTGAAAATTTCCAAACACCACAAGATATAAATATATATACATAAACTCTTCACCTGTGTGTGTACTTCATGTGAAATAATGTTATCATTATTCAATGGTGCGTTGAATGGATGAAAACACTTGACATAAAATAAGCGTTGACTACATTTCAATAATTTCAAAATCAAAATCATAAGCTGGTGTCGTGTAAGTTTATCGAATGTGTTACAACCTGTTTATACATGTTTCAAATGGAGAACCTGTTGTTTGGAATGATTCTTCTTTACCTATAAGAAATCGAAAATTGTTGTTTTTTGCGAACCGCTCAATGAAATAATAATAAAAATAGCTACGGTACACTGCTGATTTTGCATGACTCATCTATCCATACATTTTTTGGAAAATGTGTTTGCCTATTTGTATAATGTTTCCTTTAAACTATTACCTCTAGGAAATCCACGCTGTCAATAGTTTTGAGAACAAAATTGGCATCAAACATTATGGAAGGAAATGTACGCTCATCACCATGAGTGGACAGTAATGTTTACTAGAATGAAAGATATTAAGAGAATATGTTGATAGTTCCGTCAGTGTACGGCAGGTTTTTGAAAATTGAATAGAAGTATTGAAAATTGAGCGAAGGGCTTGGATATAGCAGTACTCGAACCAAACACGCATTCCTTTGCCTTACATCTTCAATGCGGGGTAGGCCAAGGCACGACCGAATCCGCCACCTTGACAGGCTCCACGTACTCCACGTACGGAGAATACAAACATTACAATACTATATCAAACAGTAGTTCATTATTTATTTTTATCTGCTATTTTCTCATTGGAACATAGTGTAAATTTTTGTACAACATTACGCACGTCACATAAAGAATGTGCACACCAAAAAGTAGTCAACGGGAAATTAGTGGTATTAAATGGAAAATATGAGAAAATCAAAAGTAAATCATTTATTTAAGACTTCATAAAAATACACGGTGTTCAATAAGTTCGAATACACTTTCAAAATTTGTTAAAAAAATGAAAACGTGTTTTTTTATTTTTTGGATTTATGTTATTGAAAGCTATGTTTACAAGGAACGTTTACAACATTTCTCTTGGAATGACCCCCCTTTGTACTCCTTAACGAGCTTCAAACGTTTCTCGAACGCGTCGCAGGCGGCACGCACGGACTGCATGGGCATTTCGTCCCAGATTTTGAGAATTACCGTCTTGAAATGATCCAAAGTGCTGACCTTGTATTCGTTCACCTTCGCCATCATATAGGACCAAACAAAAAAGTCGAGAGGATTCAAGTCCGGGGAGCTGGGAGGCCACAAAGTTTTGTCCAGAAAGTCGGTTAAATTGTCCCGACACCAGGCTTGAACCACATTTGCCGTATGGGCTGGTGCACCGTCCTGCTGGAACACGTAGTGCTCATCGCCGTAGAGGCTTCGGAGACTGGGGGCAACAACCTTTTCCAAAACCTCAGTTTTGTAGTACGCCGCGTTGATTTTGACGTTTTTTTCAATAAACACCAAGGGTAGCTTACCACGTTTGCATACTGCCCCCCAAACCATCACCGACGCGGCACTTTGGAACCGAGGGATGTTTACATTGGATTCAGGAATGCTGTCCCTCGATGGCGCCCACACCCGGTCATTTTGCACATTGTGCGGCTGCTGCAGCACGAACAGTTTCTCATCCGAAAAAACAAACTCCTGACCAGCGTGCCGAGAGAGGATCCTCTTAGCTCGATCCAACCGCTTTTTGCTGGTAGCCTCCGAAACGCCATGGACCTTACGTTTTTTGTAAGGCCTGAAACCAAGGTCCTTGGTGAGTATGGTGTGAGCGGTTCCAATGGAAACGTTGAGATCTGCAGCCGTTTTCCGGATTGAGCGGTTCTTTTTGCGCCGAATTCGCTCCCTCACGATCTTGATGACCCGTGGCGTCCTCGCTGAACGCGGCCGACCGGATCTCGCACGGTCATTGGTCGAGGACGTCTCCCGGTATCGCCTGATGGTCGTGTAGACAAAGTTCCGCTTGACCCCGTGCGATTTCAGCAGCCGGAATATATAGCCGGGTCGCTCACCGTTCAAAAAACGCTTAATTACGAAGTCCCGATACTCTTTCATCGCGCGTAACAAACAAACAACAACTAACAGAATGTCAACACCGCGCACATTCGGTAGCGTATGAATGAAGCTAAAGCTGACACCAATACCAATGCAGAATATGTACATGGCGCATACCTACGCAATGATGAAAACTTGTATTCGAACTTATTGAACACCGTGTACAAATATAAAACATATACAGTTAAGTCAATTTGACCTGTTATATCCAAATGCCCGCACCTTTCGTTTGACACCTTCCATCAGTTTTTGCACAGTGTCATCCGTCACCAATTTTGCAGCTTTCTGCAAGTTTCGCTACGAAGCTTTTCTCATCAATTGCTACGCTATTCGTTTTTCGAAGATTCCTCTTGACCTGAGCCCAATACTTTTCGATCGGACGGAGTTCTGGCGAATTTGGCGGCTTGCAATAATTTGGGACAATATTTACACCATTAGCAATGTACCAATCCTTAGCCAGTTTTCCATAGTGGCAAGATGCCAGGTCAGGCCAGAACAGCACCGAACCGTTGTGTTCCCGAATGAACGGCAACAGTCGTTTATTCAGACACTCTTTTACGTAAATTTGTCCATTTAGAGTGCCAGTCGTGATGAAGATGTCGCTTCTGAGACCGCATCCACATATTGCCTGCCATACGAGGTATTTTTTTGGGAACTTCGACAATTTTTTTTGCTTAAAACGATCAGCAACATTTCCTCTTTGCAACGAGGTATAAAACTGTAGTCCCGGTATCTGCTTAAAGTCAGCTTTGCAATATGTTTCGTCGTCCCATATTATGCAGTCGTATTCCTTCAGCATAGTGTCATATAATTTTCTCGATCGAGATTTTGCGCTCTTGCTCTGGCTGTCGTTACGATTTGGAGCAACACCTACTTTGAATGATTTCAAGCCTGCACTTTTCTTCACTTTCTGGACGAACGATGGAGACATTTTCACTTTTTTCGCTACATCACGAACGGAGATATTCGGTTTCTTCTTAAATTCTTTAATCACTTTCTTCCTCTCCGCGACGAAACGAAAATCATGGTTACCTCCGGAACCGACCTTTCTCTTTAAAGTTAAGCGCTGCTGAAAATTTTTTAGCACTTTATTAACCGTCGATTTTGCGATTTTTAATGACTTGGCAATATCGCCGTGCGACATATCTGGATTTTCCACTCTTTTGTGCAAAATTGCTTCGCGCACGCGTTCTTGATTCGACGCCATTTTACTGAATAAAGGTTACTGCAGCCAAACGACGTCTTCATCATAGCACACATACATTAATATTCATGTAGTAGTGATCGGATTAGCAAAGCGTACACGGAGAAGACTGCATTAGGGCATTTCCGACGACTACTTTTTGGTGTGCACATTCTTTAACAACATAACAAACAATAACACTTTAAAAATAATGTTTAAAGTAACGTTTTGTGAACAATTGCACAGCGGTCTAAAATGTGGACAACACTTGTTTATCGCTCATCGTTTAGAGAAATTTGCAATATCTCGGAAAGTAACAGATTTCCATTTTTCTTTTAGTTACTCACTGTTTTCTTACGTTGTTAAACCATAACTAACATTATCGAATTGTTGTTATCATGGACAAGTGAAGAGAAATGCAAGGGTAAATAAAAGAATCGATTTGACAGCCAATGGAGGTAGATTTTGTGTGTGCAATTTTATTTATTTATTTAATTTATTCGAAGTTCTTTATCAACACGCAAGGGAAAGCCCCAATCATGTTTTTTTCTATGTTGGTGGCGTTTATAACTGCGACCAGATTTGATCTATTCTGATGTTTTTATTTTGGTTTATGCCTGATCAAATGAAAATAAACTACTATGTAAGTGGCCATTATCAATGATTGGCATTTTCCCAACTTGGAATGATACTTTGTATGAAGTGAATCAATTAGTTGGGAGGGCAAGCCCAGACTTCGTGAGGTTCTAAAATACCTTTGTCAAGAAATCTGCGCCTTTGATTTAATAATCATGAAATTGTTCGATAAGATTTAATTAGTACTTACTTACTAGTACAATGACCTGTAACTTATCTTGTGTAAGTACGTAAATCCTTTTTAGAGAGAATTAGTATCTTTTGTGGCACATGTGGCTTTATGAAACGTTTCGATTGTCGAGCTCTAGAGGTTTTTATCCAATTGCATTATACTTTTGAATTTTCCCGTAATTTTAACTCATTTTTAAGAGCCGAAGTTGAAAGTTCAAAGAACGGTTCCGGACCTATGAATTGATCAGATGACTTAATCTTTAGTAGACGTTTAGCTTTTTCATTTCCTTCAATTTCACAATGACCAGGAACCCAATAAAGATTTACCTCGTTGTGATAGGGCAATTGATCTAGTAGTTAATAGCACTCATACACTAGTTTTGAGGTGTCATTGCTTTCAAAGTTTTTTAGAATGGCATCTATTTTTGCTTGACATACTGTAGTCCATTTAGCCATTTACAAAGATGAATTAATACCAGGACTTGTTAATCCTGCTCCTACTTTATCATCTTATTTTGAACGATCGGTATAAAATATAATTGAGCCTGGACGAATATCAGGTCCTCCAATGTCCCAATCACAACGATTTGTATTGATTACTGTGAATGTATGTTTAATCGCATTTTTTTTTGTCCCTTTTTTTACCATTACCAAAGAAACTCATTTAGTATGCTCATATACCATTTAAACCACCCAAAGGAGCTTTTTGATTCGTCCTAGCCTTTGAGTATTCTTGTTGCGTCCTGTTGAAAGAATTAATGCAATGGAAGAATATGCAGCATAGTTGTTATTCGTGTCACATATAATGTCAAATTTAATTTTAGAAAAACAGGACGAACATGAAACTAATTTCAGTTTTCTTAAAAATACTTTCCAAAAACCCTTTTACAAGCGTATTAGTTAAACGGTAATATTAGAAAACTAAGGAAATTTACTTGCTCACTTAAAAAATATATTTAATATAAAATTGAAACACTTTTTCAAATCATCACTTGTAAACGTAAGCAAATTCTTTTAATTCCACATTTTTGACATAGGTACGAGTGCTCAACACTAAATAACTCTGTAAGTTGCAGACAAAATAGGCCTATCTGTCAATAGATAAACTTTATTCTAGTGTAATTTGAAGGAATTTGCTTGCATTTACTAGTTTGAAAAAGTGTTTCAGTTTCGATTTTTGTTTTTAAAGCGAGCAAGTTAAGTGTAAGTTCAAATTTTCTAGTTTTCCAATCAAAATTAGGTTTGAAAAACCGCAGCATAGATAACTAAATTAGGTAATCCTGCTGGCAAACATTTTGGCGTTCACGAGCGTCAAATGCGCATGTTTTGCAGATGGTGTTACATCGTACGTTATGGGTATTATGGATGTTCCTGTATATGTAAACGCATTTGCTGTAGTCATTTTAACTCATTTGGATAAATTTACCGATAACTTGTTTCAGAAGCTAAATTTAAGAATATGGTGTATGATAGAATTGTAGCACATGGCTTATTCTACCATTTTGTCTAACATTGCACTGCCCTAGCTGGTTTATACAAATTAAATTCAAATGATACTCAATGATGTTAGATTTTAAAATAAGAGCAATACATTGTGAAACAAATTTATGAATATTGTGCTTGATTACAACTGGAACAAGTTATCGGCAAAACAATTGCATTTATTCGAAATGACTATTCACTTGGTAAAGTAAGTGATGCGAACAATGAAAGAACAGTAGACAGCTAGCTAAAGAAGAAAAGTGACGAATAGCAAGAAAGGAGATCGTTTGATTAAGCTCCCGACTTTCTGCTCAGTAAGTAGAACAGATAACCACTAAGGGCCAATTTCTTCACCTCCGCTTAACTCCGTACCCATACGCTTAAACATGGTTTAGGCTCTAAGCGGAGGTCAAGAAATTGGCCCTAAGCCCTACAGACTGCCCTACAAAGTATGGACGCACCCAGGTTTTAGTAAAAATACCAAACAAGTGTTGGAAATTTAATTATTATTAGATATACTGTAAATTATGGAGTGGATTCCTGATCTCTGTTCACACGGAATTCTCACTCACTCCTTCCATTTTGTTCAACTTTCTCAGTGACATTCCGGACTCTGTAAACCATTTGTGCACATTGTGCTACATTCAAGCGTAAGCTTTCGGCAAGGCGCTAAGAAGAAATTGGGATGTTATCTGGTGTTCCCTAACATTTTTATGGGGAGAGTGAATTCATGGTTTTACTTACTACTTACGCAAATGAAAAATGTTTAATTTTAATCTATGTTCATACTATGTATTCTGTTGAGGTTTGTAGTTGTAGTTAATAATTTAGAAAAGATATGGGGTGTTTTCGTATCCATGATACGGTATCTGCATGCGGCCGAATCATAGCATGCAGCCGAATCTGGCTTTTCCCCATCAATACTTCATTAAGACTGCTAGTCAGATGATAAAAGTGAAACAAATAAACACATAAACAAACAAATTATTTTGACTTTGTTTCGCTGAACGTCCACGCATTTTGAAACGAACTGTAGGAGCAATTAAACCGCTACAGAAGTGCTAAGAGATATAGGTAAACACCAGAATGCAGCCATAAAAAGAACAAGTTATCAATTATTGCGAAATAGCAGCGGTCTCTGACTGCGTCTATACTGTCTATTGTTACGGTTACCAATTGTTCGGTGGCGCAAGTGAACGGGTGAGCAAAGAAAAAAAATCTGGCTTCCCGGTGAGATGTGGTGGTTCGCAGGGTGTAGTGGGCCGGTGATGAGGATCATAATTAATTGTGATACATATTATTATATCTTGGAATGAGTAAACCACTATCCCGTTTTGTGAGAGGCTCCAACGGCATCCGTACTGGTGGTATAAATCGATCCAAATTGTCTCTCAAGCTTTAAAATAAATTACCTTGTTTTCCTAATGAAAACCCACCATCACACTTTGTGAGTGGCCCCAATAGCATCCTAATTGTTGATTTAAATCGGTTCTAATTCGGTACTAATATTGAAATATTTCACTAGACAGATTATTGTTTACCAAAACGAAGCCTGCTGCCATCCAATCCTGTTATCCAACATACCAGTAATTTTTCGTGGAAGTGGAGAGTTGCTTTCGGCTTCCAATAAAGCGAGTATCACGTCAACATACTCCTACCCTTTCCTTATTTGACCTGCATTCGGGCAGGGCCGGCGCTGGTATTGCCTTAGTTTGAAATCACATTATAGATTGAGGATGTATGCTAGTCCCAAGCATCATCTGTTGGTTCTCTGAGTAATTACAGTTGATCTGGCAATAACGGAGTAGCAACTTTGGGTGGTCAATCATGCTCATGTTCATGCTCACATTTGAGTTGCGAAAAGGACTACAGTATGAAAAGCTTTTTTTTTCGACTATTTGTTACCCAATTTACCGTGCTGCGTAGCTAACGTCATTCAAACTCAATCAGAGTTTTTGAATTAAATACATAATTGCATTTGCTTATTGCAATTATATTTTCAGTATCAAGAACAAAAAAACTATTTGAAGTACTCGTTGGATTAGGAGAGGTGGAATACATCGTAAAGTGTTGTTCAGTGATTCGAGGGTCTTTCGATGTCAAAGAATTGTAGAACCAGTACTCAGGTCAGCACTCATAGTAGTTAACCAATGATGCTTGGCGAAGTACGACTGATGCTACTGATAAACTACTATTTTGCGACAGCGCTGTTTTCCATCGTACAGCAGTGTAGAAGAATGCCCTACTTTTCTCACTAAATAATCAGGAACATAATGTGCTACTTTATGTTACGTTTTTGAGTTGCGAATAGTACTACCTATATATTACATCTTTTTCCTTGACTACCTGTTAAAAAAAATAGCTTGCTGCTTAGCACATTTCTAGAAATTTCAGATTTTGGCATTGATTAGCGCAATTATGCTTTCACAATGAGGGTGGAGAGAACATATTTGAATTACATAATACAAATACGAATATGTCTGTTGTGTTGCGAAACTAGTACTTTTTTGAAGACTTCTATTGGTCGTGGTGGAACTTTTTCCGCTTCTTTTAAGTGTTCCGAAATTCCTCTCGAAATATAATTTCGCCTATAATTTCACCCACGATCGTTTTTTTTTTGCTGCAACGAGTTTTTGACCTACTCTTCTGGAAACGTAAATGACTTGAATAAGGCTCGTCTGAATTTTTTTACAACGGGTACATACCAACAATCAATATGAAACTAGCGATTTGAAATTGGTTCACTGTTGTAAAGACTGGACTCGGAAAAAATGAGACACACAAAAATGATCACCAAAAATTCATTTTAAATCGGATACTTCTCAAATTTTCAGGGATTAAATAACTATATATTAGCTATGTTTTGGCATAATTTATTTATTAAATTTCCTCCCCCAGGCTGAATGCTCGTACATTTCTCTTAACACTGCTCATGAGATCTTGGGCGAGGCTTTGTCCATCTTCCTTACACAATTTCTCCCAGTTTTTCTTCAAAGCTTCATCGGTTTGGAATGTTTTTCCGCTTTTCTTCAACTTCTTCTTCATTATCGCCCAAAACTTTTCGATCGGACGAAGTTCTGGTGTATTTGGCGGGTTCGCCTCCTTCGGGACCACATGAGCGCCCTACGCTTCGTACCAATCCATTACAGGCTTTGCGTAATGGCACGAAGCGAGATCCGGCCAGAACAGCGTGGTACCACGGTGAGAGCGGAGGAAGGGCAGCAAGCGCTTCTGCAAGCATTTTTCTCGATAAATCTGCCCGTTTATGGTGCCGGTTGTAACGAACGGCTTGCTGTACCATCCGCACTCGCAAATCGCCTGCCACAACAGGTACTTCTTCGCGAATTTGTCCATCTTTCTCTTCCGAAACTTTTCTGGAACCTCCATGCGGGACGTACCGACAAAGACTCGAGGCCGGGGATTTGTTTGGTGTCCGCCTTGATATATGTCTCGTCGTCCATGACGAGACAGCCTGGCTTGACCAGCCACTCACGGTACAGCTTCCGCGCACGCAATTTGGCCACCGTGTTTTGCTTGTCAGTACGGTTTGGCGCCTTCCTGACCTTAAAAACACGTAGCCCAGCCCGCTTCATGGTCTGCTGGACGAACCACTTTGACGAATTGACCTTTTTGGCCACGTCTCGGGTGGAAAGGTTTGGGTTATTCTTAAAGTACTGCCTTATCTTCCGCGCCTTCTTTGGGTATTCCTTTTTCGGTTTTTGGCCGCTGGAACATCTTCACAACGCGGGACCTTTTGCCAATCCATCTGATTTGCTGGCGTAGCTCTTCTTGTTTCGAATGCATCTTGAAAACTACTTGATAGATAAAATAGAAAACTAGATGGAAAACTACACGATAAAATTTTGCATACATAAACATTACACTCTAAACTAGTATTTCCAAAAATTTCATAAATTTTTACCCACGCGATAAAACGTTACACTCAAAACAAAGTGTCGCATTTTTTCCGAGTCCAATCTTTAGAACCCCTAGGTCCGAAGTATACCTTACAATCTGCACCTTGCTATACACTCTTGCGCTTTTCAGTACCTTTCGGTACTAGTATCTTAGGCTTTGTTTTGATTCGCTGTGTTATTTTGACCGAATATTTGAGGGTGTGTTGGTGCGAGTTACGTTTTTAGGGGCGAATAATTAAGCATGGGACCGACCTTGGGACTGGTGTGCTAGTACTTCCTGAGCCAAAAAATATATTCATTTTCATCAGGACTATCCAGCCCCTGTACAAACGCCAGTGTTGTTTACAAACAGTATATTCTTTTGAAGTTTGGATCGTAGAGATGTTGGCTTCAGGAAAATGACTGCCCCCCTGATAAAAAATTACCTTAAACGAACGATATCACAAATCCTCCAACCATTTCTTTAATGGTTTGGATGATTTATTAGGGCCGTCAGGTCCCTAAGCAGCCCCATCTGAAATGTACACGCACGCAAAATGAGACTTAATCGAAATTAGTATTGCATGTTACTCTTTGCGTAGTTCTTCTACTATCCACTCTGAAATGCACGTCCAGAAACAGTGTGAATAATGGTGAAAATAAAAAGAAAGAACAAATCTCAATGTTTTGTCATTGCCAAGAATGTTATAAGCAACTCGTTGCAAAACTCGATCTTTCCCACAACTCATTGGAATTATTTTGATCTTCTCAAAGTACCTCTCATAGATACTTCAAAGAGCCTGTGCAGTTTGAGTTTGCAACCAATAAAGCTCGAATTTTAAGAGAAGAGTCAGGACGATATTTGAAATCGATTAAGAGGGGTGGATCTGAAACAGTACATTGAACCACCCTACCGTAGTAATATGGATAAACTCCGTACACCATGCATGGAAACCAAAAAAAAAATCAAAAACAAAAGGGCCGATCTATTCTTAATGATTTTGAGTAATTTTTAGCTTTAACTAATCTTTTAAATTTATTTTTATTTATTTATTTATTTCGCCAAACAATACATCGTAGACTACTAACTAATAACTTGTCTACTATAATTTTGCAGATTATTGAAATATATTTTCAGAGCTGTCAGAGGCATATTAAGATCAATCATTTCACAAAGCTGGTTATAAACATTCATCATCTTATTTAGTGGTCTAAATTTAGCGGTCCAAATATAGCGTAATTTGTACGATTATGATCAATTGCGAACAAAAATCAATTTCTTAACTGTAGAGTTTATTTTTTACAATAGATTTTATGAACAAAACCATAGCATAATCCTGACGATTTTTCAATGTTTGAATGTTGATCAACAAACAACGTGCTTCATATGATGAAAGAGGGAATACTGTCCATCCTTACTTACGCAGTGCATACAATTTAAAGTGCTTTCGGATTGACTATACGTTTTTCATGCTTTTTCATAAATGGACCACTGAAATATTCGAATATTGACCTCACATATGCATCGTGAAATTGATGGTATAATGATATTCAAAGTGAAAGCCAAAACGATTCATAAAATTAAGCACATTGCTCTATGAATTATTGTTTTATATCGATCTACAAAAGTTTATTTAGAGTCTAAAACTACTCCTAAGTCTTTTGTTTTATAACATTTTTGAACATTTTTATTTCCAAATCCAACTGAAACATTTGGTGTGCTTTATTTCAGGTTACATTTTTTAACATTTAGCTCTAGTAAACTTTTACTACACCATGTATAAAAAACCTGTACTTTATTCTTGAATACATCAAAATCATCATCATTCCTTATTTCTAAGAACAGCTTCATGTCATCAGCATATATAATAATTCTCAGATTTTTTTAAAATATGTGAAATGTCATCAATATATAACTTGAAAAAAATAAGCAGTTCTAAGTATGAGCCTTGAAGAACTCCCGACGTAATAAGAATTAGATTCGGTTTTTTGTAATTGAATCCTACAATTTGCTGACGGTCAGTTAGGTACGATTCAATCCAGTTAGAGAGTCTCACATGCATTCCCAGTTTTTGAAGCTAGAAAATCAACATTGGAATGTGAAGTCTATCAAATGCTTTGCTGAAGTCAGTGTTCTATGTGATTACCCTTGCCCATATCATTTAATGAGAAATCAACAAAATCAAAAAGCTTTGTTGTTGTTGAAAGACCTTCAGAAAGGCGTGTTGTGCATTTGTTATCTTTTGTTTTTTTTTTTAGATTAAAAATGTTTTTATTAATGATTGATTTAAAAATTTGGGAATGCATGAGGTGATGGTAATTCAATTTATCGATGGATACTAGGAATGGTATTTTCCATTCTGTCGGTAATTTACCGGATGCAAGTCATAATTGTTGTGCTTTTTTCCACTATAAACCAATGTTGCCAGCCAAAAAGTTGATGGAGTTAAACTATAAGACACCAGTGACTTGAATGGTTAACAGTTTTTATTCCTTAAATTTAATCAAAACGATGTTCAAAGTTGTTGCTAGGAAAATTGTTGATATGGTTAAATAAAAACATTAATAGCAGGTTGATTTAGTGAGTATAACGAGCGATGGCAAAAAGAAATAGGTTTCCCGTAGTAATTCCATTACAAATTTCCAACTGGTTGAGCACAGCATAGGGGAGCAACAATTTTAAAAATTGCATCAGTCTTGTATCCATATTACCCTAAACTACCCAACGAAACGTGGAACTTTAATTTTAATTTAATAGCTACCAGAAAACCATTGAGCAGCACGAAAGACCAACTCAACCATTCAGAAATCTCGCTATGAGAGTCATCTACTTTCTATATTCCGATATTTTTAGGATATGAATAAAACAATAAATTAAATATTTTCTTCAAACAAAGCACACTTATGTACATATTTCCGTTGCATACTGCCAACCCATGAATTTCTTAAACGTTAGTTTATGAACCAGCATTGATCGAAGATCGGTCATATTTTCAACTCTTTGGAGTCAACCAAATGAAACAAATGATGGATAGTTTAATACACACCTTTTTTTCCAATATCACCAATATTGAGTCATTCACCAAGTTTTATGAGATAATTTTAAATCATTTTTTTTCCTCGCAGCTACATTGTCTTAACTTTCAGGTCCACAAATGGAATTGTTATTTTCATTCTTATATTCATTCACTACATTATTTGTCATTATAATATTCATTCACTATGTTTTTTATAATTATAATATTAATTCACTATATTTTAAAAATTACTTTATGAAATTGAATATATATTGGGAAGGGAGGGAGCGTCAGGGTATCACTCAAGCTGGAATTGGACAATGGAGTGGTATGACAACCGGCGTCTAGGAGGGAACAAACAGTATCAGTTTCTTTATCCTACCGATTTGATTGTGAATTCTACTCCAACAGGTTCAGTGACGCGCCCTTCTTAACAAGCCATCCCGTAGAAAGCTTAATAAGTATTGCAAATTGGGTTATTCGATTTGTTGGATCGTATCGTTGGAAGGAGAATCTCATGTTCCCGCGGGTTTCGCGTAAGTGTCTCTGCTTACGGGTCCGCCGCACCGTTTTTGGCCCTTCATACAGTGTTACTGTGAATGCAACCCGGTAACTCACTTTGATCTTGCTATTAAGTGGAGCTGCATACATGACATGGTCTTAGAAGGGATAGTGGCTACCTTACATACATACATACATCACCAATATTGAGTCATTCAAACATTTCGAAGATATTACTCAAATATTCAACAAACACAATTGCGTGTTGCTTGCTCCTGATTAGATTACCTCTACCTTTTCATGTACAAAATATTATATGCAAGACCATTACATGCATTGCAAGTAAAATGTGTACCTCGAATTGAATAATAAATCAATATGCAACCACACAAATCATACTGAAATCAAACATGGAATATATGACCATTCAATACCTCGTGGTCCTTTTTTATCGAGTTGATGATTGGAGTTGTCTTCGGGAAATCATTTGTTGAACATCGTAAAACGCACAATGACATTGTGGGAAAACACATACGAACATCAGCCACCGATGCCCCGCTCAATTTAACCTCCAGCCCCGACTTGCAACAGAACTCAAAAGCATGTGACCTAGCACAGGGCTAGGATATATGTATGCGTGAAATCGTGTGCAGAATGGCACACTTATCACGCATGTCCTGAAAAACGTCTTATTCTCTGTCTTATCGATACAATATAACACCAAAATAATCGTATTCTAATTATCGCAAGGATACAAATGTTTATCAAGTCTTGTTTGTTTAAATTTAGGATAAAATATTTGAAATAAGTGTTATTTGTGTAGTTTTCTATCAGAACATGTACCGAAAACATTACCTCTAAATATTTACCGCGAAGAAAGTGTAATGTGCGAATTCATTCATATTCACTACAAATAATTGTGTTCATTATATTCAACCCATTGTAAGTGAAAATACTCTTAATATTAAAAATTAAAACGTGGGGTATTGTAATGCTCGTTATTTTTACAACAACAAAAAAGAAAACAAAAAAACAATTTTAGCGGGAACATGCTCGTTGGTAGCGAGTCAGATGATTTTTTTTATTGACGTGCCCCACATCAACCAATTAGGTCTTGCTACTTGCAGCACTCACAATCAGATGGCAAACCGCCTTTGACCGTATGGGTTGTAGGAACTTAGTCTTTAGAATGTATTGCCAAATATCACTTGCAGTTTAGCAATGATTTGGATCTATAAAAGACTTCATCAAAACTTGGCGTTGGCAAAACAGAAAGCAAACAGAAATAGTTTATGGAGAAATTAGAAATTCTGATAATGCTTATAATAAGACACTGGTTAAGTCTTTACTGATATAGCGATTTCTGTCAGATATGACGTTGAAATAAAAAAAAAATACAGACATTTACGTTATGGGTCATTTGGATATGCGAAATGTAAATTTATAAGTTTTGAAAATATATATTCACGACAATTCGAACTATTTGCGGAAGGTTCTCAATACTGTGTAGTTTTGAGGATAAAATAAGATTAAAAAATACACGGCAAATAAATTACCCATTTGATGAACAAGTTAATCAAAAAATATTCTCGGATCGTAAGAGAGAGGAAACGGGGACAATCGTCCTTCCGTCTCGGTTTTGTAGGTTTAGATGAATCGTTGGGAGTGACGTGGCTAAGAAGGTTAATGTCACTCACACCTTGTGTCCTGGCTGATGAGTCAAGGTTTAAGCCTAGGTTTCGCCCTCTTAAATGAGTATAAGAGAAAAACTGATTGCACGCCGCCATTTTAATGTAGATCGTTTTGTGAGACGTAGTAAGATTTATGTCAAACCATAGGTCCTGAGCTACCTGGGATGAGTAGTACTTCCGTGTGTCCTGGATACATTCTAGAGTTAATCCTCTGAAACGAAAAAAGTAATAAATTGACCCCAAACTATGACATAAATTATAAAATCAATTTTCTGTGTGATTATAACGTCCAAATCAAATGCACATTGGAGTACAATTAAATCTACGAAATTAGACAGCTATAGAATATTTTTATTCCGTGTTGGGTATCTTGCCAATCTCCCATGGAATGGTCCGTTAAGTCTACACCGCACGATATTCAATTTATGATAGGGCTGGAAACCTTATCTGCTAGGCACAATCTCATTTAGCAACTTGCTCTATTCGAATTACTGCGCGGCAATATTGAAGGTCCTTAACTTCTACAAGACGTTCCCCAGTATGTTTCTCCGAGTCAATTGAAGAGTTCTCAATTTGTCGCCATATATGCACATCGGACTAGTTACGGTTTCAATAACCCACTAGACGCTTGCCTGCGAGCCTTTATTTACATTAATGCACATTTCAATTTCGAGACCAGCAAAAGCACTTTTAGAACATCAGAAATTAGAGTAGTTTTTACGATTTTTATGGTCTACAGGGTAGGCCCAAATAAGTGACAAATAAAACAAAGACTGTATCTCCCACGAAAAGACAAGTAATTTAAATGTTTTTTTGTTATTCTGTTTCTTATATTTTATTGTTTATGTGTACATATTTACATTTCAAATCTATCGCCTTTGGCTTTAATTATTGCCCTTAGTCTCTTCGGAAAGGCATTACAAGCGGCACGCACCTGATTTTCTGGGACTTCATCCCATATCTTCTGTATGGTAGCTGTTTCAATACTCATTGGTATGAGATCTCGGAAGTGAGCTTCCATGATTCCCCAAATAGAGAAATCCAGAGGATTTGCATCTGGCGAAGAAGCTGGCCATAATTCCTTAGGAATGAAGTCTGGCAAATTCTTGGTGCAACATTCTTGGGTAATCTTTGTTCCATGGGATGGCGCAGAATCCTGTTGAAACACCCATTTGCGGTTACCGAACATCGTTGAAGTATAATTCTTCAAATTTTTTTCCAGGACCTCTGTTACGTAGTATGCTGCGTCGATTTTTACACCCTTATCAATGAAAAGCAGTGGTAGACGACCTTCCGCAGAAATCGCTCCCTAAACCATGACCGAAGTATGATTTTGGAAGCGTTGAACTGCGCGAATTGAAGAAGGGATATCCTGAATACTCGCTGCATATACGCTGCATTGTCATTTTGAGCGTTGAAACTTTGGTGCAATACGAAATTTTTCTCATCCGAAAACACAATCATGGAATCACCGTGCCGACGAAGTAATTTGCGACAACGAATGACTCTGTTCTTCTTGTTGGCTTCCGAAAGTCCAGTTTCTTTTCTTGTACGGCATCAATCTCAAATCCTCTTTGAGAACTGATCTGATAGTTTTCCTGGAGACGTCCATATTCTGAGCCAGTTTATATGAAGAACGACAAGGATTTCGGCGAATTCGCTCACGCACCGCCTTTACAAGCCGGTTTGTACGTACACTGCGAGGACGACCTGGTTTTTTCTTTGGATCGATGGTTCCCCTCGTCCTTCATCTTCTCAACGTCCGGTCGATTAATGTGCGGCATATTCCTTCCTTTCGAGTCTCGGCCAGTATCTGGTTGAAACGCTTTCCCGCCAAATGCAACTGCAAAGACAACGGATTTGTCTTTTGAAATCCATTTTTTCTTAGGCATTTCCTGTCGACGGAATCTAGCGAACACTAGTTTGTTTATATATTAATCAGTCCCTCTTTAATATGCTGGCAACCCGATGGCTCTTGCGATGGCTAGAAGATTTCCACACTGAAACAAAATACTGCGTCACTTATTTGGGCCTACCCTGTAGGATGAAACAACAATAAATTAATTAATTAATTAATAAACATAGTTTACGTACATATAACATTCATCATCTCGCGAAATGCCATCATTACACCTTGTTCATACACAATGTACGAAATGAATTTCGTGAGAAGCAGCCAATCACTGTTCCTGTTATATTGTATCCGCACAAGTTGCAGAGGAGAACTTAAAACATTTGTTGACCTCCACATGAAAAAAAAAGTCACACACTTGGAGCCGAACGCTGTGAATTAAGGTTCATTAATCAAGCTAATTCTCACAGGTCACTAAGGCCTAGTGAGATCAACCACCGATTCAGAAGCACCTCTTCTCAGTAGGGCAGGATCGATTCCCAAATCAGAAAGGTTAACAAAAAAATCTCCACCAATGATATACAGGGAGGCAACGTAGAAATGACACACATGAAAATTTTTATAAGACTTACACAGGATTGTATTTCTCACTTTACAAGTCAAAGTATTAAACTTACATTGTGTGAAGTTCAAATCTATCTCCTTTATATGTAATCACGGCTCGAAGACGCTTTTCAAAATTGTTACAAGCCGCACGCATCCCAAATCTAAAAAAAAAAAAACGATTTTGAGTATTCCCTCTGAAGTCGCGGTGAGAGCAATCGCGAAATTGCACGTGTGATCCACAGATCGGAAGCAGCAATCTGCTGAAAAAAGGCAAGAAGTATGGCGTAAAAAAGAAAACAACGGGAGATTCGAAGATTACCAATCGTGTCCGGAACCAAATTATACAAATGGGTGACTCTGGAAACCTCTCTGCTGCGCAAATCAAGCAAGAAATCGGGCTTTCCATTTCTAAGAGGCGTGTACGGCAGATTCTACATGGATGTGGCCACTTAAAGTACACAAAAAAGCAAAAAAAAAAACCAATCTTCAACCGGCTCACATTAACGCTAGATTGAATTTCGCTAAAAAATACATGTCGTGGACTACGGAATGGGACAATGTTATTTTTTCTGACGAGAAGAAATTCAATTTGGATGGCCCAGACTGCACCGCATATTATTGGCACGATTTGAGGAAATCTCCGCAGGTTAAGTTGAGCAGGAACTTTGGAGGTGGCACTCTAATGTCTTGGGCCGCTTTTTCGATCCATGGGAAGACCCCTATTGCCACCATTTCGACCAGGATGAATTCGGAAATGTACTTGGAGCTTCTGGAAGATGTTTTGAACCCGTATACTGAAGACGTTATGCCGGAAAATTTCGTATTTCAACAGGACAATGCAGCAATTCATGTCAGCAAGCAATCTTTAAAATGGTTTTCTGAACGAGACAACAGTCTTCTGGATTGACCAGCTCGTAGTCCGGATCTAAATCCTTTCGAGAACTTGTGGGGCATCCTGGCACGACAGGTTTACAAAGACGGAAGGCAGTTTAAAACAGTTCGTGAACTTGAGTCAGCCGTAAGAAAAGCCTGGAGCTTGATACCTGATAAAACTCTGCAGAAGTTGGTAAAATCAATGCCGAACAGAATTTTCGAAAGTATTCAGAAAAACGGAAAGCAAACGAAGTATTAACTATTGTTTATTGTTGATTTTTGAACTGTGAATTCGATTTGATTAATAAAACTACAAAAGCGTTTAAACAAATTAGCCCCCCTCCCCAAAATCAACTTTTGTGTTGAAAATAAACGCTAAAATAACATTGCGTTTAAACGAATTTCCCCCACTGTATGTTGCATTGATGTGTGGCTCATTTTCATTTCATTTTCGCCACTTTACTCGCCGACCGAGCAGGAATTCGCTCCTTTGAATTCGTTGATTCACTGCTTTGACCCTAAGGGAGTGCGTACACTGCGTTTCTTACCGGGTTTCGTCTTAGGAACAACAGTGCCAGTATCCTTGAAACGATTTATGGTCCTGTACCCAAACAGTCTGCTCAACTTCAAATGCGACAGCTTCCGTCTAATTTCCATGTTTGTGAATCCGTCAAGATGCAAGATCCGAATTTGTTCTCTACATGAATCCATTTTTGTTTTCGTAAATTAAAGAACGCAAATCCAGTGTGTTGTTCTCGAATGAACTGACAACAAGTCTAGACAAAATAGTCAAAAGGTCGAAAGTAACATTTGTAAACAATGACTTCCAGCGTAACCAATGACTTCCAGCGTAATCTGTAAACAATGACTTCCAGCGTTCTGCTTGCTCCCACAAACAAAATAGCACCAGAAACAGATACAGGTAGTAATTACTTTCCCGTCGGTAGTGGATATAGATGTTAGCAACCTGGCATTTCCAGGAAATTTACGTTTTAAGTCATTGTTTACAATTATTACTTTCGACCTTTGACGATTTTGTCTAGAAGTCACTGTTTCAAAACGTACACAAGAGGTTCACCGATAATGGTATAAACTGTACCGAGGGGATCACAAATGAGTGTATCACTTTCATGTTGCCACCCTGCATAACCTTATTTTTTCAAATTTATTGTTAAGACGATAAAACAGATCTGTCAAACATCCATGCAACAATAAGCACCATAAAGCTTTTTTTTTTTTCTTTTTCAACAAAATAGTCGTAGTTTTTTATTTTGTTTTCGTACAATACACTAGTGTTTTTTTTTTGTTCAAACATACAAATGCTGGATGAAGTTTGTCAGAAGTAGATAATTTATCATCTCCATGCGAAGCGCTAGGAGTGGACGGTAATTTATTGCTAGAACGAAATAGACATGAAGAGAAAGTGTATTGATAGTTCCGTATAGGGCAACGGCAGGCTTTGAAAATTGAAAGATCAAGTTTGAAAACGAGCGGAGGGCATTATTGAACGGTAGTATCCGATCAGGCACATAACCCTTTACCATACTACCCCATGCAGGATAGGCAAGAGGAGGAAATCCCTTGACTGGCAAAAGGTTATGCAACCGGTCGGGCTCTTATACTACCTATTGCTTTTTTCTAGTTCTAGCGATTTGTCCCTCTTCCAATACTGCCTAACAAGGGTGAGAAATTATCTCCCGCTGTTGGGTTTATTTTTAGCATGCACCGCCTATTTCACACATTTGCACACATTTGCACACTTTTTATACAAATGCTTTTTTTGAAAACACCTGTGGAAAAAAAAAAAACACAAAAAAAAAAAATTTATAAAAAAAAAAAAAAAAAAATTATTAAAAAAAAATTTGTTAGGGGAAGGAAAACATTCGTTTGCGGGGGATGAACTTTCTTTTTTTTTTTTTTTTTGAAAAAATTAAATAATATTTTTTTTTTTTTTTTTTTTTTTTTACGGAATTGTTTATCGCAAACACCGTAAAATAATTTGTTGCACGAAATTCTTGATTTTTTTTCGATAGTGACGCTTTGTGTTCATTGTATTGTGAGGACGTCATTGGTTTTGGAGTGCTCTTAGTTAAAAATTTAGAATCCTAACAACGTGCAATATTGTGAATAAACGTGAATAAATGAAGTACACTCTTATCAACATCATATGATAGGGATTGCAATCAGAAATGGTGTTCTTATTATCATATCATTGATATTATCGATCGTTGTTTGGGCCATAGTGGAATAAGAACAATTATTCACAATAGACTACTAGATCGATAGAATATATTTCTATTGGATAATGGTCTTTTATCAACTGGGAAAAATCTTACTGCAATCATTGGACATGTTATATAGTTACCTGCATATGGCACATCATCCATAACCGGAGTGGAATGTATCTTCTTCTTTATATATATATATATATATATATATATATATATATATAATATATATATATATATAAAATATATAAATATATATATATATATATATATATATATATATATATATATATATATATATATATATATATATATATATATATATAAATGAATGTTTGTTTGTTAGTGACGCTAAAACTCGAGAACGGCTGGACCAATCTTGACGGTGTCTGGAGATGATTTGTTCTTTTTTGCCCAACGAAGATTTAGAAAATAAGAAAAGTTGGAAAATGTTCAAGGAAAAGCCAGAAAATTGGAAAATTCGTAAAAACGGCTTTTTTACATTAAAAAAAAAATCAAATTGTCAATTCTGGCATACGAATGTTATCCAACTAACAATACCAACATCGACTCACGATTAAGCCATTAACAAACATTGGTAGCGCAAGCCACATGTACGAGTACTTGCAGGATATGATGATATCCGGAATTATGGACAGCCGGATTTGTTTGTTACATTCACTTGCAATCCAAAATGGCCACAGATTACGGAATTATTGCATCCCGGTCATTCAGCAAGCGATCGTCACGACGTCACAGCACGAGTGTTCAAACAACATTTACGATGTTTGATGGACTTGATCGTGAAGCAACGTATATATGGTGCTGTTAGATGCTATATGTACTCTGTTGAGTGGCAGAAAAGAGGTTTGCCACACGCACACATTCTTCTTTGGATGGTGGACAAGATTACACCAGATCAAATTGATAACATCATATTTGCGGAAATTAATGATCCTGAGATAGATCCAGAGTTATACGAAGTGGTGAAGACCAATATGGTTCATCCTTGCGGACGCATTAATCACACTTCGGTTTGTATGTCTGACAATAAATGCACGGAATGCTATCCACGTGCTTTTCTTTCGGAAACGCACACTGAAAATGATGGATGATATCCACTCTATTGGCGTCGGTCACCAGATGACAATGACAGAACATTCATCACTCAATTTAAAGGAGCAAAAACCGAAGTTGGCAACACATGGATCGTACCATATTCACCAATATTGTCTAAGACATTCAAAACACATATCAATGTTGAGTATTGCAATTCGGTGAATTCGATCAAATACGTTTGTAAAGGGTGTTTCGATCAAAATTTGGTCGACTTGACGCATTTCCTTTCATCGTGCATTAAAAAATGTTGCACACCCCTCATTTTGTAAATATGTGTGTGTAGCATCATGCCTCTATTTTGTTTTTGAGATTAGCACTTCAGTTATCAAAATGTCGTCGAAGGAAGAGAAGCAACGCATCAATATTTGAAACTACTCTCACGCCAAGTTGGCGAAATTGATGAATTGTTGACGAAGTTTGATTGCGTGGTAAAGGACGATGAAACTTCCGCCAAGGCAGACTTTAAACAGCTTCCTGGACAAGAATTTTGTACGGCAACCGGACGGGGAAAGGTGGCAGATATTTTCAAGCACATTAAACTGTCAAAGTTCACGAAGAAATATCTGGTGTGGCAGGCTATCTGTACCTGTGGCTTGAAGAGCAACGTCTACATTGTGACCGGAAACGTCTACTGCCTTTCCTGAAGCGACACAATTGTTCCGTTCTATTTTGGCCGGATTTGGCATCTTGCCATTACGGAAAAAAGGCCATGAAGTGGTATGCTGCCAACAACGTTCAAGTGGTGCCCAAGGACAAGATCCCTCCCAACACGCCAGAGCTCCGCCCAATCGAACAATATTGGGCCATCGTCAAGCGGAACCATAAGAAGACTCAAAAAGCTATTGTGAGCGAAAAACAGTTCAAGGCAAACTGGCGTTCTGCGGCGAATAAAATGGACAATGAGACTGTACAAAATCGTATGGCAGATGTTAAACGAAAGACCCGGCAATTCGCATTCGGTAAAAAGGAAGCTAAGCTGAATATTCCTCCTGTATTCTGTATTAACTGAACTTGAAAAAGAAAAAGAATTTGACTTATTAATAAAAACTTTAATCGACTCACACACACCAAATTTTGATCGGAACACCCTTTAAGTACGTCACCAAAGGAAGCGACGTGGCGATTATTGGACTTGAACGAGATGAGATTTTCTTCTTCTTTAGAATTTCAAGCTTATTGCTTTCACAATTAGCTTATTGCTTGCTCTCAACTTAGTGTTCTAAGTGCACTTCCACAGTTATTAATTAAGAGCTTTCGATGCCAGTACCATTTTTGCATTAGTATGATTGTGTGGCAAAGTACAATCATACGCTATGCCCAGGGAGTCGAGAAATTTTCCTTAACGAAAAATTCCTAGACCAGACCGGGAATCGAACCCAGCCACCTCCAGCATGGTGTTGCTTTGTAGCCGCGCCTTTACCGACTGAGCTAAGACGAGATGAGATCAGCAAGTATCAAATGGATCGATACGTGAACTGCAATGAAGCGCTCTGGAGAATATTTTCTCTTGCAATTCATGAACGTTTTCCGACTGTTGTGCATCTCACAGTTCATTCGAGAGAATGGCCAAAGAGTGTATTTCAACCCAGAGAATGCAGTACTTGCGCCAGTGATCGGTTTGCGAGAACATTGCCTTATTCGAAAATGCCTTGATATTATACATGGAATGCATTGTCGAATTTGAGTCATTGCGGACTGTGAATGGTACGGTGTGTGCAACATTTCAAGAAGCATTCCAGCAGTTACAATGGCTATAACATGATAATCACTGGAATCAAACGATGGGCCATGCGATAGCTGCTTCACATGCCACTGAATTTCGTACACTTTTCGCGATGATCATTTCGACATGTCAGCCTTCAAATCCGCGTCAATTGTGGGATACGTACAAAAATGACATCGCCGAAGACATTTTACATCGCATTCGAGTGGCAACAGGGAATTTCGAATTGCAACGGTGACTTCTACAAATGAAGCATTGGTGTTGACCGAAGATTTGTGTTTGCTAATGAGTGGCAAACTATTGACTGAAATTCATTTGCCATAGCCAAATCGTCAAACTAGAGATGTACTGAATCGTGAAATGGAACGTGAGCGTGCATACGACAGAATAACTTTGAAACAACAAGTACAAAGTAATGTCCCATTATTGAATGAGCAGCAAAAGAGTGCGTATGATGAATTGATGAAGGCTGTCGATGATGGAAACGGTGGGTTATTTTTTCTTGATGCGCCCGGAGGTACTGGGAAAACGTTCCTGATATCATTGATTTTGGCAGCAATACGATCTCAAAATGGCATTGCGTTGGCTCTCGCATCTACTGTAATTGCTGCAACGCTACTGGAAGGTGGAAGAACGACACATTCGACATTGAAGCTTCCGTTAAACATGCAAATCAATGAAACACCTGTTTGCAGCATTCCAAAGCAATTACCTATGGCAAAAGTGTTGAAAAATTGTAAACTGATGGGATGAGTGCACAATGGCTCACAAACGGTCTCTTAAAGCACTTGACAGAACATTGAAAGATCTGCAGAATAATAATCGTTGCTTTGGTGGGTAATGATACTGTTAGCAGGCTATTTTAGATAAACACTTCCCGTTATTCCGAAATCAACAGCGGCGGATGAATTGAACGCATGTCTCAAGTCATCGTATTTGTGGCGGTATGTGAAAACCATATGCCAATTCACTTCAACGAACGATGAACTCATCACGAATGTTTATCCGAGCATTGGCCAAAATTATCGTAACTACGATTGGTTGAGTGCACGCGTAATTTTAGCTGCCAAAAATACCGATGATAAGGACTTAACCTGGACGATTCAAAATCAAATTCCCGGAGATTTGCGCCCATACAAATCGATCGATCGTGTTGAAAATGAAGCCGAAGCCGTGAATTATCCAGTGGAATTTCTAAATTCTTAGAATTTGCCTGGCATGCCACCGCATCATTTGCCGCTCAAAGTTGGATCTGCCATTATTATGCTTCGCAATCTTCATGCGCCGAAACTGTGTAATGGAACCCGACTGATTGTGACGTGACGCAGCTATCGAAGAATGTGATAGTAGCAAGAATTTTGAAAGGGGCTTACAAAGGGGCAGGACATAATACATAATGGCCAATGGCCGTTGAGTTCCAACGATTTGCCATTTCAGTTCAAACGTGTTCATTTTCCAGTGAAAGTTGCATTTACGATAACAATCAACAAGTCACAAGGGTAGTCGCTGGAAGTGTGTGGCATAAATCTGGAAATGCCATGTTTTTCACACGGCCAACTATACGTGGCGTGTTCACGAGTTGGAAACCATCTTCTCTTAACATTTACGCACCGGAACAGAAAACGAAAAATGTTGTTTTATCAAGTTGTGTTACATTGAAAACAAAATAAATGTAGAAAAATCACAAATAAATGATTTTCAACACAATGAATTCAAATTTCTTTTCTTTCAAGTAAGCTAACTTCAAGGGAAACCCAATTTCCCACAATTATTCAACTGACATCTTCAATTCAGATGCCAGCGATAAATTGTTGAAATGAAAATGCACAAAACGTTGTTGTTTTGGAAAGTTTCTTTATGATATCTTACAGCACCGTAATCAGCACAAGTCGGTCCGGCAAGACATCATACAGAAATCAACCTATTTTCATGCGTTGGAACTGCCAAAAAATGACTTCAGTATTCCTACATAATACTCCAATTAAAATGGCCAATGACCACAGATTATCAACAATTTGAAATGACTGCCTATTGTCATACTTTTCGGAATCAAAATTGAAAATATCCAAATTCTCCAGTATGACAATTGACAGTCAATTTCAGATTGACTACAACAATGAAGAACATTCACGCAATGTAAAAAAAAACGCTGTAAATATCGAAAACTGATTTATTGTCTGAATCGACTTTTAAGCAATTGCATGCGATAAATAAATATTGGAAGGGACGAAGTCCGTGGGGTCAGCTAGTAAGTAATAAAAACTCCCTGCAAATTTATATTGTTACAAAATTCAAAAAAAAAACACTTTTTAAGAAAATAAAAAATTTTATTTAAATTTGTGGGGTTAAAGAAAACAAACAAAAATTGGGAAAAAAAAAAAATAACTTGTTTTTTCGGGGTGGGGGGGGCGCCCCACTTAATAAAAGTTGAACAACCCAAACTAGCTGTAACCGGTTTTCAAATATAGTTTCTCAGCAATATTGTTGCATGCTTATTTCTATGGACTTTAAACTTTCCTTCAAGTATATTCCTAATAGATGCTGTATATCAACGGCTACAACTACATATAAAAGGTGGCTTTATCAATATTGACTTATTTGCTTATTTTATCAATGATTAATTTAAATAAGAAAATTAATTACACACGCATTACCATAGTATTCCTGCCAATCTTTCGATGGTGTTTTGAGAGTAAAGATATTTGGTGCACATCACAACACCAAATAGCATACATGCTCTGGAAATGAGCATGAAAAAATAACACGCTTGATGAAGAATAAAACCAACACGTCTACTGCTCTATCAGCTAGGGTGTAATTTTACCTCATCGCATAAAAAGATCAAATTGTAGTGATGAGCCTATGAGAGCGCGAATGTATACGCAGCGAAATAGCAATAGCGGCACATACATAGATGCGATTTTAACAAGATGCTCTGTATATCATGTAAAGTAAAGTAAAGACGGGGAAGTATTGTTAGCAACATCGGTATAACTAGTTATGTTATTTATAGCATTTTTTAAGTAATCTCTTCAACAGACAAGCAGTTAGTAGTAAGTATACAGATGAAAACAATTTTTTTTTTTATTAATTGCAGCTTGAATTCTAGTGGCTATTTTTTTTGGGCCGTAGAACCACTGCGTGCACTGAATTGAACTTTTGTGGTATACCATTGTTTACTATTACTATTCGCATCTTAAAGCTTGATCACCATTAGTCAAGTGAACCGCCTAAGACGCGTCTCCCAGTGAGGCAAAATCGAGTTTATAAAACCCACCACCTTTCCAGGATTCGCAGTGTAAATTTCTTCAGGTTGCACATAGCCACTGTACAGAAATTTAAATCTGCTCTTTTACAAAGCATCACAACTGCAGAGCAGATGTTTCGAGGTTTCACGTTCCATGTTACAGAAACCACTGATATAATTCTGAACCAGGCCAATATTTTTCAAATGATATCTACTCGGGCAATGTCCGGTTACTATGCCAGTATAGGTACAAAGAACTCTCTTATTGAGCTCCAAAAGCTTTTGACTGATTGTAACATTTGAAATTATTATCCTTTTCGATTGAACGCACTTTGTGGTAATCAACCAACCAGTTGGTTATCCCCCCTTTGTTCTTTCCAAGATTTCAGTTCCATTTGTATGGCACAGTATGATATACCACACAATGGTTCTGGCCAATAAACTGTGCATTTGAACCTTGTTTAGCAAGCTCGTCTGTCTGTAAAAATACAGATATTAGCATTTCTATAGTTCCTCTTCAAACAAACGTCAACACATTTTATGATTGAAAAAATCTCCGCCTGTGTCGTTGGGTAGTTTCTCATCGCCACTGAGATTTCTACCACAGGGCCGAAGATTCCGGCTTCCGTTTTCGTTCCAATTTTTGAGCCATCTGCGAAGAATTTAATCGTACCATGACGAACCATGAGATGTCACATATAAATTGGGAAGTCGGAGACCCCACGACTTCCCAATCTATACGTGACATCTCACATATGTTGTAAGCGATGTCATGGTTTTCCACAGGTTTCATCCAGTCTCCATTCATATACACTGGCCCATTTCGAAAGCTTTGTGAAATGCTTAGGTGACCGACTAAGTCACAAGACTTGAAAGTTTTCAACCGTTTGAGTCTAAGCATTGATGTACTCTTCGCAGGATGATCAATTAGATTCTGAAGCACAACACTTGCCTCAGACGGCTTTATGCGAATACCTGTTGAAATTATAGGATATATTATGATGTCAAACATTGCCAGAAATTTACATACCAGAAGGATAGCAAAGCTTTTTTGCTTCTACTATGCTCCATGGTGGTAATTTGTACGTCCATGTATTGTGCCTTGCTAAAATCATTTCGGCATATGAAGCCGATTGCCTTTTCGGGAGACATTAATACAGCGGCATCATAACTGATTTCAGAAGTAAAAGAGTCTGCAAGATCTGATCCTGGATTTTTCGCAATTTTTTTCAAATACCTTTCCAGCATTACGACGACCATCTGCCCTTGCACTTGATGCTTCTGTGAATCCCAATTCCTCGGTGGTAAAGTTTGAATTTATTTCCCGCAGGCGGTTCTGCTGAGTTGTCCTGCTGCTTTTGGAGAATGGTTTTAGTTTCCTTTTCCGTGAAGTTTTTGGATAATACACTGCGAAAGTTACATTTTCGCTCAGCCAACTATCACTTTGATATGCAGCAGCTTCCGATTTATTTCACCGTGTGATCTCATCAACAAGTTCTAAATAGCTTAACACTAACTACGAAATAGCACTTCTAACTGAAGAGGGTTGAGCTACTATGATCAAACAGCAAAAGAATCCAATTGCAAAATAACTCATCAATAATATCGGAATTAGAAACCTTCATCAGGACAGTTTTCTTTAGATAACTTAGGGCATCTCTACAAAAAAAAACTAGTTTTTTACTCTAACTTTTTTATTTCAAATTTGCCAACAAAGTTGTCTTGAGGTGGTTTTTATAACTTAAGTTTATTCCAATAATGTGCATGTGAGTTATATTGTCAACTGCGTTAACGCTGAACTTGCTTTACTCATAATTTAGCTTTTATTTTATTTAAAATCTGGAATAACATTACAAATATAAGCCTAAAAGCAAATGGAAATCTTTTTTGAGTGACTAAAAATGTACTAACTTTAAAAAAAAATTGGATAAGTTTCCATCGAAAGACCTCTTGATTGTTTATATTTTGATATTTTTGCATGTTTTGAAGCAAATGGCTTGACCTGTGAATTTGTACCCGTGATTGCTTTTTATCCAAGATTTTCACAAGTTTTCTTTCTATCAATAACAATCAGCCACTTCATTTTTTGGATAGCTTTTAATCATTTTCTGATAATATTTCTGAACAATTCGGGTGTTGAATGTTTTACAACTTCGATCATTTCGTATGCATAAACAAAGGTAGAAGATTTGGCTTTAATTTGTACGTGACTAGAAAAATCTTTTCTAGCATCATCAAACTAAAATCTCTGTGCTACAGGCATACCTCAATATAACGTTACTAAATTTTTTTGCATTACGGTTTATCGAAGCTATGTTATTTTCATTTTTATTTCATTTATTTTTATTTATATTTTTATTGATTTTCTTCATCTGGCAATATATAATAGTCTCAATGATTCTATATTCTAGTTCTAAACACGTCAACACTTATATTAAAAACAAAGTCAGGATACTGATGGTGAAATACGCTCATCATTGACCGAACTGGCTCGTCCAAATCATAGTCGTAGTAGCGTTGAGGCAAGTGAAAGAATTCACGGGAACGAAAAGTATACTCATGCACGTTTTAGTCCAACATAGCCAAGAGGTTTGGAGCGTCAAATTCACCAGCCAAAATGTTGAAGACGAACACAGCTTTAGCAATTTTTCTTCGGTGCTCCAGCGTATTCACCCCCCAGCAACTGGCATCTAGCTCATATTGTGTCAGATTCAATGGGTCATTCGAGGGAAAGAAGCGTAAGCGTAGAAGCGAATCTAATGATCATCCTTTGTGCAGCTTCAATTCGATCGATTACTGTTATATGGTACGGGTCCCAAACGACAGATGACGTTTCCAAGAACCAATGAAACATACGAAGATTTTTACAAAACCTAGTTAACGGCGCACTTTCTTGATGTCTTGAAGTTGAATTAGTACGTTTAACAATACAATTTTGCCCATCTATTCGTGTCCATCGTAAACTTGCTAGATTGGATTCTCCTAATACAGCGAGTCACCTTCCACAGTGGCCATCGAGATTTCCTCCACGTATGAAGCATGACGGCGTAAGACTAAAGGATCATTTGCCATATCTGGAGGTATATAGATACCACCGACACTACGCGAGTAATGGGTGAGCTTAACAGTGACCCAAACATGTTTAATAGTATGATCGTTTACCTCCAGTGTCGAGCATTATTCGGTCTTATCAGTGGTTTGTACATGGTACATTTAGTGCAGGGCTGAATCTTTTTCGACCGCAAGTTCTTCTGGAGCTCATAGTAGGCACGACTTCCACTGGTTATGCGATTTTACGGTAGTTGCCGTTGTCTGCCGTTAGCAAAGATCCGAGGAAAACGATTTCCTCCTCCACCTCGAAGGTATCTCCGTCTATCGTAACGCTGCTTCCTAGGCAAGTCCTGTCGCGTTTTGTCCATCCTACTAGCGTGTACTTTTTCGACACTTTTGCCACCAGTCTGAAGAGGATGTGATGTTTTGGCTGGACCGAAAGAAACGCGAACAAACAAATTGACTGGAGCGTGTGAATATCGTACCTCGGCTGTTGAACCCTGCTCGGCTGTTGAAAGTCCGTCACCTTTTTGTAATCCCGGACGAGATTCAAACGAGCTAGAATGCGAAACCAATAATTAGCCAATAATATAAGTCTTGAGTGTTTCTCGGGAAAGCCGTTCTCGTCCATAATTCTTCAAAGCTCTTTGCGGTCAATACTGCCATCGTTAAATCGTAAAAATCGATGAACAGGTGATTATGTTATGTTATATCGTAACAGAAAAATTTAATGTTTTTTAATATGATTCAACATGAAAACACTCAAAATAAGATATTAAAAATAAAAACATGTTTGTTTTATTATATCAATGTATTTTTTATTTATTTATTCAATTGTTTTATTTCTCACGAGTGTTTATTAACTTTGTAAAAAGAAATATATTTAGATTATTTTATTTATTTTTAATATTTATTCTTTGCGTGACGATTTAATTTTTGACAGTCAATTTTTTATTTTCACGTATTTTTCTTAAATATACGCGTATTTCGCGTAACTGTTCAAAATTTTATTAAGATTCTTTAAAAAACACTTTTGTCTTACTTTCTTACAATTAGCTTATTGCTTGCTCTCAATTAAGTGTTCTAAATGCACTTGCACAGTTATTAATTAGGTACTTTCGATGCCAGGTACCATTTTTGCATTAGTATAGTTGTGAGCCAAGAAATCAAGAAATTTTCATCATGAAACTACAGTGTGATTTTTTGTCACTGTTGAGATTTGTTTGGATATATCTAATTTTGCGTTTCCAAAGAAAGCAGAGGAATTTACTATTAACTACAAATCTATTTCTGGTAGAAAATATATTACCTCATTTTCTAAAAAATTCCACCATTTTTTTATAATGCATGCTCTGCTTCAATCAACACTGCTGAGGCACTTCTATAATGTTCATTGATCTTCTACAAAAACTTCCTGCTCTTCTGCTACAGCACTTTTAGTTCAAAATTTAGATAGATTCATGAAGATTAACAAAGCAAATCAATAATTATTAAAGATTAATCAAATATCCAAATACTTAAGTTTTAGAAAACCAAAATTCAAATTTTGTTAAATTATTTTTGAAAAGAAGAATTATTCAATATCCACTCAGTTTAAAAAACCTTGGATTGTTGACTACCCCCCAATAAATATGAAAAGTAGCGGTAAATAAAAAGCATTGAAGACTTTTTGTGGGCCTCCTTTTAGGTTTTTTTTTCTTCTGAATACACCTGGCGTCCCTGAAACGTGTCCAATATGTTTGCCCAAAAAGAAAATAAAATTGTGCATCTACATTAAAGTTCTGGCAGTTAGAGATACAGCAGGTTCATGAACTCTTTACTGGTATTGATACAATGGCCCTGAAAGCCCGTTGGATTGGTTCAAAGATGTTTTATAAAAATTGGCTTCCAATGTGGGATAAATCAGTTAAGCGCACACTAACACCTGCAATTTATTAGGAAAGGTGAATTGTCAATCTTAATTGTATCTATTCTATACTGAATACTCCATTCAACTTCAAAGCACAGCATGAACCAGTTTTGAACTTGCTAGTTACTTTCATTGATTAAAAGTTCAACGTGCGCAACCATTAGATTATAATCAAATGTGTTAAAGGGTACCTTAGACAAGGAGCGGTTATTTCTTGCTTTTTTTTCTTAGATGTAGCGTGCAACTGTTGGGTCGAGCGAATCATCGGCCGTAGAGATAATGAGGTTGAGTGCAATGGCCCCCAACTTAGTTTTACTTTATAAAGTATGTACGAAAATAAGGAGGTGACATCTCATGTATTCAATACATCGTCATATGGTAGGAGGCCTCAATCGAAAGTCTGTGTCAGAAATTTACCGGGGTCTATAATCAAATGTATAGACACTTAGAATACCTCCCAATTTTGTCAATTTTTACTTACTGCTGTAAATCTAACAATATTATTTACTAAGTAGATACATAAGTAGTTACCAATCTATTGATGTAAATTGCTTGAATTTTTATCAATAAATGACTGATTTATTATTGCTCATGTATGCTAGCTTTCTTCATACGTGCTAAAAAAATACAACAACAAGTATTGTTGGTATTCAAGTCATCGCCTATTCAAGTATGTTTATATTATAATTTGTTATTAACTGTTACTCGGAAAAAAGAATATCGATCATGAACCGCTGATTATGACTTTTAATTTAAAATTAACAAAGTTTATCTACAATCTCACCATACTAAGATTAATTAATAATACAGCAAATGAATTACATAAACCCTAATAGCAAACACATATTGAAAACACGCATTGAGCAATTCACGACTGAGTGGTGCACAACGATAATAAATACCCGAGCAGTGTAGTGTGTCGGTCCCTGAAACCTACCACTAGACGTGTGTTTATATTTATATGTACATTTCTGAGCACAGCTCGGCTTAGTTCACGTACGGTTCTCCAACAGTTCACCGGCTTTTAAGATTTTTGTCGATTTGCAGTGATCTTGCGAGTTCGATCTTCATTAGCCCTCTCTTACTGAGTATTGTAAAAATCTGTTATTTTTATTGATAGAAATATAAACTGTGATCAAAACCGTGCTTTATCTATAGAGGTGAATATAAGTAGCTACTTAGAAATTAATTGATTGTATGTTAATTTATACTTTCATTATGTGATGTGTAAATTTACAAAGCCGGATAGCTCTCGAAACAAATAATTTCTCAATATGGCAGAAGGTGTCCAGTGTAAATATCTAAGCATTGAAAATTCTTTTGATAATCAACACTTTGTTCTATTGTATACTTATAATACCAAGTGTCTTACATAAGCCACGATTCAACAGTGAATTCGAAGACCGACCTACCCCAACTCTGTGCATTTTAAGGAAGGCGCTGCACGTGCGTTCTGCATTTGAAAGAGTATTGAATTAGTGGGTCAACACACAGTGTGATATATAAATATATATAGCATAGAAGTGTTTCGATTACGAAAAGAGAATTTTTATAATCACAGCGGCCTTGCTTCGGAGATGTCGTGCGTTTCTGTCTTGTGGATGATGTTTGTATACACATAGTAGTGCGCCGTGAAGCTGTCGGAATGGACTTTGGATCTGCACGGCTTTCGAGTAAAATGAATGAAATTGATGCGAACGAGACGAGACGAATCAGCGAAAAAATGACCTTCACCAACAGAAAAAATCAACCATATCAAAAGAACCATGATAACCTTGCATCAAATTTTTAATTTATGATTTCTCTGCGTGCTCCCCCCGGGATGACATCCGCGGTAGTTCAAGAAAAAAATGGACTTTGGACTGGCAGTGCAATGTCATAGCAATATACTTATCACGGTGCCTAGGTGGTTTTATCGAAGGCAGCAGATGACAGACTCAATTAAACCGGGGCTTTAACCGGTAATGATTTTTCCTCCTCACTGATCGTTGTGGTTTGCGTCGCTGGCTTCATCAAACTAAAACATTTTGAGATAAGCTCATATTTTTGGGTATAAATAAAATTTAGCTCTGTGAATAAAAGCACATTACTTTGATGATGCGAGGGATACTTAGAATTTCGGTTTGTTTAAAAAAAACTTGAACTTTGGAATTAATGTTTGCCATCAGTATAAACAGCACAGTTCGTCAATTCTATGAAGCTGCTGAACAAATACAAAACCAGAAGTTTCAAACAAATTAATTGTTTCGGAAAACCTGTAAGATATAAAGAACGGCTTTTATACAGCCCTATGAATTAACCATTGGGTCTATCACTATTAAACTTCTGTTCTTTGGCTCTTCTTTAAAAATGACACATTTCATGGGAAAACTGCACTTCTAAAAGCGTTTCCGTACAACCATCATAAGAAATTTTCGCGCAAATTAGGAATCGCACAATAATATTCTTACTTGTCAATTTTAAAAAACGAGAGAGAAATATGACATGGCAAGGATGGATAGTTGGTTACAATTTAATGGCCTGTTTGCTGATCAATGAATGCGTATTATGATTGTTAGACCAATAACAACAATTTAAAAGAACAACATTGTGAACAGGTTATTTATATGATATGAATACTACAAAAAAAAAAATTCACTACTATTTCATAGTAATTAAACTACGGCCGTATCAAAAAGAATCAATGCGTTGGCTGCAGGTTTTTGAACCGAACAAAAAAACAAGCCGCTCACTTTACCTTTTTTTAATGATTCGAAACCGGTCGCGTGGAACACGAAAATCTCCATCATTATATTAATTGCGTGTGTATATTTCAATTCCATGTCAAACATTTGAGGGAATTCGTGACAAACAATGTCAATTGACTTCCATATGTTCTCTTTTTTTTTTCAAAATTAACAACTGCTTCATTTGAAAAGGTTAAATGATAGTTTCTACACTTCTTACAAAACAGGTATGTAGCCAACTTACAATTATAAGAGTGTCATGTACCATTCAATGAACCAATGACTAAACTCTTAGTTCTAGCTATCTCCTGCAGATCTCCCCCTCCATGGTAGTAAATCTGATTTTTCAGTATAGGTTATATCATTAATTCACGAAATCCTCCAAAACTACGAATTTATTTGCGGGGCGAGTTTCTCTGGTTAAAAATTATAATGACTTTGTTTCTCAACATTCGCAAAAAACGAAAAATTCCCATACATTTTCGGATTGAATACTATTAAGCCCAATCATTTCGACGTCGGTTGCCTCCTACATATGACCGACAGCAGAATCGACTGCCATCGGTTAATTCTTAAGGACAAGATCGACAAGATTTGTTTGTATTTTTCTTGGCAAGTTTATCGGGAGCTATAATAGTTCCAAAGAATACTATTCAACTTGTGAGCTACTAAGAAATCATCGGAACAAACGACACAATTGTTGACAAAAATATTTTCATATTTTGTTTGTAGCGGAAATTGTCATGAAGGATCAAATCGACCCGTCGGTGGAAAAGCTGAGATTTTATTTATAAATAGTAAACAAAAAGAGAACTGATGATGGGGATTTTTGCTCAGATTAGTAGCATCAAGCAGCACGAAGGAGGAAATGAGTATGCAAAGATCATATAATAGCGGAATGGTGGTGGTTTTTGGGAGAAGACACGTTCTTGAGCACGTTTATGTTTATCGATTTGTTTATCATTGTTATACGCTGAGTGCTGATGATTCGAGTGAGTGCTTATGTTTCAGTTTTGCATCACAATAAAGCAGCACGGCCGTTGTATCATATTAAGGGAATACCGGTCGGACCTCACAGCAGCAGCCATCACCTTACTATTTCGATAATGCAAATCTCAGTTTCTATAGAAGATATTCTGCACACTTCTGGTTAGCATTCGATTACAGTTTCAGCATTGACGATCTGTTGAAAACTATGATTTGCATCTTCGATATCACGAGGTGAAATAATTAAAAAGGTAACAAAAGATAGCCAAAACATAAACGTCGACCCGTATCATCTTAAGGTTTGGGTACCGTTAACACAATTTTCTTTTTACTGGAAAAACTGCATGAATGTGACACGAATTTACTAAAGATTTACACTGACAGATTGAGGAAAATATGTTTAATATGCTTATCCGGAATTATCAGGAATATTGGTCTCATACATTGAGTATCCACCGTTTCTGCGGTTAAAATTCAATAAAATTTAAATTAGTTTCAGATTGATACTGACAAATTCTTTCTTGTAATTAAAAGCTAGAGATACCCAATGTCAAATTTTAAAAGCAAACCATTTTTAATGTTTTAATTTTTTTTCTTGGAAATTCGCTGTTATATGCTCGTACAATTTGGTATCTTATTTACAACAGGGCAAGTCTTCGTTTTTTCCTATAATTTATCATACTTCTGACACCGATCAAATCATACTTTGGATAATATCCGTCACATTTGGACTGCATTGTTTGCCGAACTAGCGTCCGAATAAAAAAATCCTTTCGAAGTTTATTTGTCACCCAAATTTCATTTTGCCGTAACAACACGTTTCACGATGTGACTTAAGTCAACCAATTCACATGGAGGAGCCTTTTGGCCTTAGTAACAGCACAGAGCAAATTAAGAAAAGTGTACATTCGTCGTCGTGTATTTTCCTTTTACTAAATAAACCAATCAATTTCTTGTGCACGTAGTTTTAGTGGTTACAAATGATGTTTCAATTGGTTGCAAAAAGGCGTGGTAGACAATTCTCCATAATAGCCTGGTAATTAAACTTTAACTTAAGTAACAATATGGATCTAAAAAGACGTATAATAAAAAATTGGCTCGAACTCCGGATTTTCAGCATGGGCTTGAAGTTTACTATTTTATGAATAATTCAGTGTAGTTAATTGAACATTGCTATTCTCATGACATTAAACATGTGTGATTGAATATACGGGAAGAAAATCATTTAAATTGAAAAGAAAATCATTTAAACTGCTCAGATCGAGGTAAATGTAACATAGGACATAAAGGAAGTTTTCGGAATGAGAAGGGTGTCAAGATGTCAATAATCGATATCCGCCACCATATTTAGTTCGAAAATGGCGGCCATTGATTCTACAAAGTCGGTCATATATTACACAATATGGCTATTATGCGGTCAGGTTGTTTGTCTCATCGCTGCCCTAAGGGAAGTGACCAGTTTCGGATTTGGACTAAAATTCAGCATGCGACATCTGAAATCACTTGAAAATTCGAAAAGAAGTATAGAGGTGGTTATATCAAGCGCCAAAGAATACATAGGTCACATGTCCTAGGTAGCTCAGGGAAAGTTTCGGACTTGGACCAAAACCTTTAAATCGACACCTTAAATCGCATGAGATTTCAATAATGAGTTCGTTTGGTGGCCAAATCAAGTGCCTAGGGCTATATGGATTATGTATATAAAAAAATTAACGGAATCACATCACGGTGGGACTAGCGACCGTAAATGACGGATGAATTAAACTTCGTAAAAAGGGTCCAATCTCACTATAGATGGACAAATTCATGTTTTTTTTTCTGAAAAAAAAAAGAAAGATCTAAGTCTAATTGAGAAAAATCCTGTACGATATATTATAAAACTTTGTCTTTGTGGTCTTGTGTTTTGATCAAACTTAAGGCATACAAGAATAATATAGGGAATGACAAAAACCATTCATGAGTCACGCTTATGAAAGTTAACTGTTTTTTTTCCAGAATATTCGAAATATCCGAAACTGTCGAGTGGAAATTTCAAAAGTTAATTCAAAAGTACTTCCTAGAATTTCGAACTAAGGTGCCACTATTTTTCCAAATCTCTAGAAAATGACGTAACGTCAAACTTTAATGGCCGCAAGCCTTGCGAACATGCATGTATAGCGAATAAGGAACAATTATAAAGAAAATCTTTAAAAAGTTGTGATTGAATCATAACAAAAAATCACGAACTTATAAAACGGATCTTGATTAAATATTTCGTTAAAATAACGCATTAATTTCTTAAGTAATAGTAACTGATTTTAAGGGTTGGAATACAACTTAACCGTATGCTTGATAATGTTTGTACCATTGAGCAAAGTCAATATTAAGAAAAAAATCTAAAATATTTCAGTTTCGATTTTTTTTATTTATTCAAAAGTCTCTAAAAGAAATAAATATGTTAATCATCGATCAAGTTTCCACTTGCGGTACATACCGCCTCTACACGCTTCCGGAACGCACATCATGTCCTAATAATGTAGCCTGGATCAATTTCTCTCCGAGTACGAGTCAATGTTTTTCTGAGGTTTGCTGTACTCGTAGCTCCCGGATGCGGTTGGTAATCATGTGAGTTTTTTCCGTGCCTTTTCTTCTTGCTTTACGATCTTCCGTGCCGTAAAGGCGCTTATCCCTTGTTCCTTTTCCATTTTCCTCATTGAACGTACTGGATTCGCTCGAATCTTTCTTTTTGATGGCATCGATAACCCTCGAAATCCGAACTGACCACGGCCAACCTGTGACCACCTTCGCGGATAGTTGTTCTTTCTTTTCTCGGTCTACGATCCTTTTCATTGAAATGTTTTTTTTTTTTCGACATTTTGGCGTGGAACAAATCACGAATACGATGCCACTTCGTCATGGTGCAGCTGTCAAAGTAAGAAAATTGACTTATTTTACTCGCAGCCTATTTTGATTAGCATTATAGTTTATGTGCATGCAATGAAAGCCAAGGCATTATATACACAGGTGAAACAATATCCTTAATTGTATGGTGGTGCTAACATTATCACGCATACATGCCAAAATTAGTTATTGCTTCCAGTTGGATACCTCAAAATGATCATGATAGCTTATTTTATTATATGACTTTTTAAGTTTATAAGTTTTCTTGGAATTACTTTTTCCCATTGCCGAGGATTTACGCAGGATTTCTTCTTCTCGAACCTCTATCTTCTTGATCGTTATTCTGTTCACTCCGTATTCCCTGGCCAATTTCGACTTGTTCCATTTCCGCTCTTTCAGTCGTTGTAAAATTTTAGATTTCTGCTTTAAACTGAGACTTTGGTGCATACGCCATTAAACAATTCAGCGCCAACATTTGATTAGGGCGAATCTGTTTTTGTAAACAAACACTTTGTCTGCTAATTTATCGGAAGTTGAATACAATTCCTTCATATTGAATATATCAGCAAATAGAGATAAAGCTCCTCTTCCTTAATGAGTGCTTAATTTGTATTTGTGACCTTTTGTTCATGAGAAAATGACTACGACAAAAGCAGATTCGCCCTAATCTAATGTTGGCGCTGAATTTGTTGGAAACTCTACACTCTACTTCAAACAACCCAAAATATGGCTACTCAAAAGTGAGTAAATTCATATGGGTCAGAAACGCCAATGTTGCCTACTGAGCAGTTGATTGCTCTGAGCAGGTTTTCCATAGATATTCCCATACAAATTTCAAACTGTTTGTTCACAGTCAGTTTCAAAATAAATTAGTTCAAGTTTTGGGAGGCTTATAAGGACCTAATTTAAAATTGTTCAAACACTAAATTACAAATTACAAATTTGCATCAGTCTAGTATACACAATCTTCATATAACTAACCGATTTCAAAACTCTTAGTTTAGGCTTCGTCCTCGCAGATGCCAACCCCCTCCGTTGTAGTAAAGCGAATTATTCCAGTATAAGAAAAATCATTAATTCATCAAACTTTCAACAATTATGAACTCATTCGCAGAACAAATCAAACCAACAAGTTCATATGGTTTACCTTGTTCTTAAATTATAGTTATAATTGTTATTGAGCAAAACAAAAAACGAAAAATCTCCACATATCTGTTTATGCATTTGGATGTTGATCGCATCCTACAAGGAACTACGGATAGAAACGACTGCCACCGACTGATTGTTCTTGTTATTTATTGTATTCCGTTTTTGTATGAGCTGACGTATGACGGGGATGGCCCGTTTCATATTAAATTTCCACAATAAGTACGGCGATGAAAAAAATACTAAGTGTAAATACTAAATCTCATATGCATCATTCTTTTTAAACTTCTTTTTCCAGCGTGGAGCTACGTTCCAATCTCCTTTCTTGAACGTGTTTCGGGTGACTATTCCTTGAAAATACATGGGTTAAAAAACTAGGGCCTTTTGCCTTGATATGCTTTGGAAATTAATCTGAAAAAAAAACGTTTTTTTCTGATCATGTCTAAAAACAATATTTTTCACAACAGTTTTGTTTAGAAACCAATACTAAAACTATTCAAAGCTTAAAAAGCGTAGATGCTACATACTGCTCCCGCTAAAACATCTTTTTATGATTCAGGCCTTGGATATAGTCTTAAAGTGATGTGTAAACCACCAACTCACAGTAATGGAAGGCGGAAGCAAAAGTGCTTCCCATCGACCAGCGTCGAGCATATGCTAACAATAATTTAAAAATTTATCTTATTTTCCACCCTTCCCAGCATTCTGGAAATTTGGAAGGTATGCGAACGAGATTTGGAAAACGCCCAATCCAGTCACTTGGTGGTCTTCCGATTTGAATTCAAAGAAGCCACCTCAATATTCTTCTTCTTTCTTGGCATTTCCAGCCTGTTGTTAATCAGAATTAGCTTATTGCCTGCTCTGAACCTAGTGTTCTAAATCCATTTCCACAGTTATTGATTGTGAGCTTTCGATGCCAGATACCATTTTTTAATTAGTATGATTGTGTGGCAGGTATAATCATACCCTATGCCCAGGGAGTCGAGAAATTTTCCTTTACGACCAGCAATCGAATCTAACCACCTCCAACATGATGTGGCTTCGTTGCTGCGCTTTTACTGACTGAACTAATAGAGGACCTAAAGCCACCTCAATATATATAAAAGTGAACAGCACTATTGCATTTAGCACCAACAAAACCAAAAACACTCGGGATGTTTTTCCGCATCCCAAAGTGATATGACCTTGTTTGTAAAACCTGTTCCCCCTTATCAAGTCGAATACCAGTGTTGATACGGAGAAAATAATAAATGTTTTACCTTCCTGTTTTCTTTTTTCAGACTCGTATCGTAGCGAAAAAGAAACCACATCATATATCTACACCTGTATAGTACCGTAATATTTACAATCCTTAAGAAGATATTGATACCAACTAGTTAAAAAAATATGATTCGAGGAGTCTCATCGCGTCTCGCCCTACTGAGCCACGCCAACAATGCCGTGAAGAAATCGTGGAGAAAGCAATGTGTTCAATTACTAAGTACAAAAAGTCAGTTTAAATATTTAGAGGACTCCGTCTTCCCACCGGAGAATGGCTTCGAGCAGAATTCGTTGTATGGAAAAACTCTCCAAATACCGCATACCACGCTGGAGCAGTACGTGTGGGATAATTTCAGCCAGTGGGCAAACAGAACCGCGCTGGTAAGTATATACAGCAATAGATAGGGATACTTTAAACTTTGCCCGTAAATTTACCCCGCTCATGAAAGACAACAGCATGAAGTCCACAATGACGATTTATTATTTTTACCGTTGAGCTTTGGACAGTGGAAAATATGACACCCATCTGAGAAGGCCCAGACAGAGACAGAGTGTTGATTGCCATTTAGAGATAATTGTGTCTGCAACCATCCTGCAGTGAACAATATTGTACCTTATCAGTGACATGGAGAGGTCAAAATCCAGTTTGTACACGGTTATTGTTTCATCCTTCCTCATCAGCGTTGCCAGATTGTTTCCATTCTTATCGGTATCAAAGGTTCGGTATTTTAATCAATTCAAGTCACGACCGAAAACCTTTTCTGTTGTTCAAATACAAATGATGATCTGTTGACCGATGTTATACTTCATACTCTTGTGCCAAACAACATTGCAGCTTTTATAGAGGTTTTAAAGCATTATACAAGTGTAAATCTTTATCTACTGAACCCTTATAAATGTCAAGTGCTTACTTGGGGTAGCAGTTGAGTTAATTTTGAATGATTTCCATATCTTTTTGTTCATGTTTATCGAGATTTTCAACCTCAGACTGGCTCATCTCCCATCGTAGTAACTTAAACACCTTTTGGGTATTTTTGTGTTTTGCCGGGAAGTTATATTTGAACTCGTGACTTTGGTGCGAGAGGTATGGATGTTAACCACTACGCCGGGGTCGCCCCTATTTCCATGTCTCTCTATCTTAAATACATCATCATTTCGCATGTTTTAATGCACAGATCTCGAAAACCATAAATATTGCGACCAGAAAATTTTAATCACTATACACTATAGTTGCAGTGCAATTCAGAAAATTATCCTATGGCCTTCTCCAATGATCTGAACAACTTTGTAGTATCCATAAGAAATTGAAAGCTCTATATGTTCTTTAATTTTTTGGGACATTTCACTAATGGGATGAAACTATTGTCTTGTTAAAACCTCGCTTTCTTGTTGGGTCTAAACATTCACAAAAACATTACAACTTCTGGGCCCTTCCACAAAAACATTGTTAAAAAAAAAAACCTTCACATGTGTCGCAACATAGAATTTCCAGGAAATGATTGAGTGTTGGAGACTTGAAGACCTTTCGGTGATTTTTTCATATCTTTCAACCTAGTTCAGGAAGTCCTTAAACAACAAGTTCTGAAACTTTGCCGCAAGTGCATTTTCTGGGCAACCCAAGGAACTGTCGAAAAATACTGAACTGGAAGAATGGCAGAACTGTTTGAAGAGTATAGTGAATATAAACTTCTGAAATGAGTCAGGATTAACAGAACTGTGCCAGACCAGGCAAAGATTAAAAGGCACTTCTATGTGGAGTTTATTTTTAAAAAAAAATCGTGAGTGTCACAACTTTGACGAAGAATTTCCATGAATTCTAGCGAAGTTCCGTATACTTTCAAGCTGTTTGAAGAACTTTCGGTGTATTTTAGATCTGCCAACATAGCTCAGGAAGTTCTTGAATTTTTGACAAGTTCTGAGGCTTTTCCGGAACTTTAGTAGAATTCAGGAAGTCATTGCAATATCTGGTCAACTCATAAAAGTTTAAAGTATTTTAAGAATATCACAAGTCGCACTCTAGGTATGTTGATCTAAATTTAAAAACACAGCACATAATTTTCAGTATTTCGTTGGAAAACAAATCGTAGAAGCTCTCCAAGAAAGTTTACAAAACTTCCTTATGCTTTGAAAAATCGTGAAGGTTTGTAGAATAATCCAATGATTGGGAAGTTCAACGAAATTGTGGGACACATAATGCTTAATCCATAAAGTCTAAATTTTCTTAAATTTCAATCTTACCATTTCAAGAAAGTTTTTCATTTCTGAAATGTTCTTTTGACTCGAAGATATTTTTCAGAACGATGGTGTTTTTAAGGTGCACAGCGCTTTATGAACGTCCATAGAATCATCCAAGGAACCATACCCAGGTAACCAATAAGCATTAGTATATGCAGTAAATCAACCCTAAATCTGCATTTCAGATGCTACAAGCGTTATATTAGCATTATATCAGCATCTTGAATGCTATCTGTTGTAAAGTTGCATTTCAATTGTTATTAAAATGCTTGTAGCCTGTAATGAGCATTTCGAATGCAAAATAGCATTAATGAAGCATTATCATAGCATTGCAGAAAAGCCGCCGTATATTGGATCAAACGTGGCATTTATGTTGCATTTAAGGTGACTTAATTGCTTCATAGGCTGCCGTAAAGACGCTTTGAAATTGCTTATTGGTGACCTGGGTAAACATTAAGCTATAGCCCAATAATAGCACTAAACACTCAATCTGTTCGTTAAAATTTCAAACTGCTGAAAAATCCGGTAAACTAAAAAATAATTTTTAAAAATTAGAGAAAACATAAATTCTTTCTAAATGTATACTGGATGCTTCATTTCAACATTATCTATTGATAGAAAAATATAACATTTTTATAATGTTCCTTATATTTCATGTGCTGATGATTCAAAGTTTACTGACCTTTTCAGCTGTTTGAAAACTTAGTACAAATTTACTGACCTCATTAAAAAACTAAGTGTGTAGCAGCATTAATATTGCTTAAAAGTTCTCTTTTAACATATGTTAAACATGCAAGTTTCACATTAGCATCACAAATCCATTCAAGCTCTAACCAAAATTTAGCATTTTTGCCAGCAATATATGCGCATAAGGTTGTTATAATGCATAAAATCATTTATTATGTTCACAGCATACATGCTTTATAATATGAGGCTATCATAAAGCTAATATAAGGCTATTATATAATGCTTGCATTTTTTTGTTCAGAAGCCTTGAAAAGGTTAATTGCATTTATCAAAACGTTTAAACATATCCTATATAGCACATGCAGCAAAGGCAAAAAAAATGTTTGGAAAGTCCTCAGAACTTTATAAGACTTCGTAGACATTTTGCAAAGTTTTATGGACTTTATAGCTTCTACAACAAGTTTCTTCAAAATTGGTAGGACTTCCGGAAATCTTGACGATTTTTTGTAAAGATTTAAGGACTATGTGGCGTTAAAGGAACTACTGAAACCTTTATTGGGCATATAGGAAGTCTGTAGAACTACTGCGTTGAAATTCTTCAATTTTCTTTTAAATTCTGGACAGACTGAGACCATAGAGGAAGCGAGTCCCATAAAACTACTTAATTTTTGGATTTACTGTAAAAAAAACCTGTAGTTTCAACAGTTTTGAGAAGACCTAGAATGATTTTGATTAACTGGAATGTCCGAAAAAATGTTGAAAGCCAGAGAGAACAACTGTCTTGACCTTAAAGGTACAGTGGGGTGTTCAGATCTTTGATCACTTTGGTTAAAATCTGAGTAGTGATTAGAAATACAGGATTTGTTAAATGTTTTTAATTATTATTTTTTCCGTGGCGTTTAACAATAGTTGAAAATTATCTGGCTTTTTTTTTAAACTACGTTATTTTCACAAAACTTTCTCATATTATAAAATCAGCAGTGGTGCTTTTGTCTGCTTCATTGAGAACTTTCCTCAATACAAAATGTTCAACTACTGATTATCCTCGGCCTTTACTTCTGTAAAACTTGCAAAACATTTCTTTGCTGGCTAAATTTCAGTAAATTCATAAATTGTTTACCCGATTTTGGTGAATATCTCTGTAAATTCAAATACATAAGCAGCTCTACTGCTAACCAAACTGACCAGAAATAACATGTTGAAAGCCTATCTGGAAGACATAGGAATTACGACATTTTATAACTCTGTAGTCTGCACAAGGCATCAGAGAAAGCTGAAGCAAGGAGCAAAGAAATGAACATAAAAAACGGTATAAATCGCTATGAAATATAAAACATCGGTATTTTAAGAAATATTATCTGTTTCTTGGTACTAGGCATTCATATCTTTATAAATACCGAGAAATCAGTATATATGGCAACACTGTTCCTCATACTCAAGTGCTTGATAATGTACCGGCATTTGCGAATAAACAATGATTAGCTATGAGGGGGCTTTTTTTTGGTTTTCGCTTATTAGGAAATAGGTCACGAGCATTGTGACTTTCACAAAATCTAGATGGTCATGAATAATATGGTAATGTGCGTCAAAATAAAATAATAATTAGCGGCAATGACTGAGAACTCTCGTGGTGGTTTCTACTGCTGATAACTATCAATGTGTTGATGAGTAGCCCTAGTAGCAACCAATCTGCTATTCGACTAATCACTCCTAACGCGGTTTCACTCGAAAGGTTAAGTAGTTGTTTATAAACTCAATAAGGAAGGATTTTTTCGACATTATGTGCTTGTTTTTCTTTATCTCTATGACGGAGATCCTACAGCCGGATGCAGTCCATCCATTATGGCTGGCCCACAATTGATACGTTGCGGATGCGTTTGCGTGCATTTGACAGTTTTCCTATTGGTGTCAAATTTACGTCAACGCAGCCGCAACGTATCAATTGTGGATCATCCATTAGGCAATTTCCAAATCTTTTAGATAGCAAATGAGTCTGCTCATCAAGCAAGCAGGCAAACAATGTATTAAATCCTAATCATTGTGCTAGATCTACTTCATTGAGTCTCTTCATTGATCTCGTAATTGCTTTCCCATTCTCTAGAGGGAAGGATTCCTCCTGTTGTCGCGAATTGTGGTGCAAGGATTTGGGTATTTACAAATGTATGGGAATTGCTAATGACCATTTACACTGCAATGGTTCGGGAAACACGGTGGTTTTATTTGACATGAAAGGCACTGATAACATATCTACTAAATTCTCATCCTATCATTTCAAATTTCCAACAGATTCGGTTCGCTAATGATGGCTTAGATTGTCTCAATTCCCGGTGAGTCTGGTTCATTATGGCCTAATCAGCTATGTATAAAGTCCTTGAAGCCACTGGGAAGTCCAATGAAGTCTATTTTGGTGAAAAAGCATCTAATTATGTAATCTGATGAAATCGTTTAACGACGAGAAATAGTTTCAATACCACAGGAATAGTTTCAATACATGTTCAAGTACCCAAGCACCATGCGGCCTGTTGCCAGTTTGTATTTATTGTTGATAAATTTATACTGTTACTCACCATAATAACATTTACAAAATCAGTTCCATTGGATACATCTAAGCCGTCAAAAAGCGAACCATTGTTTATAACTACGGTCTCGAGTGATTGCATAAGCGCTGATGAACCAAAAACGCGGATTTGACTTGATTGGTTCCAACGTGGTATACCTCGTAGCTCTGGTCATAGGGAAGAGCTACTATCTTGAAAGTTGATGGAATAGTACAAAGGAGAGAAATTGCTTTAAAAACAACCTACGTTTATTAAGCCCTTTCAGGCGGCCTTACGGCAGTTGGCCGGAATCTTAGCCATGATCCATGGAAATATGGATGTCGTCATGTTCTTCAATTCCTTTGTGGCCTTGGCGATCAGCTACTCCTCCGTTTTGGCCATGAAATTATTGGAGTAGATCCTCCGTTTGAGATTAGCCCAAACATTTGCTATCGGTCGCAGCTGTGGGACGTTAGGAGGGTTGGCGATTTCGGTACAACGTTAATCTTTAGAAGGTCCATCTCCTCCAGCGATCTCTTGGCATAATGGGCCGAGGCCAGGTCCAGCCAAAAGACCATCCTTCGCGTGATACGTCTTGATGAAAGCGGCCACTTTCGGTACTGTATATCTTTCCTTTTACCGCAAGTCCCGAAGAAAATAAAAGCAGCTTGGACATTCCCTTTTCGTCAGTCACAGAAGAACCTTCTTCGAAAACTTGGTGTGGGAGATATATTTGACGTCAACGCTTACCACCTTTATAGGGAACATAAAGTATATGGCAAGGGAAAGTCATTACCGTCCAGTGTCTAGGTAATCTCTATATCCATTATGACCACGACGTCGCGCTTCGGTTGAAAGACGGTTTTCCCTTCAGCCACTTCTTACGAAATTGGACATTATTTGGTGTTTTTGTCTTTTAGTACCCCAAAATATGTTGTCCGCATTAATGCGTTTCTCAAAACTTCAATTTATTGAACCAAATTTCAAAACTCGCTGATAGAAAGGGACGGAAATACTGCTAGACTAAATGAGTTAAATAATGGATTTAAATGATCAACAGGTTTACGTTTTGAGATATCTTTATCTTCAAACGCGCTTTTACACCGGACAAAGCTCAAGTTTAACTTATTACCTCTGCTTATAATTTATTCTATATTAAGGATAAAACACAGTTTTAAAACAATATGCTAATCCAAAATCTTTTTTCAATTTATCGCAGGTTTGTGGTGTAACTGGAAGAAGCTACACCTATGGACAACTTAGAGATCGTTGCGCAGCGTTGGCCATCCGTTTGCAGCAAAAATGCAAGCTTACTTTCGGCGATACACTGGCAATCTGCTTACCGAACCTGCCAGAATTCCCGGTAGTGACCTTTGGGGCTATAGAAGCGGGCTTAGTCGTGACAACAATCAATCCCATCTATACTGCTGGTAAGCATACTTTTAACAACAATTGTAAGTTATCAGATGATAAGCTCAAATGTCGCTGGCACACTCTACAACCTAATCGATGGTTATAGTAGAATGTTATCGCAATTTTGAATAGGAACATATTGAGTAAAGAGCGTACTTCCAAACGCCACCACTGATAAGATAACGGAACTAAGGAAATACGGCGACTTTATTGTACCGAGAAATGATACGCTGTAATCTTGCAACCCAAACAACTTCTCAAGCACTAGCTTTGTGAAATCAAGTCTTGCCTATTATAAAATGATGAATGCCCCCCATCACAGAAATATGTGACAAAGATTTTGCAAAGATAACAACGTACACCGTTAGCATACGGCAATTTAGAAAGGTCTGCGTGATGCGTACTAAGGATGCAATACCCTGGAGCTTCCAAGGTTTTGTTATTTTGAGAAATAGTACAGGATATATTTTATTTTTAGCAATAACAACTATTTGTCTATGTCATTTATTTTATTAAATTAAATGTTTTCACCTCTGTAAAAAAAATCCTTCCAACCTTTTCAAGATAAGGTTGTTAATCGTTAACCTCTAACATCTGTTTGGGTTACATCTGCAATGCAAAGTTCCATTTAAAACGTTAACGCTGGCGCGCGCAGACGTTAATGGTTAACAACCCTGAGCAAGAATCAAATTCTCAAATCAGTCTACTATTGATTTTGATGTCAGATATTGTTGAAACTCCCAGGGAATAAACAAATATTAGCTATGTTTTAGCTAAGTTGGTTTATTGAAGCACCTCTCCTAGGCTAAATGCCCACATCTTGGACTTAACGCTACCAATCAAATCCTGTGCAACACTTGCGCCATCTTTCTTACACACTTTTATGCCCTCTTTCTTCAAATCCTTTTGAAGACCTTCCCTGTTTTCTGGAGCTTGCCCTTCATTATCACCCAGAATGTTTCTATTGGGCGAAGTTCTGGCGAGTTTGACGGATTTTCCTCCTTCGGCACACAAACAACATCGTTGGTTTCCTACCACTCCATCACCGATTTTACGTAATGGCACGATGCCAGATCCAGCTAGAACAGTGTGTCACCTTCGTGGGACCGGAGAAAGGACAGCAGGCGCTTCTGAAGCCATTCTTATTTATATATTTGGCCGTTGATGGTGCCGGTCGTTATGTACGGCTTACCGAATTTGTCGACATTCTTCTTCCGGAACTTCTCCGGAACATCCAGGCGGAACTTGCCGAAGAATACCATCAAGCCGGGGATCTGCTTTAATGTACGTCTTTCCGTCCATTACGATGTATTTCGGCTGCGTCAACCACTCGCGGTACAGCTTCCTGGCGCGCGATTTGGCCACCATATTATGTTTATCGGTTCGGTTAGGCGCCTTCCTTATCTTGAAGAAACGAAGTCTGGCCCGCTTCATTGTCTGCTGAACGAACCAGACGGAAGAATTTACCTTCTTGGCCACATCCCGAATCGAATGGTTCGGATTGAAGTAATCCCTCACCTTCCTTGCGTCACTGGGTCGGTCGTCTTCGCTTTTCTTCCGCTGCCAGCTTGCCACTGCGTCGTCTGGGTATTCTTGAACGATTTTACCACATGGGACACGGTCAAATTGTCGATTCCCAACTGTTTCGTGGCCAACCTGTGGAACTCCGACGCTCAAGTTGGTGTTTTGAATGAACTTTCTCAGTCATATATTAAAAGCTCTCGATGTTTAAACCATTTGTCATAAATTGTATTGCAATATAATCATGTCTATGATCAGGAAATTAATAATTTTCGACTCCGAAATCCGGCATCGCACCCAGCCCAATCCTGCTTTATAGGTATGGCTTTACCAACTTAGCTACAAGAGGCCTATTTTGAGTACCAATACGTCTTGTACTTGCAGCTACGAGTATATAATTCATAGAGTTTGACTTAAAGTGACTTTGTACCGACACATTTACATGAAAAATGATACTAGTAAGAATTTTATTAGTCGCTTCTGAGGATCCAAAGCACTGTCGAATGAATATTTAGAAAGAGGCATCTAGACTGTAGCTTCCAAATCATGTTAGACCATTAAACTGTTTGAAATTATTATAGATTATTAACGGTGTCTGAAAATAGTATTTATGGATTTGATTTTTGCTAAAGTAAATTAGGAACAAAAACGTTGGATTCTGTTACAAAGCGTCACTAATTTAAATGCAACAGCTTGAACTAATTAATCTTAAATCATTTCATTGCAGAGGAGATCAGCAAGCAGTTGATTGACAGTGGTGCCAAAATTCTGTTCGGTACATCATCGAACTATACAGTGCTTAAAAACGCGATCGAACTGGCAAACAAACAAATTCTGATGGTTTGCGTGCGGACTAGCATGGATGAAACTATCCCAAGTGGGGCCATCGATTTTGCTGATTTATCGAATCCAACTGGTAATACCCTCTTGCTATTTAGAGTCAAATTTAATCTTATGCTGGATTCCATTTATTCACAGGTGTACATTTCAGCAATCTACGGCATCACAACAGGGACCCAGATGATATCGTGTTCCTTCCGTATTCATCCGGAACCACCGGTCTTCCGAAAGGCGTGGAGCTGACTCACACCAACATCATTGCGAACAGCGAGATGTTGGCTGTCAAAACTGGGTGTTCCACTGTGGTGCTTCCAACAACAGACACTTTCCAGGACGTTCTACCATGTGTGCTACCATTCTTCCATATCTATGGATTAACGGTGACAATGATTTCAAAATTGCAACAAGGTTGCCAATTAGTCACACTTCCAGCATTCCGCCCCGACACGTTTTTAAATACCCTGACAGAACACAAGGGTTCGGTTCTACATCTGGTACCACCGATAAGTGAGTTATTAAATATTAAATGTCACAAATTATCACAAAATGTTCAACCTATATTCATTCTTTCACAGTTCTTTTTTTGAGCCAACACGATATGGTTAAACCGGAACACCTGAAGTCAGTTCGAAATGTCTTCTCTGGTGCCGCACCTATGGGTGCTTCCGACGCTGACCGATTGCTTGCGAAAGCACCCCAAATAATGTTTGCTCAAGGTTACGGTCTCACTGAAACTTCTCCAGTTGTATTGATTGGCGCTATGGGATCCAAGAATTATTCTTCGGTCGGATCACCCCCACCAAGAACACAAGCAAAAATCGTGGCTCTGAACGATCCAACCAACACGCCACTTGGACCAAACCAGAATGGTGAATTGCTGGTGAGAGGACCACAAACCATGAAAGGCTACCACAACAACAAACAAGCCACAGAAGAGATTTTCACGGAAGGTGGATGGCTTCGCACCGGAGATATTGCCCACTACGACGACGATCTAAACTTTTACATTACCGACCGACTGAAGGAACTGATCAAGGTCAAGGGATTCCAAGTCGCACCAGCAGAGCTAGAGGAACTTCTTCGGGACCACCCTGCGGTTGTAGATGCCGCAGTTGTCGGCCAGCCTCACCCTATTTCCGGTGAAGTTCCCCGGGCATTCATTGTGACGAAAAAGAACTCAAATGTGACCGAAGATGATCTGAAAAATTACGTGGCTGAAAAAGTAGCCGTATATAAGAAACTCGATGGTGGTGTGACCTTTTTGGATTCTATTCCCAAGAACGCCTCCGGCAAAATTTTGCGACGTCAACTAAGAGAAGAGTATTGCTCTTGAAAAGGGCATGACTAGATTAATGTTATACTTAAGAGTTGGTAATGATTTTAGTACTTCAGACAAAATTGTCATTCCTTGCGCTGCAGATGAAAAACTATCAGACATGTATCCATATCTCATAAATTAAATAAGTCATAAGAAAGACAAGTTGATTAGCCTACAAAATCGTACCTCGATAAAAAGTCACTTTGGTTTCACTGAAAAATTATAGAAGTGTCAAAGTATAGTAAATATCAACAATATGAATTTCAATTAACGTTAAAATTTCTTCGCGAACCTGCATAGTAAACAATGTCCACATTCGTCGGATTTATTCAGCACGGATGGATTCGGCATAGATAGTTACGTGGAGAGTCAAATTCTTTAGGACAGCATGCTGATCTTATTTCTTAAATATATTTAAGTAAGAATTATCAAAACAGGTATTATGAACTTTAACTTTATCGAGGTAGAGCTATATTCTGTGACTAAATTTTGTAGGATCGAAGCAGTGTTTTAGATGTGATTGTTGTGCTGATTTTTACGTTAGTAAAATAAGTTCTGAAACTGTCTCCAGTGAAGACAATTCAGAATACAGAATTTTGATATTGAAGTAATGTAACAATGCAAAAAATACCGGTTTGTGAAGCATTTTATAGTTAACTGACTGCATAATTTTTAAAAAATAAAACAATCTCTAAGAAACTGAGAGTTATTCTAGTTATTCTATATAAAAATTAATGGCATTAGCCTGCCAAAGAGTTAGCTTATAATATTTGCAAATCATCGATGACAGACCCTTTTTTGTCGCTATTACACCACATAACAGTCTCCACTTTACATGTGATTTTTTATATCTGTGTTATTCAAAAATAACTCATGCATTAAAAAAGGACTACTTTCAGATGGCGATGAACGATAACTACAAAAGATAATTCAATGGAACAAATTTTCCTTAAATCATACGTTTATTGAGCCTACTAGGTGGCCTTACGGCAGTTGGCTGGACCCTTGACCATGGCGGATGAAATGATGGATATCAGCATGTTCTTAAGCTCTTTCGTGGCCTTGGGGATCTGCTGATCCTCCGTTTCGGCAACAACATTATTATTAATTTATTTTCAGCCAATCCATCTTCTCCAGTTTATCTCTTGACATAATTGATCATGACCGTATCAGAACAGGTAAAAAACGAGATGGTGGGGTACTTGTTGCTGTCTCAAATAGGCTATCACCCTCTCTATCGGACGTTGAAAATGGTGGTGGTCTGGAGCAATTAAGGGTATGCATTACTGTACGAAATATGTCGGTTTTTTTTTTTTGGGTATTTTTCCTGAGCCCTGATATGTATGCTAATCCTTATATCATGGACAGGCATATTCACTCGGTTGGTACAAGTTCAAATACAATTAATCATCGGGCGCAACATATCCTCTTTGGTGACAACAATAAGCCAAATCTCATTTGGTTTCGAAACGACATCAATCACGGAAACGAATCTACTGATTCCTTGGACGAAATGTGCAGGCTGTTTGCAACTCATTTATCGGCCGCTTTTGAGAACAGACCTGTTCTTCAACGAAATCTTGCTCTACGAGACGTCCCGAGGAACGCCGTCAGAATCAATATAGTACCATTTACCGAACACTACATCGCCAATGCGACAAAAAAGCTGAAACCATCTTCTTCTGCTGGTCCAGAGTGTTCCATCTATAATCTTCAACAAGTGCATCAATTCACTTGCAAAACCTCTGAGGACAGTATTCAATTTGAGCATAGAGCAGTGCAAGTTTTCTAAGACCTAGATGGAGTCGTTTATGTTTCCGGCATTCAAAAATGGAGACAAGCGAAACATAGGGAATTACCGGGGTGTGACCTCATTATTATATTCAATAATATTTTGTCAATCGGCATCTGAAGGTAAAGCTGAGATCTTCTATTTCTGCTACTTTTCAAAACTGCTCAGGCGTTCTACAAGGGAGTAACTTTGGCCCAATATTCTTTGACAGTGTCTGGTTCATTCATCCGGTTGGTTGCAGACTAATATACACTGACGATCTATAGATCTTCTTGGTAGTGAGATTAATTGAAGACTGCAGAGAACTTCAGCGACTAGTAGATACGTTTGAAGACTATTGCAACCGCAATGTTCTGAGTATTTGTAGTGTATCATCATATCGTTAAGCAGAAAAAGGAGCATATTATTTGGAATTACCATATGAAGAATCAACCGCTGTAGATAATGTTCACAATAAAGGATATTGGTGTTCTTCGCGATTCAAAGCTTCTTATCGACGGGCATTGTCCGAGCATCGTTTCAAGAGCGAATCGCAATCTTGAATTGATATTTAAGTTCACTAAGGAATTTAAAGATCCCTATTACCTTAGGTCACTATATTATTCATTGGTACTACCAATAATGGAATCCGCAGCTGTCGTTTGGAGTCCTACCTCTTACGTTTGGATACAAAGGATTTAAGCAGTTCAATGGAAATTCATAAGATTTCTCTTAAAGGATTTACCATGGAATAACCCAATTAAGCATCCGCCGTATTTTCATCGTTGTCGGCTGCTGGATCTAAGAAAGAAGTCTTGAGTCTTGAGAAAAGACGAAACATTATGCGAGCCCAACTGCTCACTTGACAAATTAATGCGTCGAAAATTCTAGCCCGTGTAAATTTTAATATGTCTTCTAGCAGTCTCAATAATACGAACTTTCTACGACTTGATTATGGTCAAAAAGAGCCGATAAGAGCCATGGCTATTATGTTTAATGAAAACTAGGCCACCTTGCCCTTAATCTTCCTCTTCAACTTCTGCTGCACTTTACGGTCACTCTCGCCTTTTTCCAGAAGGGAGAGGATGTTGTTATGCCGGATTGGCGGACACAAAGTGCTTCACAATGTCCAACTTCTTCGCTCCGAGGTGTAGCTGGCAGTACGAACATACCATCGAACGTAAAGACAGTACTCTTAAAACATATTAAACCTTATTTTGTGTATAACTTTTTATTGCATGAGTAAACATTGTTGAAATTTTGAGTAAAACTAGTTTAGAGGGTATGTGCATGTGCAAAATTTCGTTACAATCTGTTAAGTGGTTATTGAGATGGCTTTCTAGCAAGAAGTGCTTCGACAAAAAATGTTGGGTGCGGTCCTGGAAAATCCACGCCAGTCCCACAGGTGGATCGCGAAACAGTTGGAAATCGACAATTCGAAGATTCAAGAAGACCCAGACAACCCAGCGGCGAACTGGCAGCGGAAGAAAATCAAAGACGACCGAACCCGTGAACGCAAGGAAGGTGCGGGATTACTCCAAGCGCAATCCGAATCATTCGAGCCGGGACGTCGCCAAGAAGGTCAATTCTTCCATCTGGTTTGTCCACCAGACAATAAAGCCTAACCGAACCGATAAATAGAATACGGTGGCCAAATCCCGCGACAGGAAGCTGTACCGTGAGTGGTTGGTGCAGTCGAAATGCATCGTAATTGTCGACGAGACGTACATCCTACGTACATGCCATCAAGGTGACAACCTTTTTCTGCCGGATCTGGCGTCGTGCCACTACGCGAAACCGGTGATGGAGTGGTACGAAGCCAACGATGTTGTGCGCCGAAGAAGGCAAATCCGCCAAACTCGTTAGAATTTCGCCCAATAGAAAAATTCTGGGCGATTATGAATCTCCGAAAAACAGGGAAGGTCTTCAAAAACGACAAGGATTTGAAAAAAGAGTGGATGGAAGTGTGTAAGAAAGATGGCGCAAGTGTTACACAGGATTTGATGGGTAGCGTTAAGTCCAAGGTGCGGGCATTTAGCCTAGGAAGGGTGCTTGAATAAACCAACTTTGCAAAAACGACGAAGAGAGGACGACTATCGCCGTTTCTGGATGCATGTCATGGTTTGGCATAAATTATATTAGTACTATGCCTTCTCCCTTTAGTTCAGTTAAGATTTCATCTCGCCGGCGTCGGTGGTGTAGTGGTAAAGCGTGACTGCAACTTGGCACCCCAGTGGGTCTGGGTTCAATCCCAGTCGACGTCGGTGGTTTTTCTGAGGCGAAAAAATCTGGTCACGTCTTCCTTCGGAAGGGAAGTAAAGCCGTTGGTCCCGGTTCATATTCATGAGTCGTTAGGTAGGGTCCAGGTGGTGGAGTCGCCTTCCTGGCGTCGGTGATTGTCACCATGTGAGGAAATAGGCCGACGTAAAATAAAGATTAAAAAAAAAAAAAAAAGATTTCATCTTGTTCAAAAAGATCGTCGCTTGTTTCATTGAACTTAGAGTTCTCGGTTCTCTATAGTTTCATCACATCGCTGATTTTTTTTGTGTGGTTTGGGCCTGATTCAATCAATTCTTCATTTTGTAGTCAATTTTGTCCCTATTTTCAGCGTTGTTTTATTATCGATAACAGTTTTGCTGTTAAATTTCGACAGTTTTGCTTTTTTTGTTCGATTCAACAGTGTTGCTTGTTTCTTATGATGATGACCACCGTATTATAAAATTCAACTACACTTTCGGACTATGTTGCCAGTTGGCAATTATTTTTTCTGCTAATTTTTAGCTCCACACGACGTTGGGCAGGTGTAAAATGCACGACAGCGGCAAAACGACCGTTTCAGATATTATGACACTGTAACTACCACATCGGTGAAGGCATGATATGTCTAGTTCCGAAAGATAAATAAAGTATTAGCAGATTCTGATTAATCTAAGTAATTAAATGTAAGTCAACTTTGCAATATGAAGTTAGTTAAAAAAGCTTAAAATTAAATTTAAAAAAAAAATATTTCTTAACATAGAAACTAATTTAACTGAAGGCAAAAAAGAAACTAATTATTAACAATACTCGTTAAATCATGTTCAAGTATCTCATCAATTTAGCAAATTTTAGTTCGAAGTATGAAAACCAGCAAAAAAAAAACTAACCATCATCAAGCTCCTCATCCTTGGACAGGGAATTTAACACAAAGTTAATTGATCAAAAATGCTTAATAACCTCATTCTAATTTTATTGCCGTCAACTTGAATACAAAAAAAAAAAAAACAAATAACAACCTTCTTCCATAATTCCAAACAATGTGTTTGAGTAACATAAATACGTGATGAAATACTTCCTTCCGTCTACACCGATGATGCGAACGTTTGCCGCTGAACCAGTTCCTTGAACATACTGTGTTCTTCCGCTATCAGTTGTTCGTAGTTTCCATGCTCGACAACCTTTCCATCCTGCAATACGGCAATATTGGTAGCATTGCGGATCGTGCTCAACCGGTGAGCTATCGTTAAAACAGTTCGGTTTTTCGTTAAATTTTCCAAAGCATTTTGGATAAGCTCTTCAGAAACAGCATCCAGTGCACTGGTTGCCTCGTCTAAGATAAGAATTTTAGGGTTCTATGGGATAGATAATGTTGGTAAAAAAAATTTCGTCAAGATTGTCAATAGGGTTCTTTAATTACTCGAATTATTGCCCTCGCAATTGCAACTCGTTGTTTTTGACCTCCGCTGAGCATGATCCCTCGTTGACCAACACGAGTATTCATTCCTTCGGGAAAGTGCTTTGCAAACTCATACACGTGAGCTTCGCGAATCACTCGTTCGAACTCTTTTTCTGATATTTTGTCGCCCAGATTCAGTCCGTAAAGTATGTTCTCTCGAATGGACCCGCTGAACAGGACTGGCTCCTAGAAAGAAAATCAACAGCTACGAATTAGCCATCAGTTTTAAGGTGGATAAACTTCTTCACGAACCTGATTGACAGCTCCAATATGTTGACGTAGGGACATTGGATTTAGGTCTCTCAGGTCACGTCCATCGAGTAAAATAGCACCATCTTGAGGATCGTACAACCTAAGTAAAAAAAAATGTATAGGTCAGTCACTAGTCTTCTTTGTGCATTCGAAATCAAGTGTTATATCAACCTTAACAATAGCAACGCCAATGTTGATTTTCCCGAGCCACTTCGTCCAACAACGGCAGTAGATGTACCTGGTTCAATTTTTAAACTTAGATCTTTCAGTACTGTAGCATGAGGTCGAGAAGGATAATTAAAGCTAACTTTGTCGAACACAATCTCCCCTTTTGGAGTCTCATTTAATATTAGGCCACCCTCTACCGGAATAGTATGCTTCCGGTCCACTATTTCCCATAGTCTCGTTGCAGAACCTACACCTTTGTTCAATTCTGTGTAGAAATTACTTAGACCTCCTATCGATATGGCAGTGTATCCAGCGTACAGAATAAAAGACGTCAAAGCTCCCACCGTCATCTCGCTATTGTTTACCATCGTTCCGCCGTAATAAAGCACGGAAAGAATTATGATGTTTCCCGAAAGACCTGTCTAGTTATGGAAGAAATTTGCATTAAGATTAAAGATTCGGTATACTGCGCACTGTTTACACTTACCATACCATAAAACGTTGCTCTTGCTTTAGTTTCTCGGTATCCTATATGCAACGCATCCATCAGATGTTCGGAGAATAGTTGATTTTCAAACTTTTCCTTGCAAAACATTTTCACAGTTTTGATGTTCCCCAAACGTTCCTCACCAACCTTCATTATGTCGGCATATTTGTCCATAACTTCTTTCGTAATGTTGCGTACAAACCGTCCGTAGAACACGGCTATGCCAGCCACACATGGTACTATGCACATGCCAATTAGGGCCAAGTGCGGCGATGTGTAGACCATCATTCCCGTGCCAGCTATAATCATTGCCGTAGATCGCAGGCCGTCGGAGAGATTCATACTGAGTGAGTTTCCCACTTGATACGTATCAGATGATAACCGATTCACCAGTTCACCGGTGCCCTTTTGATCGAACCATCCTGCTTCTTGGTTCATCATCGAACTGTACACTTTCGCCCGGATGTCTCGCGTTATCCGAAGAGCTGCATAACATTTGAACTTGATTAAGTTGATGTTGGAAAGATAGTTGAAGGTATGTGTGCAGGCATTTTTAAGAATAAGTACCTCCTGGTGTTTCGAAAAATATGTTTTTGGATTTTTGAACAAACATGCTTCTGCGCAGAAAATTATTCCTTTAAAAAAATGCTTGGATCTCAAGCCTCTTTATTTAAAACAGAATCCCGGAATGGATCACTTTCCGAAAACCCCTCTTGCCTAAATAAACATTTTCCCAGAATTGGTTGTCCATCATCAAACAAAATATTTTTTTGGTATTTTTATGTATTTTCGACTGCGCAGACATGAAATAATTCGTTATTATTATTATTTTAAATACACTTCTTATTATTTTTCAATTATTTCAATGTTAATGGTCCCTGCAAAAAAAACGTAAAATGAACTTTTATTCAAAAATTGCCGCCATCAAGGATTTGCACCGCCACTTTGAGGTTTTGCTGGCACAAGTCTAAGAAACTATGTACAAAGATTTCACATGCCAACCCCGAACGTTATACATTTGAAAATGTAACAGCAGTCAAAAATATAACAGCAAAAATTAAAGCCTAGTTTTTTACCTCTACCTACAGATAAAGTTTTTGATTATTTTAAATTTCAGAAAACAGAAATTCTAGCACATAAGGTATTGCTTACAACCTTAAGTTATGAAATCCATCATTATATTAAAATCAACAGTTTGCCAATTGAATTGTTTTTCATAGTTACTTGCATGAGTTCTCAAGAATAGGTTATATTAATAAATACCCGAAGAGGCATCCAGAAGTATTGACTAATCAATGGCCGAACGCTAAACATGAGGCGTACCAAAAAACGGAAGTTTACCTGTTCTGCCATGGAAAGCAGAGGGTTAATCGACTAATTGATATGAAACCGTGGTTAAAAGGAGGTCTTTTAGGTATTTATTTATTTTTATTATTTTAGAAAAGTTTCAGTTGGTCATTACTTTTGGAATTTATACTAACCTCAACAGGGAACGAACTTTCTTTGAGGGCTTTGAGGCAATTTTTTAAAGACCGAAGAACAAGACAAATTATGAGTCAGAATTTTAACAATAATTTTCCTCTACAAGAGGGTTAGTTCAATGTTCAGATATAGTAAAAGTTTGATTTAAGCAAACTGGTTACAAATTCAATATTGCAATATTAGTTATTCTTCAGAAGAAGGTAAATAAACCATAGCGTTAGGTTAAATTCAGTAACCTGCACTTATGCACTTGTGCACAATGTTACGAAAAGACAATCGCAGTAAAATCATGTAGGATCCAAACGGATGTTTTGTTATAATTAGCTCTATACATGTTCAAAACATTGTGACGTTTGATTTGAATACGACTGAGTAATAGAGAGAAAAAAATTAGGGGAATTGGACCGCTCCACCCTATCAAACAAATACGTTATAGCTCCACTTTGTCTTATACTACCAGAGTAAGAGCATGTTTTGGTTAGGCTACTAACTTCGATTATCATAAATATTATCTACTTACAAGCATTACTGAAAAGGTATACACGCCCAAAATTGGCTATGCCTCCCAGAAGAAAAACACCCGCCAACAGCATGCAAAATTGGTCTAGTTTTTCCTTGGCTATTCCCGTTTCACTCGATGTCGCGTAGATTGCATCCAAAATCTTGCCTAAACCGAAAGGAACAGCCATGGTGATTGCTGACGAAATAATCAAACAACTGACACCACCTGAAATAAAACAGCTGATTTTATGTGACCTTCTCCTATGTATCGTAATCATAGAATCATACCGGCAATGTTCCATCGTTCCGGTTTTGCAAATTCCAACAATCGTTTCACATCAGTTGATTTCAACTTGACTTTCGGTGATTTTTGCGATTGTTCAACAGATGTTGAATTTGGTTCGCTACTCACTGGCGCTGAAGATGATTTGTTGCTACTATTACGTACATTACGAAAACAGAAGGCCTCCAGCCTCGTCCGTCCTATCGTACTGTTGTGAAATATGCTGAAATATCTCGTTTGTTTAGCGTTAATTTCGGTTCTTAGGCATATTCTTCTCGAACAAACTGTCCAGCTACTGTGACGTAACGATGGTCCTACAGCTCTGGCAAACGACGGTAATCCAGGGAAAAATCTAGATCGGCGGCAACCGCTTTGTAATACATTGACTAACATCATGTACTGCCACGACTTTCACACTTCTGGAGCTAGAACTCAAAGATGCATATCTTGCGAATCAACAAAATCTACTGATGAACAGAATGACTGCAGGTATTATGCTGCTGGCTGTAAATGTTTTGGTTTTGAATGTACGAGAGAGGACCGACGAGAGAGAAGGCCAATAAGACAGCTCTCACACGCACACATTCGAACAACTACAATCTGCTATCAGCTGTCAAACACACGAGGGTGTGGATAAAGAAGAGCGTAAGCTTTTGAGCTTTTTACTGATGTGTTAAAGGGTGGTTGCTACCGTTTTCCGTAAAGCACCCCACTAAGACGCCTATCAACATTAAATGTATTTTGTATGCCATTTATTTTATTTCGTTGGAAACCAGCAAAATTTGGCTGGATTTTCATATGCATTAAAACCAACAAATACTACACTGAAATGGATTGCTTCTTATACAGAACAACAAATAGTCGAATGCTGTTAAACATACTATATAGCAAGTTAATTTAATGAAATCTGGTTGTTTTAAAACGATTGATGGTAATGTAGACGTATTGCAATTAACTAAATACTATTTTTGAATTACTCATCCTATGCTGCGTTTTTCTTTGGTATGAACAACCATAAAAAATGTCGGGATGTGCACATCCGTTTATTTGGATATATGACATTCTTAATTTTATCATGTTTCTAACCGATCCGTATGTAGTGAAATCGACTATAACATGTTAGTTTTTGTTGATAGAGTGTTAAGCTCGGATCACCATTTCGTTATCGAATCAATAACAACCGGGCAAACGTCCGATCAAGTTTTCATGAGATAAATCAGATTAATAATCGAAAATTATTAATGAATTTCTTGAATTCTAGCCGAAAGTACATCAACTGTTCGCTAACTGGCTGCTTTTTAACTGGGCTGCTTTTAACTGGGCCATCGCTAACTGGGCTATAGCCCAGTTAAAAATCAATTACATTTCTAAAATCAGCATTTGACATTTTATTTTCAAAATTAGCCAGGGACATGTAAAATCCATATAAGGTTCGTGGAGGAGTGACAAATTGTTAAATTGTACGAAATTGAGTCGTAATCCCATACATGATGAGTCAAATAGGGTGCACAATATGCGACATCGCAATAATGTATAACGCATGAAAACATTATTTAATTTATGTATTGCGCAATTAGATATGCCAACCGAAATCTGTTCGAAAGACCCCTCGAAACTTATTTACATTTGAAATGTCAGCCCAGTCACCGAACAGCATCCGCTAACTGGGCTACAGGGATGCCATATTTACAGACATGTCTGTAAATTTGCAGACTTTGCATGTTTCTTGCTGACTTTTCTAACGATGAAGACATTTAGCAGACATATTATTTATGTTGCAGACTTTTACAGACACTTGAAAGCTTTTTTAAATTTCAAATAAAGGTATTTTCTGAAGTTCGGATTTCAAACGTACGAGGATCTGAACCGTATAGCAGATACGGTAAGAAGCTTTGTTGAAATATTTTAAAATAGCGTAGGTATAATTTATTTTTAAAGTAGTAATCCTTGAGGAAACAAAAGCGGTGGGCTACCTGGAGACACAATTGGCCCGGAAATAAGCAGCGTATAGGTTCTTTCCGAGGGTAATATGGAGCCCCTACTTATGGTAGTGTTCGATCCCATGCGATGGGGTTTATAAATGCAATTTTCTTATCCATCCATCTTCGAAAATCCATACAAAACTCTTCACTGCTATTGTTGCAGCTATTGTTACCATGAAAATAAGTGTCAAAGCGTTTCACAAGTTCACATCATATTTGAGAAATTTACCGTAAAAAAGGGGATTCTGAGTATTTTAACCAAGAAGCAATCAACTCTATCTATCAACTAAACCATAAATACAAGCTTTAAGTATATATATTTACGTTGCCGTATATTTATCTCCGTATCAAAATACGAATAAACTCACTAATAAGGTTTAATTAGAAAAGTCCAAAGTAGGTGGGATTTAAAAAAATCTTATTTCTTATACTAGACTGAAATACTGCGTAAAATAAATAATACGCAAAATAATACTCAATACAATATTAAATACACGTACACGATATAACAAAAATATCTAAACAAAAATAAAGGGCACCTTTTTAAAACCGATCGATAAATTGAAGAAACGAATGAAGTCAGGCTGTGTCAAAATAGAGAGGCTCTCTACTTAAACTACAAAAAAAAATCCTTTTTACCCAAACATTTTATTTTATAACACTAAGTTTCATTGTAGTGTTTTTTTTTATTAATGAAATGAAAATAAAAATGTTAAATTCAACATTTTAATCTATGTAACGGAAAATTTACTGTGTAATTCATTGTAATTCAATGGTTATTTTTGGCCAAGGACGTCTGTTGAATTTATAAAATGAAAACTAAATTTTGATTTAAAAATACAAAACTGGAAAGAACGTTATAGGGATTAAAAAAACTATAGAAAATTGTTTCATCTATGCGAATGCTTCAAGCTTAAGTGTCATTTAAAATCCAAGAAATAGATGCAGAAATGTTTGCATTATTTACACATAGCACACATATAGCAAAAATGACATAACTCGCTCTCTTATTACGTCTTTTCGTTGAAAGAAGTCTAATTTTGCAAAAACAAAATATTTACAGACTTTTTTTGACATTACAAACATTTCAGATTTTTATCGCAGACATTTGAAAAAAATATCTAGCATTCCTTCTGAGCTGTGCACTTAGCCCAGTTAGCGAACGGTTGCTGTACTTGATTCAAAACTCCTCGATTGTAAGTTATTGGAACCGCTTGTGCTCGAAGTTTCAGTTGACGCTTTTCTCATTCGGATGGAGATGATAATCCAGAGCTGCTAAAGTTGATACTCTAAACTTCAAACGTTGATAAATTTTCACATCGTAATCCAGTGGTTCCCAACCTTTTTTGGCTCGCGACCCCCTTTTTGAATCAGTAATGGCCCCGCGACCCCCTTGGAAAACTAATGTGATTATGTTGCGATAAAAAATAAAGAAATACATCAATTTACGATCTTTTTGATTTATTACGACATTTTATGTTATGACCAGGGAAAAACACTCTCAGTGTGATTGCTGCGCCTGGATTTGGGACACTAGATATGAAATTCGGGGCTGTGTTTGAGACAACGCCAATCTTATGTCATCTTCAACGTTCAGTCTGTTTCTTGTCTTCGTTTTGATTTTAAGTAGAGTTGAAAATCCGCTTTCACAAAGGTATGTTGACACGAATGGGATTAGGATCTTCAATGCCTCCATGGAAACTTTGGGGTACGAGCCATACATAGCACACCAGAACTGGCTCAGTTCCTTTTCATGAAACAAATCGCGAGACGAAGAATCGTTTTTCAGGTCCAAGTATTCATCCTGTACCTCATCTGGAAGGCTAGCCACATCCAATGAAGATGAAAACGGGTTGCGTACTGAAGCAGCTACTTCTTGCTTCAACTCGGGGAAATACTTCTCAAACTGCTGCTCCAGTGAATCCAAATGTGCAATAATTTCTGCTTGGAGAGCCGAAACCAGCTCGCTTGCTCCTTTATCGGTCATATTACACAGACGATCAAACATGGCAACATTTCCCATCTTAACTTTTCGGCGCCAATTTTTTAGTTTTTCCGCGAATGCATGAAGATGATCTTGGAAGTGAACAAGATTGGATTGTTTGCCCTGAAGTTTCAAATTCAGCAAATTCAGATGCTCAAAAACATCAGCTAAGTAAGCGAGACGCTTCTGAACGTCTCCTTCATTACAATGTGCAAGGAAATCATTTTTCTCTTGAGCTTTCAAAAACGTTTGGATCTCATCCTTCAACTCGAAAACACGGTTGAGTACATTACCCTTCGACAACCAGCGTACGGAAGTGTAGAAAAGAAGAACCTCATGATCTGAGTTCATTTCCCTGCAGAGTTCCTTGAATAAACGTGTATTCAGGGCTCCAGACTTAACATAGTTAACAATCTTTATGACCAATTTCAGTACTTTCAATAACCCTTCCGGCAACGTCTTGCTGGCAAGAGCATATCGATGGATCATGCAATGGACACCTGCGGCATGTGGGGCAAGCTCCTTAACCTTCTTCTGAAATCCAGATTTCTTGCCAAGCATTGCAGGAGCTCCATCGGTGCAAACCCCACAAAGTTTTTTCCACTGCAAGTCACCAGATTCAAAAGACGCCTTGATTTTAGCCATGATATCATAGACTAACTCTAAGACCAGTAGGTTCCGAACAAATGCGATTTTTTTCTTGGCTCAGTCAGTACTAGCACATCGGTCCCAAGCTCGGTCCCAAGCTTAATAATACCCCCCTTATAATGAACTCACACAAACACACTCTCAAATATTCTGTCAAAATAACACAGCAAATCAAAACAAAGGCGCAAATATCTGCTGGCTTCGGACCAAGGGGTTCTACAACAGTGAACCAATTTGAAATCGCTAGTTGCATATTGATTGTTGATGATATCATCACTTTTGGTAGTAGTTTCCAAGTCACAACAGAAAAGAAACTCCTCCTTTAAATCGCCTGAAAAACATAACAAACACCAACAGCTGCGCACAGGAACTGACGTCCGTGGATTCATCGAGTTGAATTGCGAATAAAGGAGATTGTTTTATTTCTTCCAGAATTTGCTCTTTCACGTCTTCGGACATATGGGCAATTTGTCTTTGCACAGTGTTGTTTGATTATGACACTTGCCGCATTTTCTTTTCACTTGCTTCCCCAAGAACCAAATTCACCATTTTCAGCATGCTAGGTTTGATCAGAGTTTCTCCAATCGTATGAGGTTTTTTTTATTTTTAGCGATTTCCAGTGCTGTCTCATATGACGCCTGCACTGACATGACGTTGTTGAATGCTGCCAGTGCCAGTGGCATCGAATCTCTGCCGTTTCAAACCAGCTTCATGACGCCGAAAAAAGTCCGAATCCTTAGTACTATGCTCCTCATGCTTGGTATCCAAATGCCGTTTCAATTTTGATGGCTTCATTGATTCAACACTCAACACAACGCCACAAATCACGCACTGTGGCTTATCGACGCCATTAACGATTATAGTTGTGAAACCGAATTTCATATAATCCTCGGAATACTTGCGTTTCTTTTCCATGGTGAGGCCGTCTATAAAGTATAACATAATTTTGTTCTTTTCTGTAACTATTTTAAATTAATTGAAGGAATAAATAAAAAAAAAAAATTATTGAATACTTTACCAATTCAAGTTGACAATATTTAGTTTGCAGCAGTGAACCAAAATCTCAGCAAAATTTTAAATGTGGATGCAACAAATTGGTCGGTTGATTGATTCGGGACTCGACGCGTGAATGGTCAGTTCAGTTGTAAAAGAAGACAAAACAAATGAGCCAACTACTACTGCGCCAATGAGGTATAGACCTCATTGCTACTGCGCATTCATTGAGTTTTTCTTCACGTTTAACGACGCACCAGGACACACACTAATACATCAACTCACATCTCAGTAAGAAGGAAAGAGCAAGTAAAAAATGAATCCATTCAATCGCGTGTGCTAGCAAGAAAAAGACAATGGAAGAAGCTGTCCTTCGTTGCCTTCCGTTCACCACTACTCTGCTCTACTCGAACGAATTATAAGACGCACGAAGACCAAAATATACTCGTTTATTCTTTAAATTCTTGCACTTTATAAGTAGGTTGCATTTTATTTTATGGATCAGTTTTTTTTATTATTCTGTATGCATAAAAATTGTCAGACGCCCACGACCTTCCTAGGAGGCCCTCGCGACCCCCCTAGGGGTCGCGGACCACCGGTTGGGAAGCCCTGTCGTAATCGATGATTTGAATCAAAAGTTTCTTTGGTTAGCAGAAATTTCTGATAATTAAGGCTTGCTCGCGACAAAATCTGGACACCCCTAAATACGTATATCTCTGGAAATACTTCATTGATGCGTGAAATATTTCACAGATTGATGAACGTATGTCTATTCATTGTGTAAAAACAAGCTTTAAGATCGAAGATGGCGTTGAAAGAAGAGCAAGTGCGAAAAGCAATTGTGTGCGGTCGCAATGAAAATCCGGATCTGTCAGTAAGAAATTTTGCAAAAAAGTTTAGTTTTCCTGCAAGCACTGTCCATAACGTACTTAAATCTTTCGATACACGTTTGACAACAGCCAGGAAAGCTGAGAGGAACTACCGAAGGACGCGAAGGTGAAGCAAATATTGCACAAGACACTAAATCTTACGGTACGTACTGTGGCTAGAGAAATAAAAATGTCCCCACTTTGGGTTTTACCGGATTGACCAGAGGGAAGTTTTCCTGCGTGATAATGGACGATGAAATTTATGTGCTGAAAGACTTTAAGCAGCTTCCCGGAATGTCTTATTATACTGCCATGCAACGGAACGGCGTAGAGCAGCATTTCAGGACGAAGAAAAGGCCAAGTTTCCCAAAACAATATTTGGTTTGGCAGGCAATATGCACTTTTGGTCAAGCAAGCCAAAGATTCTTCACTACCGGAACCATAAACAAGGAAATATATCGTGGAGAATGCCTAAAGAAGCGATTGTTACCATTCCTACGCAGCCATGACGCTTCCTCGCTATTCTGGCCTGATTTGGCATCTTGGCAGTACGCCAAAGATGTTTTGGAATGGTATAAAGCGAATGGAGTTCATGTTGTACCGAAAGAGGCAAATCCACCTAACTGCCCGGAGTTGCAACCTATAGAGCGGAATTGGGCTCTCGTGAAGAGAAAACTCTCCCAATATAAACAACAAGCTACAACTATAGAAACATTTCGAAAATCTTGGACAAAAGCAGCTAAATTTGTTGCAGGGAAGTCTGCACAGACCCTAATGGCTGGAGTATACTCAAAAGTTCATAGTTTCTTCATACAGCCTTATTAAGTAACTGTAATTAGTTTTAAGATTACTAATAATGCACAATTAAATGAATAAAAATGCATCTTGGATTGATGGATCTGTCCAGATTTTGTCGCGAACAAGCCTTATAATTTGTTTCGGCACACACATACTCGAATACAACTAGAAGAATCAACATAAATTGTATCACAAGCACAACCTATATCGCTGGAACTCACCAGTTCATGTGTTCACCGTTAGCGAAAATATGTTTGAAAGGTTAAAATGTTTTCTGGATAGTTTGTATTAGAAATTATTTGATTATTTTTAGTGCAGAAGGAATACAACTTAATGCATTGATAATTTTACAAGAAAAGACGTATTCGTATTTTCATATAACAGCGCCAAGTAATGATTAGATTTAAAGTTGATTTTGTAGATACTTGATTTTTAATTAACATTTCAATTGATTACCTAAATGGTAAAATAAATAGTTCTATGATGTATGATGTATGATATGTACTACCACCCATTGTAGCACGGAAATAAGTCCGACAGCAATGGGCTTCCTCTCTTTAGACTGATAAGCTTTAACCATGAGTATCCTAATCATGCCATTGTATAAAGGGCCAAAAACGAGCTGGGTGGATCGATTGGAAACACTATGTTTCCACAGGGATATAAAGTTCTTAAGAAAGATTGAACAATTGGTTAAAATAGCGAGCTATCTAACATGAGGAAGCCCCAATGGGCGGGAAGAAAAGCCCGCCCTCTATTCACAAACTGTTAGCAATGGAGGGTTGGCATTCCCACTCTCCCCATCCAGAGTGCTTCAATTGGGTACCCAGATGGTCCCTTCCATTCCCATGAAATATTTATATAATATAGTATATATTTATGTAAATGAAAAATACAACAAGCTTCGTATCTATTATATATGATCTTCATTCGGTTGATCCTGAAATGCAAGAAATGTTGTAAAATGTTAAAGTGTAGAGTTCTGTGGTTCGTTTTTGTTCGTTCGTTTGTTTTCAGCTTTTACAGCAATTCACCAAAATCTTGATTTGAGGTATCCTGATAAAGTTTATTAAATCTATTGAAATTTTACAAATCTAACACTTATATATTTTAATTTACTGTTGCCACTGTCACTATTTGCTGCTTGATGCTGATTTTATAACCGCAAACTGCTTTTATTTTTGCTGGCTTAATAGTTATTTCTCCTGAGTTAGGAAAACAGGGAAGATATAATTGAAAGGGAGTAAAAGACAAATGGACAAAAAAAAAGACAATAAGTAATGTTTAAATCATCTATGAAGTAAAATTCATAAAACAATATTATAAAATATAATGTTTGTGAGTTATGATAAAGTAATGACAAAGATTGAACTGTAAAATAGACACTAGCCAATGGACACAGGCTACATGAACAGATTAGTAGATTTGGTAAACGACCATTGCAAACTGGAAATGAAAATACTTCAGTTTAAGTGAAAAGCACCACAGTTCCGTTGCAGCTTATGTTTCAAGGTAGTACTTCTTAATAATAAGAGGAGAAGAAAGGATCAAAATATTTGAATTAAGATTTATTAAAAGTTTCACCTTTAGGTATTTAAATTTTTAAATTTAAATCACGAAAAAGTATGATAAAATGGTTTATGATAAGTGATGGTTGGGTATAGAATATTTATTTTTAGTGAGGGTTTTTCTGTGGACTCTTTTGATATTTAGAAAACTTCATCCTTAACCAGAAATTAGAATTATACGCTAGAAAAAAATAATTTGATCTTAATTTTTTAAAAAAACTTGTACCTGTAGTTGATATTGCTGAAGTAGTACATCCAATTTCTAACCTGAAACCAATATATTTATTACTTTTTTTAACAACAAAACAGTAAATTTTTGCCTCTATTTTGCGTTTCCTTCCATGCTATTGGGATGGGTCTAAGGCTGGATCCCAAAGCACTGAACTACAAACCTAATTGAATAGTTTTATGACCCAGGCACAGTCCCTTAGAGGTGGAAAAACTACTGATGTGATATTTCCACATAGATGACTCTTAGCTTCGGGTTGACCAAGAATCCCTCTGAGCTCTTGCGGCATGACAAGCCGGCAAGGTGAGCGCAAGAACCAATAGTACAATAGTTAGTTGAAATTAAAACTCAGTGGTCAAAATCAACCAACCTCAAACTAATAAAAACTTAATTTTTTGAGAGTGTATTTGTTTTCTTTATTCTTATTTTGTATGACCGTGTAGGAGAGCTGACTATACCATACACATTGCATAATATACACTGTTTATGAATAGCAAAAGAATTTAGAAATTTCTATTTCACAATATAGAACATACCTTATAAAGCCATTCGCTTCAACCGCAGCTCAGTTTTCTTCACCAATTACGTGTTATCTGAGAAAATTTCTCGTGTACCGACAATTAAATCATGTAGGATGACTTCGCATTATTTTCATAACCATGAAATGGTCGAATTTACCACGTTATGGCATTTTTGATATGATCTGTAACAAGGACTATTCGACATTTGGAAAATTTGCTCAACTATTTTTAATGGTAATTTTGACCATGATATAGTCGTTCAAATTCACTTACTGCAATAGTCATCCTAACCCCCAATAATATAAAATTGACTAGCAAATTCCTCTCGTGTATCTACCGAACTTTAAAAGACTCTCCAAACATTCGGCGACAAAAACTGAAGCAAGCACCACGACTTTTCCCCCGGCATAGAGCAAACCGACTTGAATTCGCCCGTACCAACATTCGTAGTTAGAGTGTGTAATCATGTTGATTCATGAGTTAAAGTAGTTTTGTTTCGGTTTTTTTTGTGGAGAAATTTTCTGTGATGTTTGTTTTTGAAGAGCCACGTTCTTTTCTCTCGCAATTTTGGAGTTTGATGGTTTGGGTGGCTTTTTTCTAGTGTAGTTACTTTTCCGTCACAAGATGAAAATTATTCTTAGAAAATCGTGGTGTTGGGTATTCAACAAGTTAGCTAGTTCTAATACGGACTGGGTTGTTTTCGATCGGTTGTGGGACTTTGTTGTCGTGTATTGAAAAAGTTTCAAAGACTCAGCGTGATCATCTACATCCGCTCTGGTTGAAGTTGCCAATTAGAATTTTGAATGATTGAGAACAAAGGAGTCAAAATTAAACATGCTGCAATGAATGCAAAATCGATGTACACTTTTTGGAGAAAATTAATTTTACTCTGGTTCTATAGTTATGAAACACAGCATTTTTTCTTACTCAGAATCTCATAAAAATTTTTAATATAAAAAGGTATGTGTCCCTTGACTCAGCCTAATATGCAGCGATCGATTACATTTTTTTATTATAACTCATAAAGTATTTGAGCTGTAAGCGATATTCAACTAGTTATAAATACACTAACTTAGATAAGTTTCATAAGATGTTTGGTAGTATAAATCACTAAAGTTACACAACTCATGTTATAAAGTCAGAAACTATCGAGGGATATGGATGTAATGTCGGTCTTCAAGCAACAAATAGGGTCTATTCATGGACCATTCCTTGGTCGCCTTTTTGATCAAATCATCCGTCGTTTTGGCCACGAAAATATTTGAATATACTCTCCTTTTCAAATTGGCCCATAACTTCTCGATTGGGCAGAGCTGGGGCACGTTAGGAGGGTTGGCATGTTTAGGCACCACCGGAATGCCCAACCGCTCCATTTTCTGAAGCACCCGCTTCGAGTAGTGGGCCGACGCTAGATCCGGCCAAAACACCTCGTCATCATCCTTGTGGTACTTTTTAATGAAGGCGGGTACTGGGAGGGACTTCGTACTGTAGATCTCGCCGTTCACAGCCAGCCCCGACAAAAATAAGACGGGACGTGACATCCCCTTTTCACTGATTGTGAGCCACACCAACACCTTCTTTGGGGACTTCGTGTGCGCTATGTACTTCACATCGCTGCTAATTTCTTTTGTCGGGGAGGTGAAGGTGCCTTTGCCTTGCCAGTCGTTGCCGTCGAACGTGAGGTAAGTCTCGTCGTCCATAACGACTACCACGTTCCACTTTGCTGGGAAAAACTCTGTGACTAGAATATTCAGCTGTTGTTCCTGGGTTTGGTTCTCCGACACGGCTGGCTTGGACTGACGTTTCCGCATGTGGATATTCATTTTAGGCAAATACTTCTTGGCCGTATGGCCGGTAACACCGACCTCTCGGCCCAACGCACGGAAAGAAGTGGCCACATTGCCTTCCGTCTTCCGTTTGAGCTTCTGTTGAATCCCCCGGTCGCTTAAAACGGTAGGACAGCCGGAACCAGGCTTTCGCTTGATGGACTCTTCCTTCTTCAGAAGTGCCAGAATCTTGTAGATGTTTCCGCGATCGTATCCGGCCGACACGAAGTGGACCACGACGACCGACTTTTTTGGGTCCGGATAGAGCAGGCGGTACGAACAAACCATAGATCGACGTTGTTCACTGTTTTCGCCATAGCTGCCGTAAACAAACTGATGGAGCTGTAAAATTTTCACAGTATATAGGCAACTAGTATATATTGACTACTGACCGGTGGACCGACCACCAGGTGACAGGGTAATCGCATGAAAAATCGGAACATTCAGACCCTTTTTTTTAATGTACACAGCGGAACCATGCATTTGTAGAAAAAATAAAAATTCTGCAATGCTGTTGTCCACTGCAATCAGCGAGTTTAAAATTACCTCCAATTAACAATTACACTTTCTACTCAGCGAAGAACACGCGTTTAGTCAGAAGCGATCACTTTATAATTGAACGTTATAAAAATGGCGTCGTATAAAACGTTGAATAAGCCAGCCGGAAGCTGAGAGTTCGGTATATATATATATTGACAATAGCTCGGTAAAACTTATTTTAACGCTGAATGTTCGATTCACAGAATTACTGAGTCTGCAAAAAGCACCGAGATTATTTCTGAAACCGAGGTTATTCGGTTATATGTTTTACCGGCATCTGTATTTAATTATATTTTACAGAAAAATCGGTGATAATAATTACAGAAATCAGCAAAAGTTGTACAAAAAAAACCGTTCTCTCAGAATACGTTCATTTTTACAGAATAAAATCAGCAAAACATATTACCGAGCTGAAATTATGGATTTAAGTATGTAAACATGTCATCCCATGGCGAAAGTATATACTGCTCTTTTTCTTCGAATTTTGAGGAAATAAAATCTCCACAACTTATTCAAATCGGCGTATCCCATTTTGTAAACAAAGAGGGGAACATAGATTCAAAAGAAAATTTCTCAAAACTTTCAGCAATCCCACGGACCCTAGCTCTCTAATGTCGTTTTCGGTTTTAAACCTGGGTCAGGTCCGACTCTGACTCGCAATTACCGAACGAAAACGGATCCAGAGTCGAGTCAGTATGATGGTATTAGGTTAAAACATAAACATAAACAAACATAAAAATTTTGTTTTGACAGTTCATGCTTGTGTGTATTAGTGAATCCAGGTTGGACCTCGAAAAAAGTTGAGAGCGTTTATTATTATTATTATTAATATTATTAATATTATCATTATTATTATTATTATTATTATTACTATTATTATTATTATTATCATTATAATTGATATTATTATCATTATTATTTTGTAAGTTTTGGTACGTTTTGCTTGCGATTTTTTAAATTCTTCATTTGTTTGTTGTACTGGACAGTTTTAGTTGCCTTGATATCGATTTTTCTTGATTGAAACCTCCTCATGAATAGTTCCGAAAATAGTGTTGTTATTATGAAAGAATTCCTATTGTAACCTGTACAATTAGGAAATTTAAGCAAGTAGTAATCACACCGACAAACCGACATGAAAGACAATAGAAGATGTCTTAATATGTCTATTCAAATCAAATTACTGACATCTATCTTCATGTTCGCTGAGAACGTTCACGCTTGGGAACTTGATAAGAAGGTTCATGTCTGAGCTTTTCTGGACAAATTAATTTTATCTAGATAAAATGATTCTATAGGTTTTGACAGATGGGATCGCTGCACATTTGAATCGGTCGTTATGGATTCTTGATCAAAAGTGAACATTGAGTTTCATGTCGGTTTGTCGGTGGTAATCATTGAGACACTAAACTCAAAACAATGATATTGAGTAATCATCCTATCTAGTGATTTCACTCCCAACCCTTAGATCGTATCGGTTCCTGTCAGCAGACCATTTCCTTAGTTTAACACATTATTGCATCAAGAATATCTAGGTCTGCCGGGTACACATAATAAAAACTTACAATATTATAACTTAATTTCAGAGTTCCAGAACCCTAACATCAGTTCATTAAAATTAACTTTCGCTGATTCCCATCCTTTTCCACCCCGCTATCTTATCTACTTTAAAACTTTTTATAGCATCGTTATGTTTTTTCATCATAACTGATGGGCAGCCACGGTGGCAGGCAGACTACATCAGATAAGGGTAATCATCACCAGCCATGTCGCACGTGCTGCCTTTCAAAAATCTTACCAACTTCAAGGATGAGAACCGACACAACAGTATGAGTCGGGTTTCATTGGGGGAAGCGATGAAAAGTCAGAACAGATGAGGACATAACATTCATTCTTGTAACAGCTGTTACAGCAGTGTAACTTCTTCATTTCCTCGCCATTTCTTTCACTTGATTTCTGGGCTACCATATTTTGTGGTAGGGAAAGGTTGAGATTTGCAGGTGTTTTGTTTCCTTTGCAATTGGATAACGTTCTGAATGGGACCAATATCTATAACATAATCATCAATGATTTTTTTATTATTATTGAGGCCACTCGTTTGAGCCATTGAACTGGGTTGGGTTGATAAAATGGGCATAGCTGACCACAGAAGTATTTTATGGAACGGTATAGAGATATGTATTTTTGTATTGTTTTTTCGATAATTCATATACACAGAAAATAATAATGAATTTTAACAAGCGCGTAAAATTTCCCCTCATTTAATTTCAAGCCAAAGGAGGCGTAAACAACGAAATTGTTTGCAATCTTTCATGTGCCGTACAATAATATTTGCATTCTTTCATACAACATGCTAGATTCAGGCGTTATCAGGCTAAAATTTACATGAAATCTCCCATTATTTTCTACCAAATCTAGCATTCCCTTTATGTGCATTAGATCACGCAGAAAATTCAATATTTCTTTTTATCTGTGTAGGGTTACTGTTCCCATATTGATATCATGATCCTATTTCCATGCTGAAAAATTTGATTGAAGAGTAAACAGATTGGTAGTATTGTTTGCTAATTAGGACCGACTGGAGCGGTTTGTGAAGTTTGTCATTGTTATTAAAAGGAGAGCAAACCTTATTACAGGGTGGCCACACAATCTTAATTTAAAAATTCCCGCATTTTTCCCGCATTTTTGCCTAATTTTCCCGACTGGGAAAATGAGTTAATATAAATTGGATTAATAGATATTTTTGAAGTTTTCGAGGAAATTGTTCAATCTGAAATTCTGACTTGTTTCATTTAGGCAAAATGACGGGTAGCAGCCGCAAATTGGGCTTCTTGCTTATTGCGTAACTTGCTTTGGACTCTCATTTTCAAACTCATTTTTAAGTCATTGATCTTTCAAGTTGCTAGAAGCATAAACATCGAAGAAAATAGTAAAATATTCGAGTATTCGACTACAAAATTATGCACGTGCGTTGCGTGCATATTGTATCAAGTATTTCTTGATTTATAAACGACGTTGAGAGTTTGTAGACAATTTTCTGAGTTATCAAACTCGGTTTAGTTTGGTTCACCACCAGACACTCTTTTTTTGAAAATCCTCGCTCCATCGTCGCATTTTTGTGCGATAGGTTGAGCACCTTTTCAACAAATGTTGTCAAATTTGGCAGCTCCTTCTTGGAATAACCAATCAGTTCTTTCACTTTGTGAGCAACTGCAGCGCTGATATAGTCTTCATCTACGAACACGACTGGACAGAGCTCCAGACGCTTTTTAGCTATGTCCTTGATGCGAGTTATAACATTAGGGTTAATACAGATGACGTAAAGCGTTAAAGGGTATGTTAATGGAGATTTGTTGGGTAGCTACTTTAGAAAACGACAGTAAAATGATCGACAGTCGTTGCGGAATGCCAAAACGTATTTGTCGATTTTTTTTTTGCATATTCGATTTCCATACTAAGGGCTGGCAGAAGATTGCTCTCTGTCATTTCTATTTCAATTAATGATTTTGCGTTGACGCTCGGGCTTAACAATTTTCAAATCGTCAAAAAGAAACGAAGCCATTGGAGATTCGGTCCGTCGGTCCGAAACGACTCGACCATTGCTGCAGACATGATGACAAAACTCAACTTTGGTCCCAGCATCTTATCGTCTACCGCATCAACTACAACAGCGAACACTTTTGATCGGAGCAGCTTCGTTTGAAATAAACAACGAGAGTGGGATGTGAATTGGGATAGTTTTGGCGTGCTCCCCCAAAGAACACCAAATCGGGAAAAAATGCCCGAATGGGGGGGCGAAAAACACCCCCCCCTCACTTAACACATCCGGGGGGTTGAAGTGGATGGAATAAAAGACCTACATATGCTTCGATTGTCGAGGCACTCAGTGGTACAGCAACAAAGCAAATGTCGCTCGCACACACTTGCATGGCTTCACGTGGTGATCAAGAAGCGCACACTTGATGAGAGGGAGATGGGAGTGCGATGACGAGTGAAAATAAAAATAGAACACTTGACAGCGGAATTACAACAGTGACCAATAGCGTTGCGGCATTTTGTGGTATTGTCTCACCCATATTGAACCATGGCTTCGTTTATACCATAAAATGTTTTGTGGATCATGATGGGCAAAAGTGCCTTTTCTGAATCATGCAGATTTCTCAAGATATGATTGCAAAAACTGCAATTGCGTTTTTTGCCACCTTTTCAACTTTTGGGTGTTCGTTTGAAATTCGGATGACTTTTCTTCAGCTTTATTTCTTCCTGCTTCCTGACTTCGTCTAAAAATCTTCTCAAATGGGGCAACATTTGTAGTGCTCTTCCAGCAACTTGTTCATTATCCACTTAACGAACTTCGCAGAATTTCAGTTGAAAAACGATTTGACATCATTTTTATCAAAAGCTCTCCATAGGTAGGTAATTCTAGTGATAAAAAATATCGCCATGCATCAATTGGTCGACATTTTATATTTAAGGAGAAATTTGCGAAATGGGTGACTCTGCTTTTGTAAACAAACATTTAAATTCGTTTATAAAAAAAATCTTATGCATTTGGTGTCTTTGTTAGTGCTGTAAGTTGACAGTTGACAATAGGTTTCTGTCCAATGCAGTGACAAATATTTGTTTATTATGCAAATGGACTGAAACTTTATGGTATTTTAAAAATGACAGCAGTAATACCTACCCCTAAAATTTCAGCAATGCAAACAATAGCGATGATTCAGTCAAAAGAATCACCTAAGGATTTCCAGTCAAGTAAAATACAAACAAAAGTAAGTCATGGGCTTAACCTCATCTTTCACAGCCGTGTAGCCAGATTTTCTAAGCGGTTCGTTTTTGAACAGACTGAACAAAGACTGCAGAAAATGATCCACATGCCAATGTGAAACACTGGTTCATTCCGTCAATGAGATCGTTGGACCAAGTAGATGACAAAAACCTACTCGATTCGTTTGAAAACGGTGTGAGTATACTTCTTTCCATATGACAAAAATTCCCGATGGATTTTGAAATTCCCGAATTTTTCTCGCATATTTCCCGATGATTTTGGATTCCCGCATTTTTCCGGCATTTCCCGATTTTCCCGAGTCTTTGGCCACCCTGTTATTACGATAAGAAACCAAACGGTTCACTCTCCAATCTTTTGATTCAGCTTAGGATGAATAGAGGAACATGATATTAATATGAGAACAGTTACCGTAAATGTTAGAGAAAATACTGTTGGACTGTGTGATGCATTGGTCAAATCAAAACCAATGTTTGTGCCCTCTTAGTAGTGACTCTTCTACTCCTTACCCTACTAACAAAAAAATGATCCGAAGACAAGCATGCCAGCTGAGTAGAAAATATTCAAAAATCATGGTATTGGTCATTTATCTAAGAAAGTTATTTAGTACGAAATTAAGGTTTAAGGACTCGTAATTAATAACGACAATGATGAGATCATGGACGAGAAAGGCTTTCCGGGAAAGACTAATCACGGCTACGATGGATGGAACCCAGTGCTGTGTGAAGATATCGGGTGGAATATCGGGTTCATTCGAATCCCGCAGGGGGCTTGGTGAAGGTGATGGAACCTCAGCCTGCTGTTCAAAATTGCTGTTGAAGGTGTTATGAGACGAGTGCCTCAACTGATGACGTGGACATTTTCGGCAGAAGATTGGGTTGAAGATAAATACGTCCAAAACGAAGTACATACTAGCATGCGAACCGACCACGACAGAGCATGACAGAGCCCGACTAGGCAGCAATGTAACGATCGACGATGATGAGTTCAAGGTAGTCGACGAATATGTCTACCTCGGCTCACTTGTTACTGCAGACAATGATGACAGTCGTGAGATCCGAAGGCGTATTATCAGTGGAAGTCGTGCCTACTACGGGCTCCACATGCAACTGCGGTAAAACAGACTTAGCTCCCATACGAAGTGTATCCTGTATAAAATTCTAATAAGACCGGTTGTTCTCTACGGGCATGAGATGTGGACAACGCTTGAGGAGGACTTGCGAGCAGTCGGAGTTTTTGAGCGAAGGGTGTTAAGAACTATCTTTGGCGGAATGCAAGAGAACCGAGTCTCGAGACGGAGGATGAATCATGAGCTCACGCAACTCGCTGGCGAACCCAGTATTCGTAAGGTGGCCAAATATGGACGAAAAAGCTGGGTAGGACATTTTGCGAGAATGCCGAACAACTATCCTGCGAAAATGGTTTTCGATGGGAATCCGGTTGGCACAAGATGACAAGGGGTGCAACAAGGAAGATGGTTAATCCAGGTGGACCAAGATTTAGGGAGTACAAGATGCCCACGGGATTGGAGGGGAGCAGCAATGAATCAAGAACGTTGGAGGGATATTGTGTATCAGGTATTGTTATAATGACTTTATGCCATTAAAATAAAAATAAATTAAATAATAACGACAATGATGATGATTGCTTGCTTCAGATAGTTCTTCTTGTTGATAAAAAAAATAGTTAAGGTTTTTCATGAATTATATCATAACTGCTCTCTTTGAAGGATGCAGTCTATCTAAGCATTTGTTCTCCATGTCAGGTGCGGCTCAAAACAGCGTCTGTTTCCCATGTTAGGAACCGCTGATCATCGCCCAGACAACCAAAATGCACGTATATTGAAAGTTGTTTTTATGATATACAAACATATATGTAGGTAAACAAATCGTATAGAATGCAAAAATATGGCTTATACATGCAAAAGTGGAGGCCATATACGTGAAAATTATATTGTTTTCTTAAGCGAGTTGATTTGATATCGTATGCGATTGAATTTGTTATAACAAATTCGATTTAAAAAGTTTAGCGATGTATATCCGATTTAGTTTGTGACGCAGTACGATGAATAAATGACACATCGTATAAAAGTCAAAAATTTGCACTCTTTACGATTTAACTTAAATATAACACGATAAAGGCCACAATTAATAGCGATTCTGACTTAAAATATAGGAATATACGATACTATTTGAACACTGTTATACGACTTGTGGTTGTCTGGGCGTCCTCGTGCCGGCGTAGAACTCTGGGAGTTGGGAAAGGCCCAATAAACCATCCTTAAAAATATGGTAATAAAAAACAGGTTGCATTTATACAGAAGTAAATACGGACCGGATCTATCGGCAAAGACCTAGGCAACAAAATATGGACCATTATTGGACACTCGGGACATGGCACTGCAAATCGCTTTGCTTCACGCGTTGCGATAGTATAATATACGACGAGTTTCAACCACGCAACTTCGAGGTCACTGCAGGAGCTTTGCTGGACTGGATAAAATGTATGGAAGAGCGGGCATCACCAAAGAGCTAGGCACCGGTTTTGTATCATCATCAACCATTCTCTGCCCACACGAAGGAAGACCCGATGACGAAAAAGAAGTGTTTTACACGCAGCTAGAGCAAGTGTATGATGGCTGCCCGCGGTGGGACGCTAAACTCGTCATTGGCGACATGAACGCTCAGGTAGGATGAAAGGCAATGTAATTGGGCAGAATAGCCTGCATTCCGCATCGAACGATAACGGCCAACGATGTGTGAACTTGGCGGCCTCCTGTGGTTTCATAGTCCTTTTTCCCCGCAAAGACATCCACAAAGCCACTTGGAGATTACCTGTCCAACGAACAGAGTATCAAATCGACCATGTTCTAATCGACACTAAACTCTTCTCCGATATCATCAACGTTCACAGCTACCGCAGTATGAATAAAGACTCGGAACACCACCTACTTGCAGTATGTATGCGCTCAAAACTTTCGACGGTATTCTGCACACGTCGAAATTGGACGCCACAACCTAACATTAAGCTACTACGAGAAACCTGAAAGGCCCAGGAATAAGTACATCAGCTAGAAGCTGAATTACCAGCGAAAGTGCAACTTAGCGCAACTACTCTTGAAAATGGCTGGGATGATATTCAAACCGCTATTGGTAACACTGCAATTGGTACTTCCAACAATCAATATGAAACTAGCGATTTGAAATTGATCCACTGTTGTAGAACCCCTTGGTTCGAAGTACACCTTGCAGTCTGCAGCTAACAATACAATCTTGCGCTTTTCGGTACTTTGTTTTTGTTTTGATTCGCTGGGTTATTTTGACAGAATATTTGAGGGTGGGTTCGTGTGAGTTACGTTATTAGGGGCAAATCATTAAGCTTGGGACCGATGTTCTGTCACTTCCTGAGTCAAAAACTATATCCATTTTCTTCGTGACTATCCAGTCGCTGGTAATTATCTAAATATTCTTAAAAAAGATAAAAAAAATAACACTTCTGTACTGAACCGAAAAAAATGACTAGTTTGATGGCGAATGCAAGCAGTTAGTAGAGGAGAAGAATACAGTACGCTCGAGAATTCTGCAACACCGTACGAGAGCGAATGTGTAACGGCACAGACAGTCACGGAACTTGAAAAAAACTCTATTCTTCAAAGGAAAGAGCGCCAAATGGAAGAACGAGACCGCTGGAGACACTATAGCGTGCTGACGACACGCGTCCAACAAGCGTGCGAATTCTACGAGAAGTTGAACACCTCGCGCAAAGGCTACATACCACAAGTTTTGGAAGGCAACCTTCTCACAGATGAGTGTGAGGTGATCGAAAGGTTGAAGCAATATTTCAACGAACGCCTTAACGGCAGTGTTACAGCATATTAAGGTGGCACGGTAATAAATCTAGGAAACCACGCAGAAGAAGACAGGGTTCGGAACCAAACACTTTAGGAAGTTAAGGAGAAAATTGGTCGGCTAAACAACAACAAAGCAGCTGGTGTTGATCATGTTCCAAGCGCGCTATTAAAGTACGGTGTGGAAGCACTAGCAAGGGCGCTGCACTGGGTAATTACCAAGATTTGGAAGGACGAGTATTTACCGGAGGATTGGATCGAATTTGTCATGTGTCCCATCAATAGAAAGGGTAACAAGTTGGACTGCTGCATCTATTGTTCAATCACGCTACTGAACGCCGGCTATAAGTTGCTTTGCAAAATTTTGTGCCGCCGTCTGTCATCAATAGCAAAGGAGTTCGTGAGGCAGTATCTAGCGGGATTCATGATTTTCGCGACTCGGCAAGTGCAGCTGAAATGTCACGGATATAACGTGTACATACATCATCTTTTTATCGTTTTCAAATCAGCTTACGACACAATTGATCACGACCAGCTATGGCAGATCATGCACAAATATGGATTTCCAGAAAAAAATGACGCTGTAGGTCAAAGCAACGATGGATCAAGTGTTGTGTGTTCCGAGTCTCAGGAATACTCTCGATTCATTTCGAATCTCGGAAAGGATTACGGAAAGGTGATAAATTGTCGTGTTTACTATTTAACATTGCATTCGAGGGTGTGATTCGAAGAGCGAGGATAGACACGAGTGATACGATCTTCAGGAAGTCTGTCGATGATGATGACCGCCGATAACGACACCAGACGTGCCTACTATAGACTCCGAAGGACGCTAAGATCTAATAAAGATCGCCCAAAACATGGACATTGCTTTGGAAGGAGCACTCTTCCTTAGTGTCTTTGAACGGAAGATGTTGCGTACGATCTACTGTGGAGTGCAGATGGAAGACGGAACGTGGAGGAGGCAAATGAACCACAAATTGCATCAGCTGCTGGGAGAACCTCCCATCGTTTACACCGCTGAAATCGGTCGACTAACGACTGTTCCAGAAAGTATAAGCACACCTTATTTTAACGGTCACTTTGAATATAATGAAATATTTCAACATCTTTTTGCTGCGTCCTTTTGTTTGCATATTTCTGAATGACATAGCATCAAAAAAGTGTTCAGTTTTGTGTTACCTATCAAAATGCGCGGTCTTACTCCGGAACAACGAAATAGTATCGTGCACAAATGGTGCACTGTGAGCGGACTCTCCTTGAGAAAATTGGCCAAGAACAGTGTACGTTTGAAGATGCGCCGAAGAGTGGTCGGAAATCCGGTCCTGTTAGTCCGGATATCGATAAAAAGATCAGGGATGCCTACAGGCGAAAGTCAGCGACTTCCGTTCGGGATGTTGTGAAAAAACTAGGGACCTTGTCGAGTAACGCCATGCGTGCCAAAGAAAGACTTGGGCTAAAAACATACCGAAAGCAGAAAAAAACCCAAAAGGAACCCAAAACAGGCCGCGTCCGTGAAACCACGGGCCCGCAAACTCTACGATTCGTTATTGTGTAGAAATTCTGGGTGTATAATAATGGACGATGAAACGTATGTGAAACTAGATTACAAAACGCTTACCGGACCACAATTCTATACTGTAAGCGAAGACAAAGACATCCCCGAAACGGAGAAGGCAATTTTTACTGAAAAATTCGGTAAAAAGGTTATGGTTTGGCAGGCAATATGCGGGTGTGGTAAAACATCTAGTCCGTACATCACAACGGAGACGATGAACACTCAGAAATACGGTAAGGAATGTCTCCAGAAGTGATTACTGCCGATGATCGGCCAGCACGAAGGTCAAGTAGTGTTTTGGCCTGATTTGGCGTCATGTCATTACGCAAAGGACACTTTAGAATGGTACAAAAGTCAAAATGTATGTTTCGTGCCGAAAGACATGAATCCGCCGAACTGCCCGGAGGCACGGCCAATCGAGACTTTTTGGGCTTTAACCAAAGCAAAGCTTCGAAAATTCATAAAACCAGCGGACGACATCCAAAAATTTTAAAATATTGGCCAAAAGTGGTCCAAATGGTGGGAAGTACCACTGTGCAGAAGCTAATGGGTCATGTTCGAGGAAAAGTTAGGAGTCTTGGCTATGATTAAATATTTTGATTAAACGAGGGTAAAATATCATATAAAACACAAATACAAATATGATTTGCCAAATAAAATTATTAAAACTAAAAAAAACATGACTTCTTGTTATTTTGAAAGTGTGCTTATACTTTCTGGAACAGTCTATATGGTGGACTGGGGCATATCGAAAGAATGTCAGACGACAGCCCAGTTAAATTGATTCTCGATAGCGATCCGACGGGCACAAGATGAAAAAGCGCGCAACGAGATCATCAATCGACCTTCACAGACTGCGAGCCTGGCGAAGTACAGCCATGGACCGAATAGAATGGAGACAACTTCTGTATACAACAGAGGCCACCCCGACCTTTTTTTTTTCTATACAAGGTTCGGGAAATCCTTATGGACTGACCTAACACAGAGGCCTGCACAGGTCATCGTGCACTGTGTCAAAGTGTGGTCAGGGTCGACCTTTTGAGAAATGGCCGACTTCTGATCCAACCAAAACCCGTTTGATTGTTACACCTTGTTACTGCCGTATGGTATTACTTCGTGGAGGGTCTTGGCCATTTGGCTACAATAGAGCCATTTAGCTCCTACTCCTTGCAGGAACCATTTTGCTCTCGCCTTACTTGGTTGAGCCATTCAGCTCCTACCCTCAACGTCATCGAATTGAGTAGTCCCCGTCATCGGATCTACCCTTCTCCGACGGAGGATTACCCCCCTGTGGATCCCAACAAAGAACGACTTGAGCCATTTAGGTCCCACATATTGCCGCAATCGACTCGCGTAATCCCGACTGCGAAACTACCATACAACATCACCCGAGATCGACAACCGGCTACTCCTACCACTCGCTTCTTGATTCTACCGCCATTTTCGCTGTAGAGCCGACATGATTTGCGTAATGGCTTCGTTGATCGCATTCCAAACACTTTCGTCATGACACATTATATAGACGACGTTAACTGGGCTACAGTATACGCTGCATCCGTTATACAGAATGTCCGATAAAAAAATTAGAAAATCCATACCTCAGTTTCAAATAAGTTTTTTTCATGGAAAATGATAAAAAAAATCATTTTTTTTAGGGAATCTTTTATTAATCCTTTCATGATTACATTACTCAAAATGTCAACCATTTTTCTCCTCCATCCATCCATAACAAAGGTCGTTTAGCGAAATGTTGTTGCTGCCTCTACACGAAGCATCGAAAACCACGCGCGTCTTTGTTGTGGTGCTATCGGGTCGCTGGATCGCATGATGAGGAAGGTAGAAGTGATGTTTCGACAGATCGGGTGTAAATTCATCCATATGCCCCAAGGAAAGGTACTCGTCCATGAATTTTGAGTATTCAGCGTGTAGAAGAGGATCGGATGACAACTTCTTCTCAATTGCTAGGAATCTGTGCTCAGCGATCTTGAACGACTCTCCCAATGAGTCAAGCATCTCCTCACGAATCGGCAAACGAACCACGTACCGACCGTCAGCGGCTTGTTGGTGTGTCTCTCGAAAGTGATTCTCGCAATATAGCTCCTCTAGAGAAAGCGCCTTGCCTTTTTCGAAACTCTCCACTTCCCAGAACTTGCGAACAATCGACTCCAGGTTGTCGATTGACGAAACGTTACATGCCACGGTTGAGGTTGGTTGTTCCATTGCTTCACCGGCGACGACGTAACCGAAAACTGTCTTGCGTAATACTGGCAGACCTTTGCCAAGAGTGAACTGTTCATTCTCTAGAAACGAAAAGAAGTTCTTGATGCCAATGATCAGATCAACGTCGTGAGCTATGTTGAATTTGGGATCAGCAAGAGGGAGGTGGCGAGGTATGACCCATTTCGAAATATCCACTGTGGCTGTGGGTAAGATTCTTGTCAATGTAGGCAGAATCAAGAAATCCATGCTAGAAGTGTACGATCCAAATCGTGAGGACACAGTTATATTCGTTTTGTGTTTCACCTTTTTGACCGATTGACTGATGCCGTACACATCGATATTTGCTGGTGTACGTTTTGAACACAGCCGTTGTGCGAGAGACTCTGTAATGAAATTGGCTTCGGACGCACAGTCTAACAGAGCGCGGGCGAGAATGTAGCTGCCATCAGCGTGTATGACTTTCACGTAGGCAGTAAGCATGAGTACAGATGACATGCATGCTTTCGATATAAACGACTGGCTAGGAGTGACAGTTTGACAGTTCGTCACTTGTGAGGAGCTATGAGTTGAGCTTGACGGTATGTCTTGCGGAACCGGCGATGGAACGAACGAAATCGAACGATTGAATAGCCCATCCGACGACGACGGGGCTGATCCCTTAACCCGAGGGACCACGTGACATTGATCGGCAATGCACGAAACCGACGACGGCGATTCGACGACCGTAGCCGATTGTGGGGAATGTTGACATTGGCCAACCTGAGCTGCTACAGACTGGTTGTGGCTGTCTGTACTGGGAGCTACTTGCGCATTCAAATGTAACAATGTATTGTGTCGTTTGTTGCATGTACGACACGAACCAGCAGTACAATTTTTCATCATGTGTGAGGATTTCAAACAATTTAGGCAAAGTCCTTGCCTTTTAGCCAATTCAAAGCGTTTTTGTGGCGTAAGCTTCTTAAATTCATCGCACTGTGGCAATGAGTGTGATTGCTTGCACATATTACAAATAGGCAAGTTATCACTGTTGGCTAAGTGGTACGAGGAGGTTTTTGATCGAGAAGGCTTGGACTCGTATCTTGGTTCGGTCTTGGTAACAGGTGGCGAAGATTGGGAGAGCGTGATAGATTGGAGTATGCGAGAACGTTTTTGAATAAATGCAACCAGTTCATCATATGTTGGCCGCACATTATCATCATGATGGTTTTCCCACTCCTTCTGCGTAACTGGATTAAGCTTGCTGCTTAGCAGCTCAACAAGGAAGGAATTCCAGGGATCTCTGGAATCCTCCAACTTATTCAGCACACAAACGTGCTTATCAAATTCGTCCGCCAGATTCGATAGCGCAGACGATGATTCCTTACGCACTGAATTAGTGGCCAGTAATGCCGAAAAATGTTGCTTTATTAGAAAATTCCTGTTATCAAAACGCTTCTTCAGCAAATCCCAAGCGATGACGTAGTTGGCCGCTGAGACTGCTAAAGAATGGACAAGTCGCAAGGCATCTCCTTTCAGTACAGTTTTCAAATACTGTAATTTCTGTACTGCCGAAAGTTGTGAGTTAGTGTGGATGGTGGTGGTGAAAAGATCGTGAAAATTCATCCACTCATCATAATTTCCACCGAACTCAGGAATTTTTAGTTCAAGGAGGCGAATAGAGGGAACGTGTGCAGGTGGAGCACCAGGACTAGTGGGTGGTCTTTCAACCCTTTCATTAACGATCGAGAGTTTCCCAGATAGAGAACCTTTAAGTTCAAAATATTGAGTTTCGAACCTAACTCGTTCGTCCGCGAGATCATCGGACAAGTCAGCTTCATACTCAATTTCGGCCTGCACTTCATTAAATTGCTCCCACAGGTTATCGGGCTTTTCAACGCGAAACTTTAATTGAGGGAAATCGCGATCAACCACAAAATTTTCGTCAAATTGTTTGATCAGTTTGGCGGAGCCAATTATGTTGTTCCGACGCACTAAAAACTTTTTAGTTCTCTTTGTGTTCCGCATGGCGTGCAGAGTGTACCAATAGGCACAATAGGCACAAAGTTCAATGAAACGCACAAAAGCCGATTTATTCGTGTGGAAAAATGGTTGACTCACCTGATTGCAGCTAGTGAGTGTTACCTGGGCTCTCTTGGCTAAACCTGCGTTCCTTGTTTACTGGTGCCGATGCAGCAGAAAGTCCGGTTGAAGATTTCGTGGGGTATCACTACAGCAGTGGAAGCGTCGAAAATAGCGTTGGTGACTGCTCGAAAGGGTGACCCACGCAAACCTTGCAAGTCGGTCGATGATGGCTGGGACATGGCAGTCCCGGGTTTCGGCACCAAAAATGTTGGCAAACCTGGACGAAGCGGCGATACATACGGCGAACAAAAAACGGCAGCAAATTGATCAGGAACAATCCGAAGAGGCACAGTTCTAAATTGATTTCTTTCACGCACTGAGGGACACCAAAAGGATGTTGTCTCGAAAATGGTCGATGTATTACTAACTAATTGTTTCAGAGAGCGAAACGATTTATCTGGTTTTTTACATAAATAATGATCGGGGTTTCACAGCACGATCGTGAAGCGATCGTATCAGAAAGAGAGAGCGAGAGACATACTGATAAGGAGTGATAAGATACCCTGCCTACTCTGCTAATCGATCGAATTGGCTCACTTTCAGTTGGGGGTAATTACAATTCAATTTTAATGGGGTTCTTAATTTGGAATACATGTTTTATGTAGTTAATTAAAAGATGGTTATAACGATTTCCAACAAACCATGAACCTTACGTTTCTTGAAAACTTGGAATCCGAGGTCATTTTGCAGTATATTTTGCATTGACGATCTCGAAACATTCAGATCTGCGGCCTTTTTTACGTAAAGAGCGCTGTGATTTTCGTCTAATCCGTTCCATGACCACTTTAACAACTCGTGCAGTCCACACCGTACAAGTACGACCGGATCTCTTCTGGTCATCCAACGAGCAGGTGTCACGGTACCTTCGGATGGTTCGGTACACAAAATCCCGCTTTACTCCGAGGTTTTCAAATTTCTGAAAATAGCGCCCGGGCGCTCATCTTTCAAAAATTTTTTTATCACCACAGCACGAAACTCCTTCATCGCTGGTAAAAGATAAACACCTAAAAGCGTTTGTATAAACATAGTGCAAAACTACACCAACACATACGTGAAGCATGTTGATTAGTTGCACGACACCAATGCAAGGAAAAAGTGTATGAGAATATATTGGACACGGTGTATAGGGAATCGTATATAGGTAGGCAAGATAGCCTCTCTCCCCGATCAGTATCCGATTTAAAAAAAATTGATCACTTACATCATTTGGGATGCCTGAGACCAGCAATAGATGAAATCAAGGGAATCATTCATCTGCAAGATCAAAGGTACTACTCATCGGTGGGAGAACCTGTCTGATCGCAGGACACACAAATGCATCGCAAACGAAGATGGTCCTTTTTTTTATAAAAACTGTCCCCTATGTCACATCCATCACACAGTACAACATTTTACCAACCAATGTCCGTAAGATCAGTGCCCTCGCAAACTCTACGATATTGATGGTAGCATCAAAGATACATTTCTTGACGATCCTTCTTCCATGGCAGCCTTGATTTGCTTTTGAAAGGCGCCCAACTTTACAACAGGATATCAGAACTTATAACCGAGAACATATAACCGGACACCCGATCTTCTCTGGCTTGGATAAACATCAATCAATGGGGTAGGGCGTCTGTCGGTGCTGGGCCTCTCCTAGAGCCCTGCCATCAATGGGTGCCCCGCCCTTTTTCTAAAAATCTAAACCAAAATCATGGTTGCATACAACCTAGCAACGAAATCATCAAAGAACTCTAAACCGGATTTAGTCTAGTGATTAGATTGGACTTTGTCAAACACGAACAACCCGATACCAGATAACCTTAGCGATATGTAAAAGACAGTTTTCATTTGCCAGCAACTAAAATGCATACCAAAGACATAGTACATTCACAAATATGTAGGGACCCCATTCCGTGGAAGAATCCTTTATGGACCCTTCCATTGTACTTATTTATTTTAATGAGGTGTACCGGCCGACCAGCTCAAAAATAAAGATATCCATCTAGCTTGATTTAAAATGCACTTATTTGATAATCTTTGATTATTATCAGTTGCTAGTATCCATTCTTATAATTTGATTCCATATTCAAACCTATCATATGCATACAACAGTCCGAAGCCAGCAATCAACGAAATTGTGAGCGACTTACAGGGTGCGGCAGAAAATAATGCGAAAATGTTCAAACTTGAGTATTGGGTTAATTCGTGTAGCTGTCGAAAGTGTATTTGTTTATGTTTACCTTCAAGTGCTGCATCCAAACATTCTATTTGTTTTATTGCAAACTCGTCAAAATGTTGAAGAATGTTGTTGTTGAAGAAGGAAAAAATGATAATCCTGTTCTCCGACGAAAAGCTTCTCAGCATCGATGCTGTGGCCAACAGCCGCACGGACCGGTTCATTTCACCGCAGAAAATGGAGAACGTTCCGGAAAAAGTGAAATTCAAATTTCAAACCAAACATCCGGCTGGTGTCATGATGTTTGGCTTGATGGCGCCCAACGGTTTGAAAATGCCGCCTTAAAATTAAGTTAAAACCAATACCGAAGTGTATATCGGTATTTTAAAGGATCAAGTACTTCCCTGGGTGAAGGCCAACTTCTCCGAGGACCAAAACGTTGTCCTACTGCAGGATGGAGCGCCGTGTCACACGTCCAATCGAATCCAACAATGGTTGAACGATAACATGAAGTTTTGGCCGCCTAGCAGTCGAGATCTTAATCCGTTGGATTATTCGATTTGGGCATATGTTGAAGCACGAGCCTGCAAAACATCACACCCTAGTGTGAAAACCCTGAAGTCAACCATAACACGCACATGGCAGTCAATGTCGGAGGACTACGTCCGAAAGGCATGCGCTGGCTTCCGGCGTCGGCTCGAGGATGTTATTAATAAAAATGGAGGACACATTGAATAAATTTGTTTAAAAGGACTTTTTGAAGATAACTGCACTCGAAAATGTTGATATTATTGCTTGAATTAGTTGAAAATGGGATTTGAAAGAAATAGAACAAATTTTCGCATTATTTTCTGCAGCACCCTGTAAATCGAAGTCGCAACTTATTTAAAAAATCGGCTGGTGGTAGCTGAAATGTTTTGTCGGCTGAAGAAAACAGTACCAAAAAAGTCATGACATTTTCTCCCATGCAAGGTTACTTTTGCGTGTGTTCAATTTGGTCGTATGTATGCGACTCCACTTAACAGAAAGATCATGCTCTGTTACCGTTCTAAATTCTACATACTGCTGTATGAAGGGCCAAAATGAGTTGGGCAGGCCCGTAAGCAGAAACACTTACGCGAAACCTGCGGAAATAAGAGAATCTCCTTCTAGCAATATGATTCGATTAAACGAATAACAAAATATGCAATTCAGTTAAGCTTCCCACTTGATGGTTTGTTTGAGAAAGGCGCCTCAAATTCATTACAACTGTTGGAGTGGAATGTACCAATCATAAATGATAGACACATCCCCTCCTAGACTCCGGTTGGCCGTCCACTCCATTGTCCAATTACAACTTCAATGATGCCCTGATGCACCCTTCCATCCCAGTATATGAATGTTTTAAATCAATGATATATAATAAGTTCATGCAATTTATATCAAATATAGAATACATAAGGAAATAAGTATATATCGAGTATGTGTAATTTGATGCGGTAAAAGGGGTAGACTAAACTAGAAAATATTGTCGATACTGTCGATACAACAAAGACCTAATGAGTGCGAATGTCTACTGCCGATTCAGTTAAAGTCTCATGTGGGTAAAGCACTACATAAGTCTAAATAAGAATAAGAAGGATTAAAGGATGATTGGACATAATAAACAATAATAATAAGTAATCATATTAATTATCGATGGAATAAAATTACTGAAACTATATTTACAAAAATATTGAAAATAACCGCATTCTTATGTTCAATTTGGTCGTAATGAGAAATGTCAAATGTTATGGAAATAATTTCAAAATAAACAGTACATTTACCACCACTGGCTACGATTTCCAAGTTACGTGTTTGAAGCTCGTCGTGACGAAAACGAGGCCATTGTGACCCGGAATTGGAAAAAACTACTATTACGGGCTTTAAATTTTAACGGTTCACATTCTTATATGAAATCCTACTAGGATTATGTTTCTGTACGAACCCCCAAAAACGGAGGTGTTAACTATTAAAACCGAAATCCCTTTGAATCGTTTCATCTTAAATTGAGTTTTTTTTTTCTTGGAAACTAGACAATTTTGAGATGATTTCAAATAAATTTTCAACTTCTCTCTGAATCAGTAATAATTTCGGATGTTGTATGTATGCCAAACTCAGTGTTTTTGTAGGAATACTTCAAATTTTATTTCAAATTTATACACTTCATTCAAAGGATACTCCTTAATTTTATTTATTTTTCTTCTTTTAGTTAATAATTGATAGGGACGATAAAATATGTTTCCTTACTCTCTGGTTCCTAAATTTTTTAAATAATAGTCAACTTTATCATATGTTTGCTCTTTCGTTTTTGTTTTTTTTGTATCTTCCATTTTTGTTTCTCCTTGTTGCATTCGTATCTCTTCGTGTAATGTTTTCAACAAAGTTTTGTCTTCAATTGTATATTCATCCATCTCATCATGATGATTTCTATACCTAACACTGTTTGTCGATAAGTGCAATATGATTATTAGTTCATTCAATTGTATTTTTATCCTTACAAAACTAGCTGTTTTTTAACTTTGTATCATCAGAAAATGATTATGTATAGAGGTGTCCAAGAGCAAATATACCGGATAAAGGAAAAGAATAGACTGCTTGCAGTAATAAGTTAACAGTAATTAAATAGACCCAAATCAGGTCGTGGTGCCCACCTTTCGTGTTAAAGGTTAGGATAGGAGAAAATAGAAGAAAAACTTATTCTACTACCGCAAATTATTCAGAATGATATCGGTGCTTAAACTGCTAACATGCAGTTCTATTTTTATGGGTGATTGAGTAAGTGAGTTTGCTGGGAGTGTAGTACATATTTTTATCGTAGTTTTAAGATATAGTAATTGCATTCTTATAAATTATGTTCTTGCAAATGATTTTAATTATACTTCGTGTATAACGCTTGCGGAACTATAACTAAAGTGTTTGCATTAGCGGCAAAAAGTCTATGATAAACAAGGTGATTCAAAGAAAGTTCCACCCGTTGCTGTCTGTGAATCTATTCCCTAGTTTAAGGGTGAGTGATTTCACTTTTTTGTGTGTGAACGTGTTAATTGAACACGTTTGAATCTCAAGTCGGAATGGTGACACGCAAGCAAATGTTCATATAGAGACGAATTTCTGCCTCTTATAATAGGTGCTGTTGTAGCGGAGGCCAAGTTGGTAGTGACATAATTTTGTGCATCCTGTCGGACGTCAACCCCGATCGCTTGCTTCGAAGGCCTTCGAGTACGTTCACTTCCGTTGGAATGTTCTCCTGGTGTGTGTCCACTTGAAATGTCATTTGTTCGTTTTGTTTGTAGCAATCAATCAAGTCGAAAACGAGAACTCAGTAGAATCGTATTGTATGTAAGGACAAGCCAAAGTGACTAGAGCAATTGGTCAATTTAATTCCCAAGCCTGTTTACTGTAGGTTAGCGGATTGATTTGTTTTTGATTTTATTTTTTTTTTTCAATTAACAATTCATTTTTTTGTTTCTTTTGTTTTACAAAATCCTAATCCATAAAAATTGAAAAAACTTTTCTCACTTCTCAAGTAGGTTTCATTCTCTCTGTGTGTTTTTGTTTGTTAATATGTTTAGTGTGCAGTTGTATGTTTTCTTGTATCATTGATTACTTTCGCTTAGGCACTGCTTTGGTCCTCGTTTGAGGAGACACGTGACAAGGATCTTTGTTTCTGTTGTGGTATCACAGTTAGGGATTTTGGTATTTTGGATAACAGTTGAGCGGCGGAATTGTCCATCAGGATTGAACCACCGCTCGTTCCACCGGCTATTAATGAGTTGGAGGTCGAATTAGTTGATGCTGCAACCATTTGACTGACAAAACTGTTCAGAAATTGGTTGTTACTTTTGATGAGTTGATCAAGCTGCGAGGGTATCGCGGAAAGAGATCCAACAGGAGGGGACGTGTTAGATGAACCTGATAGGTGCAGTTGTTGTTGTTGCTGATTCGTTCCAGCCATCGAAAACATACTGGTACTATTGGGTAAAGAGATCGGCTTGTTGGAAGTGGCATTTATAGGCAGGGTGTTCTTAAAGATCGTTGGTCCACTCGACACAGGAGGTATCGTATTATTGTTAGTACCCGGTTTACGCGTTTTAATCAATTGTTGAAGCTCGCTGCTAGGGCCATTGGATTTATTGGAAGTGTTACTGTTACTGTTGCTGCTATTGTTGGGTATTGGTATAAGAGAATTTTGTTCTAGAATTTGATTCGGAATTTGAACCATTTTTGCGGAACTGATTGCATTGTCCAGCAAGGATTTCGAACCAGCCGTCCTGGTAGCATTTACACTTGCAGAATTGGGTGGTGATAGTTGCTGTAGCCGCTTCTGCTGTTGATTAAACTGATGCTGCATTAGATCTTGCCTTTGTTGGAGCAGTTTCTCACGCCGTAATATGCACATGCGATTGTAGTCGTGTATCGAAATGTGATACGGTTTTCCTCCGGACATTACCTGCACCAACTTCGGAAGTCTACGTCCGTCAGCAGTTTGATACAATGGACCTGCTTTTATGGTCTCCGCGCTTCCTGGTGTGATTGGAATGAGTGTCGGACGCCAAGGTTTGGACGTTTCCCGTCGTTCGGCCTCGGTCAACTGATCAGGTAGTTTGATGATCTCACGCATACCAGCTGATCCCGGCGACTTTTTGTTCTGAGATTGCGGTTGCAGTAACGACTGTTGTGGTTGAAGAAGCGACTGCTGCGGATTTGGTTGACTTAGTGCCGAGGTTGATGGTGGCTTACCGGGTGGAATTGAGGTAATTGTCACATTTTGTTTTGCATTGATGCTTATCAGCTCAGGTGGTACTAGATTTGAAGCCTTGCCCCCCAGGTACAACTATTGTTTCATCTAACTTAATTACTTTACTTCCCGCGGCACCCTCAGGTTTTCCACCTGCTGATTTTGCTTTAGCATCGGTTGATAGTTTTCGTTTCAGAGATGAATCACCAGATGACATTCCACCGACTAAGTGGGGATTATTGGATTTGAGTAAACTGACCGGTTCGGTCGAAGACTTGGTCCTCGTTTTGGTAGTGGCAGTAATAGTTATCGGTGCATTCCCAAGCTGCTGTCGGATAGCACTTTTGTCAATCACTGCCACCGGAGGGGGCGTCAGAACGTTGTCAAACGACCGGAGTCGGTTCTGAACGGCTTCTGAGTATGTGGCAGCATTGTTTTTTGCTTGTGGAGAAAGGATCAAATCACCGTTGCGGAAATATTTTTCCAAATGCACCAGATGTCTAAGAAAGCTTGACTGATTGCCATACGGTTTTTGTAGCTCTTCCCACAAGGTTCGAGTTGAGTCATCATACTGCAGGGTCGTGTTCACCTTGACCCATCCTTCGGGCGTTCTTGTCGAGGTATTGTTAAATGGAATATTGATATGAATACCCTAGTTCCTCTTCTCCCGGGAATAACTCACGCATCGAAATGTTGGGATTAGCCTTCAAGGCTTTGGTCATAATTTATATCAAATATAGAATACATAAGGAAATAAGTATATATCGAGTATGTGTAATTTGATGCGGTAAAAGGGGTAGACTAAACTAGAAAATATTGTCGATACTGTCGATACAACAAAGACCTAATGAGTGCGAATGTCTACTGCCGATTCAGTTAAAGTCTCATGTGGGTAAAGCACTACATAAGTCTAAATAAGAATAAGAAGGATTAAAGGATGATTGGACATAATAAACAATAATAATAAGTAATCATATTAATTATCGATGGAATAAAATTACTGAAACTATATTTACAAAAATATTGAAAATAACCGCATTCTTATGTTCAATTTGGTCGTAATGAGAAATGTCAAATGTTATGGAAATAATTTCAAAATAAACAGTACATTTACCACCACTGGCTACGATTTCCAAGTTACGTGTTTGAAGCTCGTCGTGACGAAAACGAGGCCATTGTGACCCGGAATTGGAAAAAACTACTATTACGGGCTTTAAATTTTAACGGTTCACATTCTTATATGAAATCCTACTAGGATTATGTTTCTGTACGAACCCCCAAAAACGGAGGTGTTAACTATTAAAACCGAAATCCCTTTGAATCGTTTCATCTTAAATTGAGTTTTTTTTTTCTTGGAAACTAGACAATTTTGAGATGATTTCAAATAAATTTTCAACTTCTCTCTGAATCAGTAATAATTTCGGATGTTGTATGTATGCCAAACTCAGTGTTTTTGTAGGAATACTTCAAATTTTATTTCAAATTTATACACTTCATTCAAAGGATACTCCTTAATTTTATTTATTTTTCTTCTTTTAGTTAATAATTGATAGGGACGATAAAATATGTTTCCTTACTCTCTGGTTCCTAAATTTTTTAAATAATAGTCAACTTTATCATATGTTTGCTCTTTCGTTTTTGTTTTTTTTTGTATCTTCCATTTTTGTTTCTCCTTGTTGCATTCGTATCTCTTCGTGTAATGTTTTCAACAAAGTTTTGTCTTCAATTGTATATTCATCCATCTCATCATGATGATTTCTATACCTAACACTGTTTGTCGATAAGTGCAATATGATTATTAGTTCATTCAATTGTATTTTTATCCTTACAAAACTAGCTGTTTTTTAACTTTGTATCATCAGAAAATGATTATGTATAGAGGTGTCCAAGAGCAAATATACCGGATAAAGGAAAAGAATAGACTGCTTGCAGTAATAAGTTAACAGTAATTAAATAGACCCAAATCAGGTCGTGGTGCCCACCTTTCGTGTTAAAGGTTAGGATAGGAGAAAATAGAAGAAAAACTTATTCTACTACCGCAAATTATTCAGAATGATATCGGTGCTTAAACTGCTAACATGCAGTTCTATTTTTATGGGTGATTGAGTAAGTGAGTTTGCTGGGAGTGTAGTACATATTTTTATCGTAGTTTTAAGATATAGTAATTGCATTCTTATAAATTATGTTCTTGCAAATGATTTTAATTATACTTCGTGTATAACGCTTGCGGAACTATAACTAAAGTGTTTGCATTAGCGGCAAAAAGTCTATGATAAACAAGGTGATTCAAAGAAAGTTCCACCCGTTGCTGTCTGTGAATCTATTCCCTAGTTTAAGGGTGAGTGATTTCACTTTTTTGTGTGTGAACGTGTTAATTGAACACGTTTGAATCTCAAGTCGGAATGGTGACACGCAAGCAAATGTTCATATAGAGACGAATTTCTGCCTCTTATAATAGGTGCTGTTGTAGCGGAGGCCAAGTTGGTAGTGACATAATTTTGTGCATCCTGTCGGACGTCAACCCCGATCGCTTGCTTCGAAGGCCTTCGAGTACGTTCACTTCCGTTGGAATGTTCTCCTGGTGTGTGTCCACTTGAAATGTCATTTGTTCGTTTTGTTTGTAGCAATCAATCAAGTCGAAAACGAGAACTCAGTAGAATCGTATTGTATGTAAGGACAAGCCAAAGTGACTAGAGCAATTGGTCAATTTAATTCCCAAGCCTGTTTACTGTAGGTTAGCGGATTGATTTGTTTTTGATTTTATTTTTTTTTTTCAATTAACAATTCATTTTTTTGTTTCTTTTGTTTTACAAAATCCTAATCCATAAAAATTGAAAAAACTTTTCTCACTTCTCAAGTAGGTTTCATTCTCTCTGTGTGTTTTTGTTTGTTAATATGTTTAGTGTGCAGTTGTATGTTTTCTTGTATCATTGATTACTTTCGCTTAGGCACTGCTTTGGTCCTCGTTTGAGGAGACACGTGACAAGGATCTTTGTTTCTGTTGTGGTATCACAGTTAGGGATTTTGGTATTTTGGATAACAGTTGAGCGGCGGAATTGTCCATCAGGATTGAACCACCGCTCGTTCCACCGGCTATTAATGAGTTGGAGGTCGAATTAGTTGATGCTGCAACCATTTGACTGACAAAACTGTTCAGAAATTGGTTGTTACTTTTGATGAGTTGATCAAGCTGCGAGGGTATCGCGGAAAGAGATCCAACAGGAGGGGACGTGTTAGATGAACCTGATAGGTGCAGTTGTTGTTGTTGCTGATTCGTTCCAGCCATCGAAAACATACTGGTACTATTGGGTAAAGAGATCGGCTTGTTGGAAGTGGCATTTATAGGCAGGGTGTTCTTAAAGATCGTTGGTCCACTCGACACAGGAGGTATCGTATTATTGTTAGTACCCGGTTTACGCGTTTTAATCAATTGTTGAAGCTCGCTGCTAGGGCCATTGGATTTATTGGAAGTGTTACTGTTACTGTTGCTGCTATTGTTGGGTATTGGTATAAGAGAATTTTGTTCTAGAATTTGATTCGGAATTTGAACCATTTTTGCGGAACTGATTGCATTGTCCAGCAAGGATTTCGAACCAGCCGTCCTGGTAGCATTTACACTTGCAGAATTGGGTGGTGATAGTTGCTGTAGCCGCTTCTGCTGTTGATTAAACTGATGCTGCATTAGATCTTGCCTTTGTTGGAGCAGTTTCTCACGCCGTAATATGCACATGCGATTGTAGTCGTGTATCGAAATGTGATACGGTTTTCCTCCGGACATTACCTGCACCAACTTCGGAAGTCTACGTCCGTCAGCAGTTTGATACAATGGACCTGCTTTTATGGTCTCCGCGCTTCCTGGTGTGATTGGAATGAGTGTCGGACGCCAAGGTTTGGACGTTTCCCGTCGTTCGGCCTCGGTCAACTGATCAGGTAGTTTGATGATCTCACGCATACCAGCTGATCCCGGCGACTTTTTGTTCTGAGATTGCGGTTGCAGTAACGACTGTTGTGGTTGAAGAAGCGACTGCTGCGGATTTGGTTGACTTAGTGCCGAGGTTGATGGTGGCTTACCGGGTGGAATTGAGGTAATTGTCACATTTTGTTTTGCATTGATGCTTATCAGCTCAGGTGGTACTAGATTTGAAGCCTTGCCCCCAGGTACAACTATTGTTTCATCTAACTTAATTACTTTACTTCCCGCGGCACCCTCAGGTTTTCCACCTGCTGATTTTGCTTTAGCATCGGTTGATAGTTTTCGTTTCAGAGATGAATCACCAGATGACATTCCACCGACTAAGTGGGGATTATTGGATTTGAGTAAACTGACCGGTTCGGTCGAAGACTTGGTCCTCGTTTTGGTAGTGGCAGTAATAGTTATCGGTGCATTCCCAAGCTGCTGTCGGATAGCACTTTTGTCAATCACTGCCACCGGAGGGGGCGTCAGAACGTTGTCAAACGACCGGAGTCGGTTCTGAACGGCTTCTGAGTATGTGGCAGCATTGTTTTTTGCTTGTGGAGAAAGGATCAAATCACCGTTGCGGAAATATTTTTCCAAGAGCACCAGATGTCTAAGAAAGCTTGACTGATTGCCATACGGTTTTTGTAGCTCTTCCCACAAGGTTCGAGTTGAGTCATCATACTGCAGGGTCGTGTTCACCTTGACCCATCCTTCGGGCGTTCTTGTCGAGGTATTGTTAAATGGAATATTGATATGAATACCTAGTTCCTCTTCTCCCGGGAATAACTCACGCATCGAAATGTTGGGATTAGCCTTCAAGGCTTTGGTCATATCGATGCTGTCGTCTTTACGGCGTTTTTCGGCTGATGCAGGCTGTTCGATGGAAACCTCTGTATCGAAAATAATTGAACTGTTGCCACTGATGTTGGCAGTGTTGGTCAATTTTGGGGCAGGTGTAATTGTTACTTCTTCGAGTTCACTCATTTGGGCACAGTTGGCATCCACTATGGAGAGATCGGTTGATTTACGGGAGTGGTGGGTTCGGCGCTGCAAGGATACCGATTCGCCAACAGGGACTATTTCGATGGTGTCGTCCTCACCGTCGGAGATGACAATGTCCGGATTCGTGACAATCCGAACCGGCTCCGCGGAAGCCAGAGCACGCTCCTGTAGTTCATTTTCGCGTTCATAAAATTGTAGCAATCTGCAGAAAAAGAAGGAAAGTCAAAAATTATCACTCTACTTTTCACAAATCGGTTCGGATGATTATTTATCCAGAACATAAACTCAAATCACCACAAACGATTAAACTTCTTCCCTCAGTTTTTGAACAATCTAATTGGAAAACTTACCTCCGGTTGTAGTTCTTGATGAACTGAGCTTTCTGGGACTTTGCATCCGGCGGTTTGAGCAACAAATTAGCATAGTATCTGCATAATTTACACACGACCAATGTTGAAATGCCGAGCTTCATTGCTATTCCTTGCTCCTGGATGAGCCGTTCTAATTGTGGAATTTCCTGTTGAAAAACAAGTAAAACAAGAACAAAGAGTTTGTAAGTTGAAATGCTGAAGTATTTTACACTCTCCCCCTTGTCACAGTCAAGAGCGTACTGTAAATTGGCGCTGCAGACCACAAAAGGAGTTAGTAAGTTGAAAATTTATTGCTTTCTCTTCCTTCCGGAGCGAGGGAGGCACTTGCACCGAAATACTTACATTGACAATGTAATAAATGTGGTTCTTAGGCAGTCGACGTTTACACATGGCGCAAATCATCAGGTGGCTTATTAGCTCGTAGTGTGCATCGCAGAGGGGTATCAAATTCGACACCGTATTGGTTTGCTCTAGGTTAATCTCAAAAATTTTGCTAATGGTTTTCTTCATCTTCAGCAACCATTTGCGACGAATAGTATGGGATGCACCAGCCCCGCAGTTTCGCACGTGGCAGGTTCCTTGAATCTTCTCTTCTACAATCTCCAACTCTTCCGCCCGTTGGACACATCCTTCTTTGGACTCTTCCGCAGCTGGTGGCAGATTTTCAGAACTTGTCCCGCTTGTGCCTGCAGCGCATTCCTCCGGGGCGTGCTTGTCATCGTGGGTGGCGTCCACGTTGCTTTGAATTTTCGCCAGAGATGAGAGCGATTTGGCCTCTGTCTTCTTCCGATACGATGGACAGTTGGCTTTTCGATCCACATGACGGAAACAAGCGTCGCACAGGCAGCTGTCAATTTTGATCTTGACTTCACCTGCAATAGATAAGATGGTTTGATATGTAGGAAACTGATATAAAATTTATGATTTGTTTTTTTCTTTTTAAATGAGTGACGGTTTCATTATCTTTTCTCTCTTAAAATTCAAAAACATTTTTTTAAACACTACACCTTTTAGTTAGTAATTTTCAATAAAGATTTAAATTAACTTAGGCAGGAGATTGACTCAATGGAGCCAAGAAAACTCTAGCTCGTTTAATTTGAAGAAATTTGACGCGTTCATTGAACTAATCGATACTCATCAATTCTTTCCTTTTTTTTTTCAAATATAACAAAAGTATTTTTTAAATAAAGGAATAGAATATTAGAATTACAATGAAGTACAACGATCTAAATATCGTTAAAATGATCAAACGAGTTTCGATTCAAAATTACCCGTTCTTAAAATTTCTCTGAATATGTTTTGAAGTATAATATGCTTGTTTTATTTGTGTCAGTGCCAGCAATTTCTGTAGAACATGGAGAGTAAGTGAGAATTTGATTCGATAAATAATGTAATAAAGTAATGTAATGCCAAAGATTCCATTTATTTATTTGTTGTTAGATAATCTGACAGTAAATAATGGGTGTCCACGATAAATTTGCATTGCTCTAACAGAATACGGCAGTAAAAGGCGTTATTTTCACATATGTTGACGAAACCACCCCCGCTGTGTCATGGATGACGAGATATATGCGAATACGAACGATTTTCTGTCCGAATTTGGTTTCATGCTATCACGCAAAGAATGTACTAGAGTAGACAAACAATGTCAAATTCGTGCCGAAAGATCTTAATCCTCCAAACGTTCTTAAGTAGTCAGGACAGTTGAAGAAAAGGAGAAATCATGGTTATATATTAGGATGGCTCAAAACATCGATTCAGTTTAATCGAACTCAATCGATTCCAAATGAGGGCCCGATACTTCTCCTGAAATTTGAGCTGAATCGGTTGCAAACTCGAACTGCAGTGGCCCTTTGAAATTTCTATGGGAATTGTTATGGGAAAACCAAAATGTTTTTTCTCGTTCTCCTAATTTTTCGGCATAATAACAAATGTTCGGAATGTTATAGTTATTCCGAACGTGGTATTTGGAAAACTTGAATTATTAATTGATTTCTACGGCAATAACTTTCTAATATTAATGATCAGCAGTATTTAGGACAAAACTGCTGGCAGCTCCCCGGGACCCTATTCTAAGCACGGGGTAAACGTTAAACTACAACGCTCATATTTTGCAGTATGATTCTTCACTGGATGAAGACCATGCTGCAAAAAATGAGCATTGTAAGTTATCGTTTATCCCGTGCTTGGAATCGGGTCCCGGCGAGCTGAAGCAGTTCCCTACTATAGTAACCTTTGTTTTTTTTTTTATCCATTCGTGGCACTAGACAGACCAATGTTGGCTGCTGAGCATTTTCGAAGAACATCGTCTCACTAATTAATTAATATCTAACTATCTAACTATTGAAAGGTGGACATTCACAAAGACAAAGATGGATACATTTTTTATAAGCACAGGATGCACAGGATGGATCATTTGTGTATAGCATAGAAGATTAAGGAGAATGAGAACAAATAGTTTGGTTTTCCTATATTAATTCCCATAGAAACTGCAAAGAGCCAGTGCGGATCGAATTCGCAATCAATTGAGCTCAAATTTTGAGAGAAGAAGACCTGATTTGGAGCATTGAACTACCCTGATAGACATTTATATTCATTAGGATTCATAATGGCAATCAAGCCGTCGTATCCAAAGAAAACTAATCGGACTGAAGAAGCCCCTCGCAAATTTTTAGCGCAAGCGTTTCTTAAAATATGTAAAAAATATTAGGTGACACAATTCAGTATTATAGTTCACACATTACAATTATCTTGGAGTTGGAAGCATACTCAAAAGAAAGGTTATTCCATCCACAAATTCCTACGAATGAGCGTAAAAATCGAGATTTCTCAATTCTCAAACAAAAAATAAATAAAAAATAAACTACAAGGGACAGCCCAATGAGGTTGTACGCAAAGGTGGCGTAAAACTAAATGAAAACGTAAATGTTATAATCATTTGTTTCAATATTTCGTGACGGTCGCTATTTGTGAAATTTCTATTTGGCATGCTGCTCTTGGCATACGCTTGCTTTATATTTGCGCTTTGGAATAATATAGAGACCGTTTAAATTTTCGAGCCGTGTTAGCAATTGTACAAAATTTTTTAGATATTCGGCAAATGAAAGCTGAAACTTTTTAAGCCACCGCTGACTTCCAATTGACAAGAATTTGGAACGGTATGTTTAGATATGTTCCAATTCAAACAAACTCTTTAACTGCGAAAATTAAATTGGTCGTCCTAAATTTGACGGATTTTAAATGGTCCATGTTTGATCGATCTTTTTTGGACCTGTCGTATGGCCCATTCACATCAATGAATGACAATTCATTAGCCAGCAATACTAGCGTCATATTTGCAACAGTCGTTAGCATACAATTGAAATCAATTATCTGCTAATTACTAGTAACTGGTCATGCTAATGTTGCTATTGAATGCATTATTTACACACATTAGCGATTATAACGGCTTATACCGTTCATACCACTCAACCGCCTTACCAAAAGATGGCTGCCAACTAGACCACACTCATTTTGCTCGTGGCTGACTACAATTTCACCACTGACTTGGTTAACCGACTGCATAACCAATGGCTGCCTAGCCAAAGGCGATACAGCCATCAGCTACCTGGCAAATGGTTGCTCGCCAGAGCACCCTCCAGGGTACTTGTCACTGCCAGCTGTCAATTCAATACTGGCTCATTGCCGCTCTGAACAGCTCCGAGGTTATATAGAGAAATATTTGCAATCGAATGGAGCAAACATTTTGAAAATGTTTGGAGAAACGACTGAGAAATTAACGCTCAAAACCTGACGCTTGCAATAGTTTTTGTTAAATTGTAGCCCAGTACATATAGAAAACAAAGACGTAGTCCTACGTCAAAAAAAAAAAAAACAAAAACTTATAATGGACCTAAAATTACGAACGTAGGGTAACGGGATGCAATGTTGGGCTAGCTTCTTCATTCGGCCTATGCATCATATATGTCAGATATCGCTTAATGATGAGACGAAGTTGCTGCATCCACGAATAGACCCAACGTGGTGCTTATAGACCATACTCGTCGATGGTTTGGACTCAATAAAGTTAGTTGGTCAATTTTCGATGGTTCAGAAGAGCAAAAGACTCATCAAGTGTGTCTATGCAAAGGTATAACTAGTGGAATATCGTTTCCAGCTCAATTACTTTATGAGTTATAATTAATATTGAACACGACCGCTGCATGTTAGGCTGCATCAAGTGACATGTACCCTATTAATGTCTACTGTCCACCCTAAGTCCAGGTTAATTGAAATAAGCACTGAACAATCATGTTAGATACTAGCCTCGTATTTCAATTCATTCTTAAGATTTGAAAAATAAAACAGCAAAATTTTAATTCAAATTTAACTACAATCCTGTACTACAAAGGGTCGTATCAATGGACGCAGTAGTGTTTAAATCCCTCAACAAAAAACTATAATCCTGAGTTCTAAGTTTTTATAAATATTTATAATACTTATCAGCCATCGATACCAAACAAATACTTTGTAAACCTTTTCGCCTATTACATTCTTAGCGACTTCTAACTTGATGAAATCCACTGCAGCATCATATTGAAAGGTTACAACACACTTAGATATTATCAATTTTACACGAGACGTGTAATTCAAATTTGACTTACGTCAAGGAATGTAAACAATGATTTCATGTAAGATTCAACAGAAGCAGCTCGATAAAAGGTGTGTTTTATTGAATTGATTTTCTAGTCTCTTTTAACTGATTCATATTTCCTATTTACATGACATTTTGGAGAAACTTCAACATCAGTCTGCAAGAAATCAACTATTTTTTTAATCTAGAAGTACATAGAATCGTTGGTTTTTGTCATTATGTTAAAATTCAACCGTTCTCTTCTGAATGGCGTAATTTTCGAGGGATATACGCTTGCATTAACTACCCCGATCTTCAAGTCCGGTAGTATTCGAAGCAGGGAAAACTATCGACCCATCTTGATCCTCAAATGATATAGAGGTAGAGTAGTAAGTAGCAAGTAGAGCGTATGGCTTTTTGTCGGAGGTCCCTCTTCTCTTTTCAGATATTAATATATAGATCTTACACAGTTTGAAAGAAACGTGTAGTTTTCTGCGTTATCTAATGCACACAAATTTGGCATACATTAATGCGATATTTCATGTCACTGTAAGCCAGATGTCACCTAAATCAGGCGTGTTGTATGAAAGATTGCAAACAATTAAGACAAAGCAATACTTCGATGGCAGACCAATTCCCGTCTGATAAATCGTAAACCCAAGTTTTTGGATTACTTGCATAATTGAGTTTTTTTTTCTCAAGGTTTGTTTTGCTTATACTTAAGTACTGCTTATACCCAAATACTCAAGCATGACAAAAATCTAAGATACATTTTTAAATAGTCAAATCAGCACAGAGCGTAAAAGCCACAATCTTGAACCCTCTAGTAACCCAACAACCGTGGAAACTATAATAGAGCCACTATTATAGGGCATCCGGAATCTGTCCCATTGAATTGGAATTGCTAATGAAATTCTGCAAATTTTCTTTCTGATCCAGTCCTGTTGCATACTCATATTTATGCACACTCATAAATCATGATTTACCAATCCAAGACTGTTAGTGATAATCATAAGATTTATACATCAACGATTATTTCAAGTATATAAAGAAATGGTATAATCGGGGGCGACCCAGGTTAACATCCATACCTCTCACGCCAAAGTCACGAGTTCAAATCTCACCCCCGGACAAGCTACAAAAATACCTAAAAGGTATTCGAGTGACTACGACGGGAGATGAACCAGCCCAGGGTTAATAATCTCGATAATCAAGGAATATTTTAAAAAAAATGGTACAAAAATGATTGATAAATAGTAGGATCAAATTCGGGTCCAATATAATTTTTCATAACTTTTTTTGATTGCATTAGGAAGGTTAAAAAGTTCCTTGTCTGGCAAGCAATTTGCAGTTGGGACTGAAAAACGAAGTTTTCGTAAATGCTGGGACCATGAAAATTTAACAGAAGGAGTGCCTACGAAAGATCCTACAGTCTGCTGTGGTGCATATTTGACTTGACAAGCTGCCACCACTGTTTCCAATTATATGAATCCGGTTCCTACTCCAGAACATAGGCCAATTGAGGAAAACTAGTTAATTGCGAAGACTCTGAAGAAAAAGGGTGGAACTGCAATTGACTTGAAGGATTTCCAGCTTAAATGGAATTGTGCACACTCTAGGTCATAATTTATCAGTAATACAGATTTGAGCCGTTAACAAAGATTGTTTCCAATCAACAATAATTATTGTCAGACCCGACAAAACCACAATACATTTTATAAAATAATGATGATTAGAAAAAATGCAAATGAATGTAAAAATAAATGTCAATGGATTTCCATCCCTGGATTGTTTGCTATCCTATTTGGTTAAAAGCATATAAAACATTTTCTGCAGTCGACAACATTGTGATACAAAGAGTATAATTTCTTCTTTTAACTGTTTTTTTTTTTCGTTCTTTCCAACGAACCTTCGTCTATTCTCTGCTTAGTATTCTAGAAGCACTTCCACAGTTATTAATTGAGAGCTTTCTATGCCAAACTAATGCATCAATTTGCATATTGTGTTGACAAGAACATATTATATGATTTTATCTTGCAGAAAAAAATGTGGTATTGCGTTTGTGTGATTGAAGAATATTAAATACATGAAAGCGGCAACATTCTACTCATGTTAAGTAGAACTTCAAAAGAAATCTATTGAAGGTCACTCATTAATGTTTTAATTATAAATGTGAAAAGAAAGAATGGTTATATTGACAAATAAACTGTCAACAACGTACAATGGGTTAGTTCGTAATAAACAGCTTATAAACATAAGTTAAAAATAGTTTGGAAAAAATAAAATGTTTCATTAATGCATGTAATTTGTATGTTTTAAAAATTTGTCTTACTTAGTCTGTACATAGGCCCTAAAAACGTGTTTTGCACTGAAAATAAAGGAAACATACATTTTAGAGAATTATTCAAAATCCGGTTAAAAAACAATGTTCGAAAAAGAAGCAAAATCCCAATTTACACTATATGCCTTGTTGTAGTCTATTAGTGGTTTTGAAGATCGATTTCAGAAAACTGTGAATAAAACTATAAGTTCTACGGTGGTATAACATCACCCGAAAATCCCTTTCCCGGAATGCTGCTATCCGGAACAGTCCATGTCCCGGAATAGTAAATTTTCTGGAGCGACATTATCCGGAAAACCGTTTTCCAGAAAAACCTCATTCTGGAAAACCTTTTCTCAAATAGATCTTTGACGTTCTTTCTCAACGAGCTTTCGTCTGCTTTTAACTTCGAATTCAAGAAGCTCTTCCACATTAATTGAGAGCTTTCAATGCTAGCACCAATGTATGGAATTGTATATTGTGTGGCAAGAACAATGATACTCTATGCACAGGAAAGAATAGCAAGTTTTAATATTAAATCTGAAATTCAGTATATCCCAATTTGTTGTTAGTTTGATTGAAATAAAAGTGTAAATAACAAGAACAATAAAATATACTGTGTAGTAGCAGAACGGAAAAGTAACAAATCTAGTTAATAAAATAATTGCTTCACGTGAAGAAGTTTAAACCAATGTTTTAATAAAATTCTCAGAATAGAAATAAAAATGAAACAAGTGGGTAGAAATCGGTTGAAATTATTACAGTGACACCGTAAAAAGTGAAAGAGAACGAGAGTTTTGCGAGAAATCATAGTTTAAAACTGTACGAAAAATGTTCCTAGTTAGATTTGCTGGGAATACTTTTTGTTTTTTGTTTTTAACTTTCAACTTAAAGGACCACCCTGATGGATAATGAGAGAATTGCCCTTATATTTTAACAGTGTCCTACAATGATATATGATTTGTCTTCAAAATTTCATTGAAATTCTCAATCTTAAGATTTTGTTTAAATTTTTCGACATTTAGTGAGCCACCCCAATGAATTATCACGAATCAAATGTAGACAATGGCTTACGATGATAAAAGAGGTGTTAAAATACTATTGTTTTCAATATTCCATTCAAAATCTGATTTATTTTTTAATTTTTGACAAAAAGGATCACCCTAATGGAAAAGAAGTAAGCCACCATAATTAAATATCACATATTAAATGTAGACAATGGCTGAAGATCATATAAGAGAGGTTTCAATACTATTATCTTCAACATTGCATTCGAATTCAATTGTTTTTTTTTTATATTGTTTTAAATTTGCCAACAAAAAGGACACTTATGAAAAATAACCCTAATGAAGTACTACATATTACATGCTAGCAGTTGCCAACGATGATATAGAATATGTTTAACTACTATTGCCACGAATATCTCGGATTCAAATCCTTCATTTCAGATTCAATTCACTCTCCCGACTCGAAAATTGTCTAAGAAGGTTTATTTTTTTCAACATTTTTTTTTTTTTGAGATAACACCCGAAGGTTTCATACATTTCTAAGAAAAAGGAATGTATCGAAAATAAGCTATCAACGTACATTTGCGTAGTACGCGTGCATTTGTGATGGTTTCAATGTGTTCATCGGAGCATGATGTACGTTTGAGTGTTATCTTTCGTTTGTTTACTTGTTTGCACGGTTTAAATTCTTCGTTTTCAAAATGTCGCGCATTGAAAAAGACGTGACAATTAAGGTTTAGGACACATGGCTACGTGAAAAGGGTGTAACTATGCGACAATTGGCGAAGCGCTTTGGAACACATCACGCAAGTGTAAAACCCATCATAACCAATTTTGGGGAACACTGTTCTTTGGATGAACTGCCAGAAAGAGGCAGAAAACCCCAAACTGGATCAGAAGATGGTACCCTAGTAGCACATTTGTTGCAAATGAGTTAAGCTTACTTATATGTGACGCATTCTTGTCATAATCAAGTTGCTGTTACTTGTTTTGATGGTTGTGTGCTGCTCGGGTAACTCTAATTCGGAAGAACAAATTAATGTCGATATGTGATTAGGTCAATAAAGCGGGAACCAGCGTCGGAATGATTCAACGTATCAAGATACGGATAAACCTGAAGACCTTAAAGTAGCAGAAAATCGCCAAACAAAGAGCAGAACAGAAAAAAAGGGAAGTTTTGCAGCATGTATTTTGATGGACAACGAGACCTATGTCAAAAAGAACTCAAAAACCCTTCCAGGTCCACAACATTACGTTGCCGTCGTAGAAGAGGATGAAAACGATGCAGACAGGCCGATTCAGGTGGAGAAGTTTGGTCGAAAAGTGCTGCTATACTAGCAATATGTTCTACCATTTTTTACACTACCGGAACAATCAATGCGGAAATCTTTCGATCTGAGTGTCTGCAGAAGAGGTTGCTGCCTTTATATCAAAAGCATAATACCCATCCACTGTTTTGGCCGGATTTAGCGTCGGCGCATTACTCCAAAACAACTCTCAATTGGCTCACGGAAAAGGGTATAGATTTCGTTGAGAAAGACATCAATCCGCCAAATTGTCCTCAGCTTCGGCCCATCTAACGCTATTGGCCGATTGTGAAGAGGGGCTTCAAAAAGACTGGTAAAGCAGCTGAGAATATGCAAGAGCTAAAAAAAATTGGACTAATGCGTCCAAAATATGTGATGAAACACTTGATGAAAGGTGTTCGATCAAAAATTCACAAATTCGTGAAAGAAGAACATTAATTTCATCCGGTCTTCCGGTACGGTTCAATCCCGTATAAAAAAGAATCATCCATTTGTTTGAATAAAACATAATTTTTTGTATGATTCGAAAGAAAAAAAAACTATGTGGATAACTTATTTTCGATAAATTTCGGAAATTTTAAGTAAGTACCACTTTCTTGGGAGATTTTTCATGTGTCAAAAAAGTCGAACTTCGATCGCTTTGGGGGTCCACTTAACGAAATCCGATTGAATTCAAATTTGAAGAACTTTTTTCGAGGCGACGAAACTTTTGAGCAGTACAGTCAACTTTTGTTCGGTGCACTAAGTCCGTAGCCACCCTGGTGATAGACTTTCGTTAATCGGGCTGACTATCAAAGCTGAAAATGCATTGAAGGACACACCGATTGTGTTATTAGAAATCATATTAGAAACGTTGCAAGATTTTCCATATATATTTACGATAAGCATGGATACAGGTAAAGCTATGGAAGGTTCCCAAGGATTTGGTTCAAAAATGATCATGAAACAGAAGAACAATATGCTGACCCTGGTGGAAAAGGTGCGCATAATTGTGGATTTCGAAGCGGAAGGCGGAACGCATGATTCCCTGGGGGAAAAAAAAGTCGAAAGACGTTTAAGGAGCAGCCGTTCCCTCTATTGGACGAAGCGCTTTACGTCTGGATTCTGCAGAGTGGCAGTCAAACAATTTGTTAACGGTGAATATCCTGAAAACGAAGGTAGAGCTTTTGTTTAAGATGTTGCAGGATCGCGGACACTGTGTGATGCACAGTTTCTATACTTCTAACGGTTGGATGCATCGATTTAAGAAACAGTTTCGATTGCGCGTAAAAGCCGTAGCAGGGGAAAAGGCATTGGCTGATATTGAAGCGTACCTTAATATATTTTTTTTGTTCATTAGAGAGGCTTTAAATTTTAAAGAATTCATTCGCCTCTAGCTTACCTTAAATTTAGGAAGATTCTGAATACGAAAATACAAAAGATGCAGCTTTCTTGTTCTTCTTTTAGCATTTCAAGCTTATTGCTTTCACAATTTGCTTATTGCTTGCTCTCAACTTATAGTGTTTTAAATGCACGTCCACAGTTATTAATTGAGAGCTTTCGATGCCAGGTACAATTTTTGCATTACTATTATTGTGTGGCAAGTACAATCATACCCTATGCCCAGGGAGTCTAAAAATTCCTAGACCAGACCAGGAATCGAACCCAGCCACCTCCAGCATGGCATTGCTTTGTAGCTGCGCCTTTACCGACTGAGCTAAGCGAGGACCCCCGCAGCTTTCTTCATCTCAGGTATTTAATGCAACGAATCTTCATCCTGGCTACAGGCTCTGTTATTTCCTGTGATGAACCTGTAACAAGTGGACGGAAGCAAAATAAAACAAGGTATACGATTATACCATGCTCGAACATTGACAGGACTCTAAAGCTTCAATTGCTTTTCATTGGTATTGCTGCTAAGCCACGAGGATTCGACATGGAAACACTACCACTCTCATTCTGTCATTACGAGAAAGCTTGGATGACCCGACAACTGTCCCGTCAATGGGTTCATGACGATTTTTTTCAATCGAGCAATGGTTGGAACCTAAGCCGTTAGTTGTGCTCGATAACAGTACCAGTCATCACGATCTTGGCAATTCTCTGCAGAGTGACGATGGGCTGATTCAGGTGATCTACCTTCCTCCAAATGTAACTTCGGAGTGTCAACCGATGGACCAATCAGTTATTAACGTAGAGAAGCGGAAGTACAAGAGAAAACTTATGTTGAAGTTGATTTTGAAGAACGAACATTTGCCTTTCGAAGAACGTTTGTAGAAGATTACCCTTGAGCAATGTATTTCATGGTTGGCTACTTCTTGGGATGACATATCTATAAGAACCATCCGAAATTCTTGGAGAAAATTGATAGATGATTTGCCGAATTGCAGTAGAGAAGATGACGATGAGGATTGAAATCCACTTGTTGCGAGTATCGATCATCTTCCAGGAACAACAACATCTGATCAGGATATTGAACTTTGGTAAAAGGATCAGGTGTATGATGCCAAACATATCCCAGATTGGGTAACAAGAGAAGTTTTCACAGACGAAGAGATCTTGTCATCAGTCCTGATGATGATAATGTTGTTGTTGTTGATGATGATGATGATGATGATGATGATGATGGTCCCACCACTACAAAGGTTTGAGCTAGACGATTTATCTATTAGATAATTTATTTGAAAACTGCTTCAAAAACTGCTTGCTTTACAGCGATATAATTAAGAAAAGCTTAAGAAAAGTCAACCACAAAAGTTCGCAAGTATTTCCAGCGATCAGGACATCCTTTAACAATTCAAATCATAGAATCCGGTATAAGGACAAAAGACAAGCCAAATCCGATCCTGCCCGGTACAGAGCCAATGCGGTTCCAACACTAACAAAACCGCATAGTCCTCAACAAAGATCAACACAAAATGCACGAAGAATGGCTAGAAAAGGCAGAGGACGGTAACAACTCCTTTGATTCTTCGGTAAACAACGCTGAAGGTCCAGACTTTGGCGATGAAATCAAGTCAATTGATTATGTAGTTCGCTACATGAAGCACGACACAGCAGAAGGCACAAAAATTATTGAAGCTGAATGGCTGAAACGAACATGTTGAAGAACTTTTCTTTTATTTTAAATGTTAAGTTTTGTTTAATCGTATGAAATAAAACTTCTTTTAAATAATATAACTCAATTTGAGTCGATTTATTCAATTATAATTTTTAATTTTATGCATTCTAAAAGTGCATTCAAGAGTGACCCTTTGAACAAAATTATGCGGTGTCAGATATGACGCTTGACTTTGATTTAGTTGGGCCATAGCCCGATTAATGGGAGCCTGATTAAAACGTAGCCCACCTAAAGATAGCCCAACAAGCGAAATTCAACTGTACGCTTTTTGCAATTCAAAAAGTCGATTTTCATTGGCACCCTAATGGACGTTTCAGAAAATTATATCGGGTTGCTTGGTGCAAGCAGCGCTGTAAGTAGTCATTTCGACCCAATGCTATTTATTTGCTGATGATTCGTTCCAGAAGCAGGTTTTCAAAATGTCACGTAAGATGATTTGCTGAATTTTGAATGTTGTTGAATAAATTGCTGTGCTTGATTATTTTCATAAATTTGTCTCGCAATGTATTGCTCTAAGTTTAAAACCTAAGACGTGAGAGCGCAATATCATCATTGAATATCATTTGATTATGGCAGTGAATATAACACTTTTCATATATCAGTTAGGCCATGGCACTGTTAGGCAAATTTGTTGAATTAGTCAAAATCTACAAATTTATCATACACCATATTCATAAATTCAGCTTCTTAAACAAGCTATCGGTAAATTTATCCAAATGGACGATAAGACTTTTAACAACACTGGCTGCAAGTGTGCACATCTGATTTGCATTTTTCAATACACACATCAGCAGCCAACTAAACGTGAATAGAAAATCTAAAATTCCCAGTTAATAAATAGGAGTGATAGCAATGGAGAAGTTTAAAATTTTCATAAAATAGTTAATGTGCTCTTAACTAAATCAAAGCTTTCCAGAATCAAGCAGTAATATAAATTAAATTTGCAATAAAACACAAGTTCCAATCGAAGTATTCCATAAACATTTTTATTAATATCATTAGGAAAAATCCAGAGAGCAATAAAAATGAAAAATACGCAATAAAAATTCTTAAGTTTTTCATAAATTTGAAAATTAAATTTTTTTTTTTGAAAGATCTGTTAAGTTGAATTGAGTGTTCTAATGAAACAAACAATATAAATCGGTGGGTTAGCTTGGTTTCGATGAATTTTGTACACCTATTTATTGGCTGTTAATCATTTTTACAGTATTCCAGTACCACTCAACATTCAAGCGTAATGATTTCATAGGAAAATGTATGAGGTAAACTTACTCGCAAGGATGTTCTGCTGTCGCTCGCTGGATTTCATAGCAGCAATGTGGCAAGGAGTATCGTAGAGGCCAAACTTGCCGCCACAGTAGAAGCACTGGTCTTGACATAATCGTTCGGGGTGCACATTGAACGAAGAGGCTTTCTCCGGAATAACCAAAGCCTTCTGGACCACTTCCTTAACTGCTGATTCAGCAACAACTTCCGGTAAGGTGACAACATCTGCAAAGAAAAGAAGGACATTGTAAATTAAACAATTATAGAAATTAATGGTTCTTTTAAGCTAAGGACGTGGAGGCGTCACCTGATGAATAATCAACAAATCATCACCGTGTTCCTTTTCCTTCGTGTAGATCCGTCCTTCCCTCTGGCATCATCGTTGGGTCATTAATTCAAACCCCCACAACAGCGCCAGCGGTGGCACACTCATTATAATTCACCCCCTTATTTTTCGCTTTAGGATCAAGCCAGACCTTGCCGAGCACAGCTTCCCCCAAGGGCATTGAACGTGAAAAATCCACGTGACAGCAAAAGCATTGTCGGTGGAAATTTCATGACTACTGAATGAATGATTGGAACGATCGTTGGACAAACAAAAAAAAAAGGTCAGCTTTTAATACCCCGTAATTCAATATTTTGATAGGAAATTTTGCGTCCTTCTTCCAGTCGTTGTATCATTTTAAAAAGGAAGACATCGAAGATATTGACACGGTGTCTAGCTCTGGTGACAGGTTCTTTCTTTTGTGAACTTTCGATTTTATCGTTCGTGAGGACTTCTTATTTTTGCTCTTGCTGATTACGTGATGGCAATTTAATGGTGCTGGATGTGACAATCTAAATCAATAAATGGATCAAAGAACGTGATACATTTACACTGATTCGTTGTCAGTTTGCGAATTGTACTGGAAATGGCCAGTAGACATTCACTGGTGTTTATCTAACTCACCCCAACGCCACAAGAGATGTCAACGAGGCAAGGCGATGACAGATGACCTTTACGATGCCGAATTTTTTTTTCAGACCGTTGTATACGCGATGTTGGTGCATTGGTGCTGATTCAGCACTATTACCAGCCCAACTGGTAGGCTGGAATGTCTGTCAGTTGTTTTTGAGATGGGCAAGCTGGTAGAAAATGGTTTTCCTTATGCTAACTTCTCGTTTACACAGGCGATAGCAGCATTTTGATTTAAAAACTTGAAAAAATTATTTTGATTTTGAAACTTGTAATTTTTTCGTCGCATCATTGAATAGAAAAAAATGTCGAATTTCAATAGATGCTTAAAATTTCATCTCGTTCAATTGCAAGCCAAAATTGTTTGCAAACTAGAGCGTGCATTAAAAAAGGGACTAAATGTTCAGATTTTTCATTAGATTACCCTGCCACCTGGTGGTCGGTCCACCGGTCAGTAGTCAATATATACTAGTTGCCAATATACTGTGAACATTTGACAGCTCCATCAGTTTGTTCACGGCAGCTTTGGCGAGAACAGTGAAACAACTTCGATCTATGGTTTGTTTGTACCGCCTGCTCCGTGCGGGCCGGCACTTCCTGTCGGCCGGATACGATCGCGGAAACATCTACAAGATTCTGGCACTTCTTAGGCCGTTCGACCGTTTTAAGCTACCGGAGGATTAAACAGAAGCTCAAAAGGACGACGGAAGGCAAGGTTCTTTCCGAACGTTGGGCCGGGAGGTCGGTGCGACCGGCCAAACGGTCAAGAAGTATTTGGCCAAAATATATATCCACATGCGGGAGCGTCAGTCTTAGCCAGCCGTGTCGGAGAACCAAGCGAAAACCCAGAAATAACGGCTGAAGATTCTGGTCAAAGAAGTCTTCCCGGCGAAGCGGTACGTGGTGGCATGCCAACCCTCCCAATGTGCCCCTGCTCCACCCAATCGAGAAGTTCTGGACCACTTTGAAGAGGAGAGTATATTCAAATAATTTTATGGCCGAAACGACTTATGATTTGTTCAAACCGGCGACCAATGAACAGAATAATATGCCTACAAGCTTATTTTTTTCACCTATGGCCAAAGTTCCGGCTAACTGCCGCAAGGCAGGGAGTAAATAGAAGTATCTTTCGTGAAGTTTTTAATTTATTAATGAACAAAATGCAATTCGCTTTTTTAAAATATCTGTTTCCGTTCTTTTTTACCATCCATCGGAATAAAAAAGTCGCTTTGTTTATGCGCAATTTATCTTACAACCGAGCTGATTTAGGCGATGTTTAGCCTAAATTTACATGAAATATCCCATGAATTTATGTCAAATTTAGCATTCCATATATGTGTAAAAAATAGCATAAGAAAAAACATGTTTCATTCAAACTGTGTGGAGATATGTCTGTGATTTTGAGTTCAGCTTGAGTCTTCATTATAGATAACAGTTACTGCACTTCAAACTTGACCATTTTTCCGGAAATCAGCTTTTGCTTGTAATATTCTGTTTATACATAATTCATGATATACATGGCATTATTGAGCACGATTAATTGTATTCATATACACAATTCGATCCAAAACTAAACAACATGACAATCAAAGCATAATAATGACAGTTCCAAAATTTAAATGAAGAATATAGTTTTCCAAATTTAGAATTCATTAACATAACATAAATATTACTTTTGAATGTTAAAAAAAACATATGGTTCAACGGAGACGCATAGTGGATAAGAAGCAAAATCGACACACGTTTATTTCAGTGTACTAGTATTAAAGATTGTACTGGAAAAAATTATGAAATTTTGAAGTTAAACTAGTTTAGAGTATACTTTTTACATGTGTTAAACTTTTTCACAATCTGTCAAGTGGTTATCGAAATGGCTTCCAAGCAAGAAGTGCTTCGACAAAAAAATATTGTCGTAGTCGTGGAAATTCTAGGTCAGTCCCACACAGAAAAAAATAATGAATTTTAAAAGACGCGTAAAATTTCCCCTCGTTTAATTGCAAGCCAAAGCAAGCGTTAAAAACATATTTGTTTGCAATACTTTATACAGCATACAACATTTTTTGAAATCTTCCATAAAACAGACCTGATTCCAGCGATATCTGGCTTAAATTAACATGAAAGATCCCATTAATCTATGTAAAATCTAGCATTCCCTTTATGTGCATTAGATAACGCAGAGAATTCAATGTTTCTTTCAAACTGTGCACAATTTGATCGTAGAACAGTAGGGAATCGTCAATACGGCCGTGTCCCGTGTGTTAAAGTCGTTCAAGGAGACCTAGACGACCCAGCGGCGAGCTGGTAGCGGAAGAAAAGCGAAGACAACCGACCCCGTGAACGCAAGGAAGGTAAGGGATTACTCCAAGCGCAAACCGAAACGTCCGATTCGGGACGTGGCCAAGAAGGTCAATTCTTCCGTCGGGTTCGTCCAGCAGACAATGAAGCGGGCCGGATTTCATGTCTTCAAGGTCAGGAAGTCGCCTAACCGAACCGAGAAACAGAATATGGTGGCCGAACCCCGCGCCAGGAAACTGTACTGCGAGTGGTTGGTGCAGTCGAAATGCACAACGTAGTGGACAACGAGACGAAGCGAACGCCAAGCAGATCCCAAGCAGTACCGGCACCATCAATCATCAAATATATAAAGAAGAATGCCTCCAGAGTGCCTCCGGTCCCACGAAGGTGACACTCTGTTTTGGTCGGATCTGACATCGTGCCATTACGCGAAACCTGTGATAGAGTGGTACGAAGCCAACGATGTCGTAGTATGAACTTCGCCCAATAGAAAAATTCTGGTCGATTATGAGAGGTAAGCTCCGGAAAACAGGGAAGGTCTTCAAAAACTACAAGGATTTGAAGAAAGAGTGGATGAAAGTGTGTAAGAAAGATGGCGCAAGTGTTGAACCAGGATTTGATGGCTAGCGTTAAGTCCAAGGTGCCGGAATTTAGCCAAGGAGAGGAGGTTGAACAAACCAACTTTGCAAAAAACATAGCTAATATGTGTTTATTTATTCCCTGAGAGTATCAAAAATATTCGGCTTAAATTTTTGGTGATCATTTTTGTCGGTTGCATTTTTTCGAGTACAATCTTTAATTAAAGGTTGAGAAAAAAAAATACAATTTTCTATAAGTCACCATTTGATCACATTTCTGTAGGTCATTTCTTTTTTGCGTTATATCTATAAATAAAACAAGAATTGATCCTACAATGTTGAGGTCTGACCGTTCTTACCAAATTTAATTTACTATATGATTTACGGTCACGGTTCCGATAGATTGTCCATATGCAGGCATACTTCGATATAAAGCAACTTTATTTTCCTGCTATTATCGTCGATTTTCCATTAACTATAACTCTTTCTTACAAATCAATATTGTCAATAGATTGGGAATGGTCTATCTATCTAAGAGTGATATCACTTTTCTAAAGAGGGGCCAAAAAATTAGGTTGCTTTACATCGAAGTATGCTTGTATGAGCCATGTGGTCTTAGGCACTTGATTTTACCACCAATGAATTGGTTATTGAATTCTCAGGTGATTTAAGGTTGATAGGCTTTACTCCAAGTCAGAAACAGTACACTTCCCACTTGTCAGCAACTTTGTAATTATTTATGTCATATGAAAAACTCCACAATTACCAACAAATTTTGTGAATTTTGTGAAAGACAATTTTTGTTTTTAAATATCAGTCTTAGGCTGAAAAGGTATCTTAGCGTTTAGCTTCACATTCTAGACCAGTTTGATTATGTAGATATCAACAAAAGATCTCTTAAAGTCAAGGGAATCAAGGTCCAAAAATCACGCCTGAGAAACACAAATCTAATATTAGAATTTTATTATTATAATGAACCGTTCCTTCAAGAAATAGAAGAAAGATTCTAATGAATCTATCTAACTATCTATAAATCTACCTAAATCTAGGTGCAGTGAAAAATTAATTATTTTATCCATTTTTCATTTAATTTTTATTGTTTGCAACAAATTTTCACATATGCAAATTAATCCACCTTTAGTTAATGAATTGATTGATGTTGATATTAGTGAACATTTTGTTGCTATTCTGAGCATACTAATTAGGCGCGCAACTAAATTCTCGCTGTTTGCCGTAGATGGCTCTAGCAGTAAGAGCTGGTCGATTTTGACGTCATGATCCAAGGTAAGACATATAGTCAACAAACCGCTTTGAAACATTAGTGATTTTATTTTTGCACTAGTTTTGTGAAAATGCGTAATTTTATGTCAAACAGTCGTAATTTGCGCGAAGTGTTGATTTTCTTCATCTATTCCAAGAAAACGGCAACTCAAGCGCAACGAGAGCTCCAAAAAGTGTACGGAGATGCTACTTTAAGCATAACTAGTTTAACTTCAAAATAATTTTGAACGTAGCAGCAACAGTAACTTTAACTACATCAACTATAGAAGCACCAGCCATATCAACCACCTTAACAACAATCGCAGCAATAATCATAATCACAGTATCAACGAACTTCTCCCTGATAGAGATAGAAAATTTTACTGACTCGATCAAACCAACTTCTTCACCTCAGACACAAATAGGAACTGAAATTTTGGTATATTGCCAAAATTTCAATCGAATGAAAGGTTCCGCTAAGATTAAAGAAATCCACAACAAAATTTTGTGTTGTTCCTTCCCAATAATTCTGGCAAATGAAACCAGTTGGGATGAAAGTGTTCGGAGTGAAGAAGTTGTTGGCAATAATTACAATGTTTTTAGGGATGACCGTAACTTTCACATCATTTCCACAAATTTCAGTTCAAAAATCATCACGGCAGAAAAATGTAAGGATTTCGTACGTGTTTGGGTAAAAGTGCATATGTCGGGGGAAACACACGTATTTGCCTCTGTTTATTTTCCTCCGAACAATGCTCGCAAAGGCTCATATGAAAAATTCTTTAGTATTGCCGATGAAATTTCGGCCAATCTTACCCCAGAAGTGAAAATTCACATATACGGGGATTTTAATCAACGTAGTATTGACTTCTTTCCAGACACAGATAATGAAAGTATCTTACTTCCAGTCGTTGGGGAAAATGAAACACTGCAGTTTATAGTTGACAAAACTGCCAGTTTAGGGCTCAATCAAATCAGTCAATTTAGGGCTCAATCAAATCAATCATGTAAAAAATCAGCAAAATTTCTATTGAGATTTTTTATTGACAAATATTCAAGAAGACTTCTGTGTGGCCGAATCTCTTATTCCATTATGGAAAAATGAAGCATTTCACACAGCAATTGAGTTTTCCTTATTTATACACCAATACCAAAAACCCGACGACATCGAATATGAAGAGGTCTTTCAATATAATTTGGCAAACTTCGACAGTTTTAGGCATAGGCTAAGTATTATTAATTGGCAAACGATTTTTATAAACGACGAAAATGTCGAATCTTCTGTTGCATTTTACAAATTGTTATTCGAAGTTATAGTTGAACATGTACCATTGAAAAGAATAAGGAGACAAAGTTATTCAAAAAACCCAATTTGGTATAATGAACAAATAAAAAAAAATAATAAACTGCAAGCAAAAAGCACATAAAGTATACAAAAGAAATAGTAGCAACGAGAATCTGGTAAATTATTTGAATCAAGCTAAATCAAGCCGTAAGTATTACCTTTGATGAGTACAACTCAAAAACCGAGTTAGAGATAAAATCAAATCCAAAAAAATTCTTTAGCTATGTAAAAACGAAATTGAAATCTGAAAATTTTCCATCAAAAATGTTCCTAGATGAAAATGTGGGGTAGACAATATATTTGCAACTTTCTTCCAAGATATATATATACCACATTTTCTGAAACAGATCGTGATCGCAAAAATATTTCGGTTTCTTTTCAGAATTTAGTAGAGATATTAGTGTAAAAAATATAAATGTGCATGACATAAGAGAAGCATTGAAAAACTTAGATGTCTCCAAAGGATGTGGGTCCGATGGGATTCCTCCCATTTTTTCTGAAAAACTTAGCTTCGGAGCTTACAACTACCTTGTTTTGGCTTTTTAATACGTTGATCGAATCCGGTATTTTTCCCAACTCGTGGAAAAGTTCCTATCTCGTTCCTATTTTTAAACGTGGCAAAAAATCTGACATACGAAATTATCGCGGTATTGCTATTATCTCTTGCATTCCAAAACTTTTTGAAGCGATCATTAATGAAAAACAGTTTTGACAAAATAAAAATAGAATCTCTACCTTGCAACATGGATTCTTCAAAGGACGCTCAGCTAACACAAAGTTACTCGAATTCGTTAACTATTCGCTGGTTGCAATGGACAATGGAAACCATTTTGAAGCTCTCTATACAGACTTCAGCAAGGCATTTGATCGCATTGATATACATACCCATGCTTCTATTCAAACTGCAAAAAATGGGTATTGAGCTAAATTTTCTTAAATGGCTCGAGTCTTATCTTACTGATCGACAACAAATAGTCAGATTTAAAGGCAAGACTTCAAATCCTAAGTTACTTCAGGAGTTCCTCAAGGCTCCCACCTTGGCCCTCTTTTGTTTATACTATTTGTAAACGATATTTCCCTCATTTTAAAAAACGTAAAAATTCTTATTTATGCCGACGATTTAAAGATAATTTTAGAAATAAAAAACTATTCAAAAATGACGTACTCTTATTTTATAATTGGTGCAAAAAAAGCCTTTTGCAGCTAAACGTCTAAAAATGTAAATCAATATCATTTAGTAGAAAGCGGAATACACTAGACTGTACAATCTCGGTAGGAAATCAGGCAGTACACAAGTGCGGTAGAATTAAGGATTTAGGTGTTCTTTTAGATAAGAAACTAACATTCATTGAACACTATAACACAATAATCAGTAAAGCAAGTAGCATGCAAGGATTTATGAAACAATTTAGTTACAGCTTTCATGACCCATACACAATAAAAACATTGTACGTTGCATGTGTGAGGTCAATACTTGAGTATTGTAGCAAAGTATGGTCAAAGTATTGAGCCTATTGAGCTATTGAATTCACGGCACAGCACAATAAAATTCACGGTTGAGAAAGAAATGGATGGCAAACTTCCTTTCCTGGATTTGATGATAACAAGGAAAGATAACAACTCCCTACAATTTGGTATCTACCGGAAACCGACATCCACAGACCGGTATATAACATCAGATTCCAACCATTTTGGTGCTCAAAAACAGGCCGCGTTTCACTCAATGTGTCATCGGCTTTTTAATATACCAATGGAAAAACAAGAATTTGAAGCGGAGCGGAAGAAAATTTATTGTGCGGCGGAATTAAACGGCTACGATGAAAAATTTGTACATAAAATCATAAGAAAACACGAAAGAAAGAAACATCGACAAAACGCCACTACACTGAAACCAGAAAAGGATGAGGTTAAAAGGATCAGCTTACCTTTCTACCCAAAGCTAACTAACGCCATGCAAAGTATTTTCAAAAAACATGGTTTGCATGCGGTCTACAAGAGCGGCCCAACTTTGAAGGATACTTTGTGTTCCCTCAAAGACAAAGTTCCAATGGACGAGATGTCAGGCATTTACGAAATCCCTTGCAAGAGTTGTCCAGCGGTTTATATAGGCCAAACCCGTCGAAAAATGAAAGTTCGTCTGAGGGAACACAAAAACGCCGTGGACAATGGAAGGGAAACCGAATCGAGCGTAGCTGCACACTCTATGGAGCATAATCATGCAATAGACTGGGATCGCGCTAAACTGAAAAAATGTGTCAGAAAAGTATCCCAGTTAAATGCATGGGAATCAATGTTCATCGCCACAACTGAGCAGCCGCTGATGAAAGAGGATGATGCCCCAATATCATCGTCCCTTTTCCACTTGACGACGAGGAAAATAAAATGATTCCTTCTATATGTGACGTGTACTATATCTAGTATGAAGCTGTGATCGTTCTCTCCGTGTAATCAGTTGGACATCGTCCTGTAGATGGGCAGCATCGTGCCCGAAACCGGTCGACAATAAAAGGTAAATTTTATGTTCCTTTTTCGTTTGTAAGAATCATAAGTGTTTTGTCCAGTCTCGCGTCGTGTTTTCATTCGTGAACTGCAGTTCTTACGTTAGCACTAAATCAAAATTATGAGTGAAATCAGTTCAAAAGCAATTTATACTGTTTGCACTTCGAAAATTAGGTTGGACAAGATTTCTTTTACCATCTTATAAAGCTCGTTGTATGCTTCTCAACATCCAAATATTAGAAGAGCCTCGAGAATTCGCTATTGTCTCTGTTATAAAAGATTACGTTTCGCATCGTATTGGTTCTGAAAAATTTTATCAAAACTTAATTTTTACATTAAAAGTCGACAACTACCAAATCGAAATGTTTTTACTACAAGCCACCATTATACAAATTATGCTAAATTTGGGCCTTTTATTGGGTGGTGGTACAAAAAATATCCTTGGGAAAACGTTAATTAACAAAAAAAAAAAAAAAATTAAAAAAAATTTTTATTTTATTTTTTTAAAACTTGTAAAAAAAATAAAAAAAAATAAAAAAAAAATTATTTTTAATTTTTTTTTTTGATTTAAAAAAGAAAAAAAAAATAAAATTATTTAATTAATTTATTAATAAAAAAATAATATTAGGTGTATTCTTAGAAAATGTCTTTTTTTTTTGCAAATTTGATGCTTTATTGTGAAAAAATGGTTATACATTTATTGTTCAAAGTATTGGCCATCGCTAGCTATAACTTTTTCCCATCTTTGTGGTAGTTGACGGATACCCTCTCGGAAAAATGATGCTGGTTTGGCGGCTATCCACGAATCGATCCATTTTTTGACTTCGTCATAATTACGGAAGTGCTGGTCAGCCAGGCCATGTTGCATCGATCGGAAGAGATGGTAATCGGATGGCGCAATGTCCGGACTATATGGCGGGTGGGGTAGGACATCCCACTTGAGCGTTTCCAAGTATGTTTTCACCGGCTGTGCAACATGTGGCCGAGCATTGTCATGTTGCAAAATGACTTTGTTGTGTTTTTTAGCGTATTGCGGCCGATTTTCACGCAATGCACGGCTCAAACGCATCAGTTGTCGCCGGTAGACTTCGCCCGTGATGGTTTCTTTTGGTTGCAACAGCTCATAGTAGACCACACCCAGCTGGTCCCACCAAATACACAGCATGATTTTCTGGCCATGAATATTGGGATTGGCCGTCGATGTTGTGGCATGACCGGGGTATCCATACGTTGCCTTACGTTTTGGATTGTCGTAATGGATCCACTTTTCGTCACCAGTCACAATTCGATCCAAAAAACCCTTCCGTATGTGCCGTTTAAGCAGCTCTTCGCATGTGAAAAAACGGCGCTCAACGTCTCTCGGCCGCAATTCGTATGGCACCCAATGACCGATCTTTCGAATCATTCCCAATGCTTTCAAACGCTTACTAATGGCTGGTTGGTTAACTCTCAATGCTGCTGCAAGTTCTTTTTGCGTTTGTGAGGGGTCTTGGTCGAGCAAAGTTTCCAATTCGACGTCTTCAAACTTTTTGACCGGGCCGGGGCGTTCCTTGTCTTCAGTGACAAAATCACCACTTTTAAAGCGTGCAAACCAACGTTGACACATTCGAACGTCGATTTTGTAGTCCGGGTATGTTTCGGAGAGCAATTCACATGCTTGAGATGCATTTTTCTTCGAATTAAACAGGAAAATTAAAACTTCCCGCAAATGCTGCTTTGATGGCTCGAATTTCGACATTTTTCGGCTTCACAAAAACTTGTTTACTTTCACTAATGATGCGTAACTTACACTGAAATAACTAGAGAATAGAATGAAGTTTCGGATGTGATAGCTGTCAATGTCAAAATTCATGTCAGAACAATAGATATGAAGTTGTCTGCAAATACGACATTTTCTAGGAATACCCCAATAATAAAAAAGAAGGGTGCATTTACCCTTTGCCATAAAATAATAATAACGAAGAGGAAAAATTATGGGGACTACCCGGTCTTGCTTCTATGTCGTCCTGCAAACGCACTTCCCGCAAATGACGATTGTCTGCCAGAAAATTGGACATTTTCACACAACAACACAGAAGTATATAATGAAAAAAAAAAAAAAAAATAATAATGTGTCCAAGTGGTTTGTTTAACGTATATCTAACCTTGGTTCATTACGTTTTGAATATGTCAAACTCGACCAGATTTTACTACTAGAGCCATCTGCTGACAAAAACAGCGAGAACTTAGTTGCGCACCTAATAAAAGTACTGAAGATGTAATTAATGGTACTGGAAATATTATAAACATACTTCAATTTCAAATTTTCTGAAATTCCACGTGATATCAAAGTACTAAGTAATAAACGTAGTTAATGCTGAAGTGAATGTAACAAATGTTTGCCTGTGCCGTAATTAAAGTTTTTGCGTGCCCTTGACCCTGAATCGGATAAGCATAGTGAGCGAAATTTGCATCAGTCTAATTGGTAGAAATTTCGATAACATTTTGGTACACTGAATTATCTTCCACGACCTACTCGCGGGCCACAGGAGACCCACCATATGGGTCGACGACCCATGGATTGATAAGTGATGCTCTAGATTGGCGAATGATTTCAAAATCCCTTGCAGGATATATAACATTGAACCTAAAAGCAAATCGCAAAATGGATCCAGATATCACAGTTTCGAGATCCATTTACACATAAAATGGTTATCAGTATGTATCTCACAGAATGTTATAGAATACATACATCTGATTTTTTTTTATTTTTTAGATCTTGTACACTTGTAAGCTGGACTGAAAAAAAATGGTGTTAAGAAAATACCGTCGAATATTCACCTTGACGATGTATTTTTTCTGAGATTAGTTTTATTAATTACTTGAGCAACGAGATGATGGGAAAGTAACATTGCTATTTTGGTAACTATATAAACTTCAATTGATAATAAACATGAAAATGTCGTAGCCTCAATCCCAACTAATCCCAGTGGAGAATTTCTACAACAAAATCAGAATCATTTTTTTAGAACAAAAACTGAATAAGATGGCAATTTTTTGCTAGGCATTCTCAATTTGATTAGTTGGGTTTGATCACCGTGGAGTAGGATTTTTTGGTTTTGGTTGGTTTTTATCGGTGCAGCGGATAAATTCCGCTCCACCGATAAAAATCAACCAAAAACCAAATAATTCTCAATTTGAATTTTGATCCCAAAACCCGAGACAATATACTTTCGACCAAATGTCAATTTGAACAAATATCATTCGGCTAAACGGCTTACACCTTGAAACCTATTATTCACCTTCACTGTATAGTTTCGCATGTGCCACTATCTTTCTTTCTTGACATTTTCAAGCTTATTGCTCTTAACAATTAGCTTGACCAAATGTTCATTCGACGAATTTATCATATAACCAAATGTCATTCGACGAAATGTCTTGAAGCCCTCTGAACAGCCATATGAACAGAAAATAAACTGAAACTTCAAGTGAACAAATTTTCGGAGCAATTTGCGATTAAGGCGAACATGTATTGTTAACAAAAGCGGAATGATGAGTGTAATATTGAAAGTAGAATTTCAAATCGTTATTTACAAATTAACGTATAAATTCAAAAACAATCTAGTATACAGTCAGAAAACAAAGCTAGCTTCTGATGCATATATAATACTGATGAAATTTCGCTCGTTTTTCATTGAAATATGTCCATTTTTAATATTCGCCTGTCAATGCTAGTATGTTTTCCTTACACCATTTTCAATGTTATCCTTAAAAATACTGAAAAAAAAGTAACGACCAACACTATTAGCCTATTTTTGACATTTTCATAAATTTCGCCTTCAACTTTTCAGCTTTTTTTCTACAGGCGGCAACGCACCTGGATTTTTTAGATTCATAAAGATAATTAATTCATCAAGTTCTCAAAACTATGAGCTCATTCGCGAGTTAGACCAGCAGGTGCGCAAAAATCATTGATTCCCTGGTTTAAAAATTATAGTGATAAATCGCTTTGTTTTCAACAATCGAGCAAAAATGAAAAAAGTCCATAATTTTTTAGATTGAATACAACCACTTCGGTCGCCCTCTACATGTGACTGCTAGCAGAAACGACTGCCATTGGACAATTTAAGCAATGACTACTGAAAAAAATAATATAGCGAAGATGTACCTATATTAATCTCATCACTTTGCAATGCATCCTACTTGAAATAAAACGATATACACATGACAGGATTAGTTAGTAATATTTGTTGTAGTTATTTAACGTAAGCAAACATTATTAGAAAACGAAACCGATCCTTCAACTGCCCAATTGTTTGATTCATCGTAGGATGAATATAGGAACAATGAGATTAATATGGGGGCAGTTACCCTACATGTATAGTATTATTGATCTTTTGAATGAAACGATAATTGTAGGTACGACGAAACATCTTCAGATTCATCACCTTCTTTCAAAAATAAATTTTGCATAAACAAAACAACCAATTGGGGAGAAAACTACTATAGGTATATTTGATACTGCTCGAACTCGAATAGACAATGATATGGAGGCGCATGGTATTTATTAACAAATACACAATCCCTGTTAGAAAGATACATGGAATGTTTAAATGCTATCAAATCGATTCAGTGCGAAAACGGGCAAACATTCCTCATACATTTGAAACATGGCGAAAAAATAACGATGTTCAATTTAGGTAAACTATAAACGAGTCTTCATAAACAAACATAAATCAATATTAGTTCCTCACTTAATCTCGCTTTTCACAAGACTGCCACCAAATCAAAAACGCACCTCAGATTGTTGACACCGCAAATAAATGAGTACCGCTCCATTTTAATTATCTTTTTTGCCTCACGCCCAATGTTTAGCAAGAAAACAAACCCCCAACATTGGAAAATCTTAGACACAAAGCAAAGCTTACCGGTGGTGTGGGATCGACTGTGCGTTTTCCTGCCAAGCGCCGCCGTTGCCAGTCCTGCTGAGTCGGTCATCGATTGATTCTGCTGATGATCAGTCTGAAAACACACAGAGAATGGCAACTCATGAGCTAACTGAGAAAATTTCTATTCGAAGAGAGCAACAGGTGAGCAGCATCCCACTCTATTACTGAACAATAACAGTTCAGAAGAGTACCATCCTATCGTGTGGGTGGAAAATCTGTTGGGAAAGGGAAGAAAGAACATATAGATTCCCTATGCTTTTACTCACCTCATTCTGAATAATGTAGAATGCTGTCTCTCCATTTCCATCGCCACCGTTGGCATCCTTTTCGGCACCTTTACCTTTTCCCTTCTGTAAGGTCATCTTCAGCGGCAACCGCGCTTTACGCTTTTCACCTCGATTAAGTTTTATCACAGTTTTTAGGGTTCCGGTAGATTCGGAATTTCTGGTTGATTTAGTACTACCAACACCACAACCGCTTTTGGAACTGCTGGAAGAGGTGCTTGAACAATTGCTTGCAGCAGAGCTTATATTGGTGGTTGGTTTATGAAGAATGACTTCTTTCCGGCGTTGCTTTTCCTCAATGGCAGCTTGATGGGTTAGAAGCCCCAAATGCTTCAAGTGGGACTCTTTTTGTTTGGCAGCGTCGTCCGATTCACCGACAACTATGTGGACCAAACTAGAGTCCATAACGGTATCTGCGAAGTCTGGAATCTTTTGCGTTACGGAAGACGAATCTTCTACGGCAGTATTGATACTGGTCAGATGTGGAACATCTATTCCCTGATCGCAGTTCTTAACCGCTTCTGTTTCTTTAGTCGTCTGAGCTTCTACTGAAATTTCTTCGAAAATAGTAGATTTGTTAGGTTCTCTATCAGTCTGTATTTTAATAGTGCTAAGGGGAGATTTATTTCCTTCGGCCGTAACGGTCGTTAAAGTAGCGACCGATGCGGCATTTTCGCTCCTAGATATAATTTGCATTGGCGACTCGGATCGTTTCTTATGATTTTTTTCTTCCTTGGCCACGACCACTTCTTTCAATGGTAAAATTTCCAATTCGGCTTTTATCTGAACATTCTCGTGTTTTGATTCATTTTTAACCTGATTAGGATCTTTTTTGAGAAGGGTTATGGCGGGAAGATTTTCCAAACTAATAGCATTCGAGATGATTTTTTCTAGTTTGGAAGGTTCCGATTTTGGACTTTCAACCAACTCGGTGGACTCAGAAGAAGTTACTGAAAGAACCAAATGGGAATCGGCCGAGGTAAGACTGAGAGTCGTTACTGTTGTTGTGGGGAGCACTTTCTCCAACACCGAAACCACTTCATCTATCAATTTTGGGCTGGTTGTCTTACCAGGTGTTACTTCCGTACTTGCACTATTGGCGCTTTTCTTTGATTCTTGCTCCAGTTTAATGGTCTCTTCCAATATCTTCTTTTCTTCTTCCTGCTTGAGACGTTCTGCACGAAGCTTTTCCTCCCGAACTTTTTCTTCCACACGTAGCTTTTCCTGACGCAACTTTTCTTCTTTAGCCTTCTCATCTTCTTTGCACTTATCTTTCACATTGCGTACTTTCGGCTTCGGCTCCTTTGCGGTAGCTTTGCCTTTCGGAGCACTTGGTTTACCCGATCGTTCTCCATCCGAATCAGACCGAGAATCATTTTTCTTCAAACTATTTTCCACTTTGTTGATGATATTCATCAACGTATCCTTATCGTTGGAACGATCCGACAGAGGCGATTCATTACCCAAAATTTCTTCCTTGGGAATCACTACCACTGGTGGAGCCGTGTTTTGCACTTTGCTTGTTTCAACTATGCCAATAATTTCCTTTAATTTTTCTACCTCCATGGGTTCACTGTTTAACTTTTCATTTTCCACTTTTTCGTCATCTCTGATTTCATCCTCTTCAATTGTTTCTTCTTTCACTATCACTTCTTGAATTTCTTCTTTCACCGACGTACTGCCTTTAGTAGCAGCAGCAATGGCCACATCACTCTCACTACCCTTATCCAATTTGATCTTTTCTTGTACTTGCACAATTTCACCCAACTTGGGATCTTTTTCGATACCAAGATTATTTTCGAGGAAAGCAGGCTCACTATAAAATTCTTTTACACTTATTTCCGACACACCTTCACTGATCAGTTCCGGACTGAGCGATGAGTCCTTTTCCAGCTCTCTACTAGGCGTCTCCTTCGTCGGAGCTTCTGTGTCAATGGTCAACGGGGCCGCCGATTCGGATTCATCCGTATCCATTGGCTCCGATTTTATATCCACCGGTGCTTTGATTTTTGGTGGAGCAACAAAGTCTTCCTTCTCCTTGGGTGTACTCTTACGTTGGCGGGCACTCCGGCGAACCGCTTTTTCGTCCTTGGATGGCAACACAGTAGGAGTTTTACGTTCATTGAAAGTTTCTGCCATTTTGTCCAATATTTTGGACTTGGTTTCGTTTTCCTCCATGATTTCTCGTTTGATTTCTGACAAGCTAGTATCATCTTTCTTGTCCTCATCATCCTTGACAGAGGAAGTGTCCAGCGTTGTACTGATGTCAGTCACATCCGAGCTTTTAGACACAGAATCCGATCGACGCCGTTCTTGCTTTATGATGACGGAATCCGTAGTTGTATCCTTAGGAGACTTATCCTTGGGAGTTAGTGCTCTCCGTTTGGAAACTGGACTGTCAGTAGCGCGAGGTTTACCATTGCGCAGACTAGTGTTCTTTTTATCGGCTTCTTTCAGGGTCACGGTCACATCCTTTTTGCCTTTTGCGTTGACTTGTTTACGTGCAATAACTTTTTTGCCCAGGACTGGTTTGCCAACAATTGGCCTAGTTTTTCGTTTCAGAAGAGTAGTTTTCTTTATGGCTGTCACAGAGGTCTTAGTCTTATCACTGCTGCCACCAGGGGCTAGAGGTTTCTTCTTTTTGGTCACTGTTTTACGAGTCACTGTTTTTGAGTCTTTTGCATCATCCTTTTCTTTTTCCTTCTCTTTAGAACTGGATGAGGTCTCTGGAGGCTCACTATTCGTGGCTCGAGTAGTTCTGCTGGTACTCGCAGACTTGTTGCTGATAGAACCAGCACTGGTATTAGCTGATTCGGTTGTTGGGGGATCAACGATATCATCAGTTGATTGAACTGAGTCCTCATTTGTGTTTTGCAGTTGTTTTGGCTTTTGCCTGCTCAAGGATACGCGATGGCTTTTACCTTTGCTAGTCGGAGTTGAGGGGGCCGAGTCGCTACCACCACCGAGGGAAGGGGTGGGAGAGTCCGAATTCACCGATCTGGGCTTCTTTTCACGGGTTGCCATTTTGAGAAGCACAACTAGGTACTAGATCTGTGGAAAACGTAAAAAGAGAGAACGGAAAATATACAGTCAGTATCACACTCTACAAACACCACAACGCGAGAGAAAAGGTTTAATGAATTTATAAACATACACTCTACTGAAGTGACAGGAAACCATAATCAGAATATTAAAAACTTTGCCAATTTCACGCTTATCCTTCCGACGAGCTCCGTTTCCCGAGCGCATAATAAACAAACAACAATGAAAACATATGTCCCAAAAAAGTCAAGAACACCACAGTCAGGAGCACAGATCTCAGAAATTGCAAATTATAAATTTAAAAGTTGGCAGTACTTATTTTCCCTGCTCGTTCTCTACTTTGATCCGACGGCCGTTCACTGAACGCACACTCACACCACTCGATCGGTACTAAACCATTGGTGCGGTGCACGGCGAGACTCTAGCCTCCGGTTGTACCTCTACTCTTTGTGTATTTTGCCCCGGCTTGTTTCTCACACTCATTCTCTTTCTATGCCACTGCTGTACATTGGCCAAACACGAATTTCTATCTAGCATAAACATAAGTCACACGTACACACCCGTCCAAAACCCCCGACGAGCATAAGCAACACACGCACATGTACAACATAAGGTGGCGTTCACACTCACACCTCGTTACTTTTGGCCGCGTCACAACACAACACCCCACATACAATGGAAGGAGAGAAGCTGCTTGGCATATATTGCTGACTTTAGCACATCAACATCGGCGATCGCTCATACTCGCTGCCAACATCGACGACGGTCGTACATATGCAGAGCGCTTATGTTGCGCTCAATCTAGCTTACTGGACCGCTTTATGCTGCTTATTTTTTTTTTCTTTGGTTGCACTCTCTCACTGACGAAAGATGGATGGCTTGCTTCAGTGTTGTAAACATACCAACGCGATTACTGCAATGACGACCACGACCAGCGCAAAGCAAGGAAAGCTGTGCATAGGTAGAGGGAAAAATGTTCTGAGCATACAGTCAAAACAGTGAAAAAACCCTCTCATCTGTATCGCCGTTTCCCCTAGTCGCCTGCCTCCCTAAAAGCATGCCGGCTGTTGCTGCTTCTCGTTGGGCTATGATATGATGCTGACTCTTACCGACGCGACGTCCGTCGCAGGTGATGCTGAAGGGGATGATGTCGGTCGGTAAATATTATGCTATTTGCCGCTTAACGTGCATCTCCCATCTCAGCACACACAAAATCAAGGGTAGCAATGACGCGTGATGACGATGATGACGACGCCTGGCTTCCAAGTGTGGGGAAAATTGCTCTTCCGTTGGATGTTCATCAGATATACACGTGGAAAATTACAACCCCCCCCCCCCAAACAATAAACATTCCGGTGGGGCTTTCGTACGGAGAATGGCCATCAACACGAAAAGTCTAGGGTGACAGAGGAAAAAGCAGCCCTAAGCCAACAAAGATTTGAATTTCATTATTTTAAATTAACCGGGCATTCAGTTAATGAGAAAAAAGAAGATGGCTTCCCTCTTAATGACTTTCTCTCCGTTTGCCCCATTTCTTCGTGCTGCTAGAATTTTTTTTTATTTCTTCTCTGTGTTGTCGGTCGCAAGCTGATGCCGTTGGGGTAGAATGGCATTTTTCTAAATTCGGTAAGGCAATTGCAGGTGGATGGACTACCTTCCCGAGAAGAGGGTCGCCACTTCTGAGCCAAGAGGCTGTGAAAATTAATTAAGATAACATGGGATTTCAGTAATTGTTATGGGGATACTTTTCTTGCAAGACCAACAGGCGACCGCTGAAGAAATCAATCAGGCGTATCATAGAAAACGGTAATTGTGTTAAGACGTCAAGGATCATTACATTCTATCAATTATCACTGGAAGATTCAACTTTATGTTTGTTCTGTCACGATTCGAGACATTGGGAACAAAATGTGATACCGGAATAGGATTTTTTATGTGCGAATGAATAGAATAATAATAGGTTTCTTTTATGTTGTTTGAAACCTTACATTTTTGAACGTTATCTTTGGAGAAACAAACGGATGGCAGAGAATAGCTATTTCTGGAAGATATTGTTCTACGAGGGTGAGGGTTTCACTTTATGTTGATGCATACAGGACAATTTAAACTCAACTAAAAAGCTCCACTGATATTTTCTGGTATAGTAAGGGACATTTCTACGCAAATTAGGATACAGTTCAATCTAGTTTGCAGGAAAAAAGAGTTGCTGTGTTACTTTAAAACGAGAAGTTATAATTTAAAATTAGATGGAACCAGAGCTTGCAAATGTGTACGATTTATCTACAATTTTTACTGAAATACGTTTGAAAATCTCATCGGGGGAGAAAACGATGATGCAGATTTTCTTCTGAAGCTCATCGAACTTTTCGTCATGATTGCACGCTATAATTTTTGGTTGTTGCTAGCACATTTAATGATATTATTGTTAGTTTCACCGCAAAACTTTAAAAAAAAATTCTACTCAATTGATTCCGTATAATTGCTTGGCTAATAGCATCTAGAATAGTTAAAAATTTAACAAACGAAATCGCTTGAGAAAAAACCTCATGATTTGAGAATGACAAGAAAGATTATGATAGTTCGTTTCTTCTCATGACAATGAGATGACCTGTTTTTTCATTGTCGCATGAGGGCCATGAGATTTGCCAGCACTGGATGAAACATTTTCTTCCGCAGAGGAGGTAGCAAGAATATCAGGCAATTTTTGTCAGCTGTTCAAATAATATTAAACGGTTTATATTTTGTTCTTACCGCATTGATTTAAGTACAACCAAAACCAGCGGTAAGATTAATACAAGCTAGTTTCATCACAAAAAAAGAACTTTCACAACGACATCACAACGTCCACGATTCTCGTGGTGCATTACGGGATATACCGAAGACTAGTCCGGATTATTTCAAACTAGTAAACATATTTTTTTGGTAGTTGAAGGAACATATATTAGTTTTATATATTGATAAAAATGCCAAGACTCGGATTGAGCCACCGAGGATGAGTTTGGTACAACGGAAACATGGGTTAATTCTCATCTGTTTTTCTTCTTCTTTAGTTTGAATAGGACTAGCATTCTGATGCATGTTCAATATCGGTGTCATTTTTTGTTTTTTTCTTGCAAATTATCCGGTTTTGACTGGTTAAGGAGCGAGTCTTTGAAGAGTGTTCTCACTCTTTAAATGGTATAAATAGTGGAAACTTTCAGTAAAAATCGATTCATTTGGATATTAATGACAATCAAACAATGAGAATCGTAACAAATCAATTATACTCAGGGATTTATCCTTCAAATATCAGCCAAAAACAGACAAAAACAGAAAACTTTCATACAGTGGCAACTATGAGAAATTGAAAATTTTAAAAACATGCCTTTTTCATCTAAATTTAACAAAATCTAGCCATTAGATAGTTTTAAATATATTTCCGGGTTCTAATTTGATATTTGAAATCGACGAAGCGATATTTATATTGGTCAATTAAAGCAATTACACCTTTACGTAATCATCAATCCAATCCAGGAAAAGATGTGAAATTTCAAAGGAAATTTTTTTTTTCGGATCACAACGAAACTTTTCCCAAAGTCACCAAAACACATAAAGAAGCAAAGTTCTTATGAGAACTTTCACCAAATCAACTCCAACCCTATTTAAAAATCGCGTCTAATCCGCGCAAATGTTTGACAGTTTAGTTGGCTATACGATTATCTACGATTGAAGACGTTGTTAATGAAACATTGTCCAAGAAGTTGTCTTGAAAAAAATACTATTTTTGAAAATTTCTCAACTTGTTGAAAGAATGTAATTAAATCTTTAAAAAAGTATACTAACACAGAGGGGTTTCGTTTTTCGTTTTTCGATTTAGTACAATGTGGGCACTAGCCTGGGACAAAATTTAAATTCCAGTTGCCCTTTGATTTTTGGGACCCTTTTGGGTCCTATAATAACTGTGCAACATTTCAGCTAGATGGGTGAGACTATATTTTAGCTCCCGCGGTTTAAGTTTTACCTAGGATTTTCCATGGGAAAACTTACTTTTACAGAGAATAATCTGGCGAGGTGACCCGTTGTCCTTAAAAAATAAGTCAATCAAATTGTTCGCGCACGTATTAGTCGATTTCGGACACTGATGAAAAACTCGCGGTTTTACAACACACAACATTTATTGCAGAACGAAAAAACTATGCCTTATTCTACGCGAACCGAAAACAGATATATTTCACGGAATGAATACGACGATGTATACGTCGCGACGGTTTTATTTACTCTACTTGCTACGGTCTCCTTCAGCTGATAGTCTCATTCTCTGGGAAATCAAGGAATCGAGAAAACATTTCTTCGAAAACCGCAAAGCAAACCCACGATTGTAGAAAAAGTTATTAAGCTGAAACTGATAACTATCCAAACGAACGGCTCATTGGACTGTTTTTTCTAACAACATTGCCACCTGCAGCATGACCTGTAGACCGCTGCTGTCTGCGCGAAGCAACCACGTTGTTGTGGGAGTTTCTTTGGAAAATTTTCCAGAGAATGATTGGATTGACTTATTTTTAGAAGACAAAGAAGATTTTTCAAAGATTGATTCGCTAGCGTGAAATTTTTCGATCATCTCGAAGCTAGATTTTGATATATCGCACCCCCAGTTTTAACAACAAGGTACAAGGGTGGTCACCAAAAGGAAAAAAAACCTGATTTACACTTCTTTTCCGATTTTCAATAACAATTTCTAGCATACAAATTATAAAAAAAACTTGTGCAAAAGAACATGAAAAACATACCTTGTACTAGGAACACAGATTATTACCTAAATTTTGTTTGTTTTTTCGAAAATATATGACAACATTGTAAGGAAAGCTTCAAAATAATCATTTGAAATTTTCGAAACAAATTTCAGCGATATCTTAAATGAAACCCACATAATTTACTATGAGAAATTTTAGTGGCATTTTATAAAACCTTACTTGAACTCTTATAGAACTATTTATACTTATATTTATATTTATACGTCAAACCCACGAAAATCCCGAAATTCGTGAAATACTCTTCGTTAAAACATCTAAAAACTCAAAATCTCGACTTCGATCATGCCTTTTTTTTTTTTTTTTTTTTTTTTTTTGAAGGTTTACTGGCGGGACTCTGAATAGACTAGAAACCTCTAAGCGCCAGGCCTTTGATGATATCGTTGCGTAAATCCTTTCGAATCATTTTGCCAGCCGTACACGGAACATGTCGTCCAAGAAGACGCTGTTGCAAATTACTCGGAAGGAGCCACGTTTGAAAATATTGAGTCCTTTCGTCTGTTTTATTTCAATTGTTTTTTTTGTTATTTTGTTAGTCAGTGTTGCGTTTGCAAATTCAATACGGTGTTTCGTAATTTCTTCAGTCTTTTGTAGTTCAGTCCGTGAAGTGTGTCATTTATGTGCTCTGAGAGTCTGGAAGCAGTTTTCTCGAACCAAAAATAAGAAGCTATTGTATTGTTCGTTGAGCGTTAGAATGATATAACTTAACTCCTTTTGAAGCATTTCACCAGCCGTGCAAGGATCATGTCGTCCATAGAGACGCTATTGACACAGCCTCAACAGGTGTTACATTTTCAAGTTTGCTTCCCCTTTCTCTCAGTCATGTTCATGTCCGCTGTTTTGTATGGTGTCGTTTTGTCTTTTTGTTATTTAGTTTGTCAGTGTGTTTTCTTCAGTCTTTTGTAGTTTAGTTCATCATTTATGTGCTGCGAAAGTATTTTTGAACAGTTTTCTTGAATAAAAAATGTCGTTGAGATATTTAAATTCTACCAGTTTTAGTAATGTCTGATATTACAAGTCCCAGTTTGCTGATGAGACTCATGAGAGAGAAGTTTCCTCCTCGTTGCGTCTCTTTATGCTATTTAATTAGTCAGTCAGTGTTATGTTTATATGCTCAAGAGAGAACTTCGTAATTTCTTCAGTCGTTTATAATTTAGTTAATAGATGTCTAGTTCTTATGTGCTCTGAAACTCATCGATGCATACCTCGTCTTACCACGTTAATTCACTTATCACTTTGTCCGCCTTAGTCAGTTTTTGTCTTCGGCGTTATTTAGTCAAATCCTATAGTTCTATTGTAGAAAAGTTTACGTTTACTTGTCTGTTCATTGCCTCCTTTTTATTTGTCAAATCCTAATCTCTAAGTTGTTTAATTGTTTCAAAGTCGTCATGCATGTGTAGCCTAACAATAATTATTTGAGCCTTGCTCAACTATAAGATTCATTTTTCGGTGGCAAAGTAAAGCTTCATCATGTCTATTCCCTATTATAAAATTATCGAGAATGAAGCCGTTATAAGATTGTTTGTATACCATTGTTACAATGTGTGGTATTTTTATTATGACTCTTTGAAGTGAGACATAACAAAATAAGACTGGCGCCACGTTCCTAGTTATAATAAAACTTCTACTCAGTGAATCCAACAGTCGATTCCCTACGAATGTCAATAATCTTGAACACATTGTCTATCAACATATACCTATCTAGCTAGATTTATATTCAAGCGTGGCTACGGCTCATCATGTCAGAGAACGCATAGGAAAGGTGTTGCAGCCAAGAGGAAATCTCACATCAGTATTACTGAGGAAAGACCCCACCAAACTGCAACAGCATCCAATGGTCCAGGACAGGATGTCCGTTGGATCATATGTGTAAAATTAGTGCATCAATGCCAGATATGTGACGCGGCATTAAATCAAAATAATCAGCATGTGATACCACCACGTCAGGATATGTCTTTGGTTGCCATCTCAGTGGAGATGACGTAGGCCCACCCATCGCGTCCAGATCACATATCCAAGGGGAAGGAAAATCTCGACTTCGTTCATGTCTTATCCAAAATCTGTGTGTGTACGAACAATGCTTCATAAAAGTTTTCTCGATATCTAAAACTATACAGAAATTTAGAAGTACTAGAAAGCTTTCTGAAGTCTCGCAATTTTTTTTTGACGTTATGCTCATACAGAACAACCTTACCTTGATGATCCAAAGATGGAATTTTCCAACACTTATGTTAAAATGGTGAAACTTTGTCAAATCACCTATGGTTTTTTTTCTATGATTCCTGGTAATTTTCTCAATTATAATTCATGCAAATTCGTTTTTGAGATCCTAAATCAAATTTCTTATGATTTTATTCTATCTCTATCATATCCCTCCAGTTTTTATACTCTGAAAAATATTACTTAGCATCTGGACAGTGCTTTGCAGTTAGTCAAAATGCAAAAGAGCTCTCCAAGCAAATGTGGATGTCACGAACACTAACATGTCTATTAAGCAAGAAAGATACTATGACACTCAGAGTGAATAAAAATATCTGTTTTGATCATTTTGATGACAAAGGATAAAATAACTGTTCCTATCGTGTAATAACTCTTCCCAGATAGACACAGGAATACCTCTTCTTAATAAAAAAATAAAAATAAAATACATTTGCACATAACTTTTCAGGATCAACTTTAGACCATATTTTGGTCGTAGGCAAATTCATTTAGCATATTTTTCTTATAAGAATATTGGATAAGGTGATGCTTGAGATGTTTTCAATGCCAACTACACAGAAAAAAAAATCATTTGCAAGCCAAAGAAAGCGTAAACTATGAAATTATTTGCTTCATACAACAGACATGATTTAAGCGAAATATCGCTTACATTTATATGAATTATTTCGTGGGTTTATGCAAATTCTGGTGTTCCAAGCATCTTTTTTTTTTTCTTTATTATGGTGATTTTCAGCTTTCTGGGCTGGTTCATCACCCGCGTTCCAAGCATGTGCATTAGATATCGCAAAATATTCATGATTTTTTTCAAACAGTGGCCAGTCAAAGTGGCGGATCCGTTCCTGCCTTGACCTACCCCGCATGGGGATGTGTGGCAAAAGTTTGTGCGTTTGCTTCGAAATACGGCTTAACAAAAGTCCTACGCTCAATTTCAAACTACTTCTATTCAATTCCATACCCTACCGAGCTCTATCGGATCTATCGATAATTTTTCTAAACATCTTTGGTTCTAGCAGAAATTGCTGTTCACTAATGGGATCCCATGATGTTGGGAAGATATTACCAATTTCAAAACATTATAATTTAAATTTGGCGTACTGTACGCAATAAAAACATAATTAGTAAAGTTTTAATATAGTTTGTTTCGGGGAATTTTGTGTAAAGTAAAGCGAATACAGCTGGCCATGCCATTATTCATAAAATAAGAAAAAAAAATCCGTACAAAGACTACATTGTATTACAAATCTATCAAATGAGAAGAAGTAGCATCCATGAATAGACCCAATTTGGTGCTTATAGACCGACATATGGATGTATTTCCCTCGAAAGTTTCTGAATTAATAGAATGAGTTGTGTAACTTTTCGTGTAATATAATACCAAATGGTTTATTTAACTTTTCTAAGCAAGTGTATAACAGTTAAATATCGCTTCCAGCTCAAATACTTTATGAGCCTTAATAAAAAATGTAATCGATTGTTGCATATTAGGCTGAAAGAAGGGACACATACCCTATAATCTTAAGAAAAATCCTACAAAATTTTCCACAGTGAAGGAAAATTTCTTGGAAAAGCCAGAAAAACCATTTTCTGAATCATGGAAAACTTTGAAAAATATATTTTCTTGTTCATCAATCCATTAGGCTTACATTGGTGAAATTTTGGCGATGGGCTTTTTTTTTGTTTTAGAGTAATGCTTTGATTAATTTTCGGCTTTTCCAAGCAATTTTCCTTCACTGTGGAAAATTTTTTAGGAAATATTTTTCAGATTATATTTTTTCCAAATTCTTGACAAAATTTCATTATAGTTTGGAAAATTATTCTACGATGAACCGTTCTTGAGTTACACATTTTAGAAGTAAATGATGTTCGGGAACATCACTATGTGAGGAAATAGGCCGACGTAAAATAAAGAAAGAAAAAAATCACTTAAGTTTAAAAAAATAATAATTTATATGTCAGCCCTTTCCAAATGGTAGCCTTGATTTTTCAAATATTCAAAGACCCTTAAAAAATCCAAATTGTCATTATAATTAAATTTAATTGGCTTCTGTGAGGTTTTAGGACCAAATTATAAGACGAGTTGGCGCGATACACGGTAAAAATAGGACATGAAAAATTTGTTGTAGAAAAACTTTGTTTCCTTAAAAGTGCCCATCTTGCGATGTATGGCAAACTTTTAGAAAATTATATTGCCTTTATTAAAAGAAAATTATATTGCCTTTATCAAAAAACGTAAGCCTTTTTCAAGTGGCAGTCTGGATAAATTTGCAATGTATGCAAAGTTGCTTGAAAAGACATAGTCTACACACCCACAAAGTTTCATTGGATTCTGAGAGGGTGCTGCTAATCACGAAGACGAGTTGGCGTGAAATTCGTCTAAAGAGACATGATTCATGAAACCAAACTAAAGTTTCCTCAAAAAAAAAAAATGTTTTTATTTTGATTTTTATTCGTGTTTATATTTTCTGGGACACCCTATAATACAAGTCCGCTATTGAACATGCGTTTTAAAGAAGTACTTAATAATTTTTAAGCTGACGAGAAATTTAAAATTAACCTGGCACCAATTCCCAAGAAGCCTGAGTATATTGGTGCATATGAACAATTCTAGGGTTTTTTTTTCATTAGGGCGAATCTGAAATTGAGAGACTCTCTTTGATTACTTTCTCTTTCATTCATATTCCATTCAGCTTTACGTTTTTCATTCTACTATTTGTACAGTATGCTAGCCAGCACTGTTGTGTTTCTATCTGTACTAAAGAATCCATCAAAATAGCGCTGTATTAACTGAAAGAAAGCGAGAGAGGAGACAGTATCTCAATGTTAGATGCGCCCTATTGAAAAAAATCCTAGAATTGTACTATCGGATAACGGCGATATCGTGCTAGCTAAACAAAAACTGAACAATTGTCGTTTGATTGCTTTTTTTTTAAAAAAAAAAATGGAAAGAAACCAAGCTAGTTTAAATGAGGGCTAACAATGGTAACGTTTACTGATTCATTATAGCCACCATCTAGAACTTTCAGAGAAGTAAAACAACAGCATAGTTTTTGGTAGTTCCTGTCAAGCAATGCGACATAAAATGGGACTTTTGGCTAGTGTTCAACAGAGGGCAATAAAATTTCTCAAATGTTTTTTTTTATAAAGGGTTTTAAATAGGTAGTTATTACAAGACTAATTTATTATTGCTGCAATCTTAAGTGGCCATGTAGATATTATGAACATTTTACTTGGCCATGGAAAACGTATCGTTCAAATCTAGATCACATAATATTGAAATATAGAACAGTTGATTTTTGTATTCTTTGATATACATGCATAGAAGAATGTCATTTTTCTAGGGAATTCATCACGAATTGATCTTGCAATTATAGTTTATTTAAATCTGAATTATTTTGGTGGCAAATGTGTTGCATTTATCCTTTCGAACTGGACGATGGAATAAGCGCTTATGTTTCGAACAAAAAAAACGGGTATGAAGTCAACTAAAAGTCAGCTAAAAAGACAGCCGAATATTAGTACAAGCCACTACAGAAGCATGAGTGATATTCGATGTTTCGCACCTCCAACATCAGGAGGCATAGAATAAAATGCAAAATCAATCGTGGCAACAAAACACGTGTCGTAAAACTACCGTTGTAGTATGTTACCATGTTGTCACGTTTAGAATTTCATGAGAACGACATGAATGCTGTTCGTCTGTACGACGTGAGGGGCAGGAAAGCTTGTATTTTGGAGAAATCCAGGAACGTGTTGCGCTTGCTTCGTACTCTCGTTCATGGTACATTAAGCATTGCATCCCCTCTTGAATTTATTCTTCTGAGAGTAACGCGACGACAACCAGGGCGGATGTAGAGGGATGATGCTCTTTTCTATCGGTGTGATGGAAGAACCGTAAACCCATTTCCCAACCCAATTCAGGAAAGCGTAGGTCGGGTTTGTAGAATGAATGGCAGGAACGTGGCAGGAGAGACTACGACACCCCATCGAATGTTGCTATATCGAAATAGTGTTGGTGTAGGGCGGTAAGAGTATCGGTAAGTGAAATGATGGCTTGGTAAAAGTTCTACGCAGCAGTGATTATAATTTAATCTAAATTTAAGCAAACAACTATGGAAAAAGTTTCGTCATAATTTTTGAAAATCAACTCTTACTGTACTAAATGTATTCGATGCCAAATCACAAATTTTAGTATATTTTCACTAGAACTTTTTTCTTTTAATTTTATACCACGCCATAACAAAACATTCTCGCCTTCAATTTTGGCATTTCTAGTTCATTGCTTATCACAATAAGCTAATTGCCTGCTCTCAAAGTAGTGTTCTAGTTACTCTTCCATACTTATTACTTGGGATTTTTCGATACCAGTATGCTTTCACGTTAGTTTTTCTTTAATCTTATATAACATTGTTTATTCATTACCATTACCATTCATCTTTATCATCACCATTACCATTTTTAACATTACTTGTGTTTGCATGATTTATATATTAACATGAAAATAATTTTATATTTTTTATCTAATAGGTTATAGGGGAACTGCCCCCATATTAATCTTATTGTTCCTATATTCATCCTACGATGAATCAAACAATTGGGCTGTTGAAGGATTAGTTAGTAATGTTTGTTGTAGTTATTTAACGTAAGCAAACATTATTAGAAAACGAAACCGATCCTTCAAGTGCCCAATTGTTTGATTCATCGTAGGATGAATATAGGAACAATGAGATTAATATGGGGGCAGTTTCCCTATATACTTTTCATTAATTATTACTACTAATATGTCAAATTATCATTCTGATCCTGTCTTCACCCCTTATGATTTAGAAGTATCTAGTGCCTTGAATACAAGAAGCTGCAACGAAATCTGTGGTAGGCTTTTGCACTTAATACTGAATGATTTTTCATTTACGGTTTGCAAATGGACATTTGACCAAATCTGAGCTGAGCTGATTCATGCAGTTTTGTGTGCCATTTGGCTAGTGTCTGATTTTACAGTTAAATCTTTGTTATTACTTTATCATAACTCACAATATAATTATATTTGATAATATTGCTTAACTGATTTTACTTCATAGATGATTCAAACATAACTTATTGTTCTTTTATGTCCATTTATCTTTAACTCCCTTTCAATTAAATCTTCCCTGTTTTCCTTACTCAGGAGCAATAACTATTTGGCCAGCAAAAATAAAAGCGGTTTGCTGTCATAAAACCAGCATCAAGCAGCAAATAGTAACCATGGCAACAATGAATTAAAATGAATAAATTTTAGTTCTGTAAAATTTCAATAGATTTAACAAACTTTTTCAGGATATCATTCAAGATTTTGGTAAATTGCTGCTATCGCTGATAACGAACGAAAACGTGCTTAAGCGCGTAACCACAGAACTCTACACTTTAACACTTAACAACATTGATTGCATTTCAGGATCAACCGAATGAAGATCAGATCAATAGATACGAATGCTTGTAGTATTTTTTATTTACATAAATATAAACAGTATTATATAAATATTTCATGGGAATGGGAGGGACCATCAGGGCAACCGATTGAAGCACTCTGGATGGGAGAGTGGGAATGCCAACTCCCCATTGCTAACAGTTTGTGAATAGAGGGCGGGCTCTTCTCCCCACCCATTGGGGCATCCTCATGTTAGATAGCTCGCTCTTATGACTTATATGATTCAATCTTGTTGTTGGATGGAGATTCTTTATATCCCTGTGGATACGTATAAGTGATTTTGCCTATCGATCCCCCCTTCCCGTGTTTGGCCCTTCATACAATGGCATGTTTAGGATAATCAGTGGTTATTAAAGCTTGATCAAGTCTAACAGAGAGGAGAGCCCATTGCTGTCGGACTTAGTTTCCGTGCTACAATGTGTCGTAGTACATATCATACATCATACATCATACATACAGTATGCTTTTCGCGTTAGTATAATTGTGTGGCAAGTAGAGAATTTTCCTCAGCGAAAAAATCCTAGATCAAACCGGGAATCGAACCCAGCCACCTCCAGTATGGCTTTGTAGCTGCGCCGACCGGGCTAAGGAAGGACCCTCTTTCATTAACGAATAGTTTTCCGTTGTATGGTTTTACTAAGTGTCTTACAGTTAGGTGGTTTTACCGAAACTGAAAAAAAAAGTGAGCCGAAAAGCATCAACATTGGTTAAATAATTTGGTAAAGGTTTTCAAACGCACTCCGGTTTATATATTAGCCTATGGTTCATTTTCAACTTAGGTACGGATAGTGGGCATTTTGAATTTGGATAGGGATAGTGTCGGCTTCGGCACCTACTGACTATTGTCGATAATCAGTTTACTCAGACTAAGAATAAGTACTTTGTTATTGAGACCTTGCATTAAACCATGAGCACAGCAACATTTTACAGATTGTATGATGCCGCATATTAAAACACAGGTAAAATGCCAAATAAAAGGAGTTTTAAAGCGTTGTTAAGGCGTTGAACAATTTTGGACAAATCCATCATTTGGAATTTGTAAAGCAGCAGATAAATGTAAAAAATCAAATAACGCTACTGTATCGAAACTTGATGTGGTTTGAATACATACACAGGAATATATATTCTGTATGTTTATAAATTACCAAAGAGATGTTATTATTAACAAACCTACATTTTATTCTGCAAGAACTTTGAAACGAATTTTGAAAACTGGAGAGTAGCTTAATTTCTCCGAAGCAATCATCGTGGAAAATTACTTATACAGGCAGATGCCTCTTGAAATTTCCCATTAAGTAGGTCAACGGATAGAAGAAAATCAGATGGCGTATAATGCTAAATATTTTATTATTCTTAATTTTAGAAACCAATACCATATATAATGATTCAAATAACGCAAATGTAGCTAAGAGAGCTGATATATTACAATTTGAAAAGTTGATGTAAATAATAAAAACTAAAAACTGAAATGACTCAAACAAATTTCAATCAAAGTTGTACAGAATACTATTGAATACTCATAATTTCTCGGAATGTTTTGCGACGATAATATGAATATTGTAGAACATTGAGTTAATCGATTCAATTTCAAATAAAAAAACAACTCATTTCTTATTTTTCTTTAATCTTTTAAAAAATGTTCGCATTTATACGTATAGAGAGATCTGAATTTTTTGATTGACGCAGCTCACAGTTCTCCAATATCACGTTTGAATATTTCGTCTTTTATGTTTTTTCCTAAGATTCTTTAAGATCAATCAAAGTAGGAAGTTTATTGTGACTCAGTATTTTTATGAATTTTATTCAAGTGGTTTCGATATTTTAGGAAATTACTATATTTCGATATTTTAGGAAATTACTATTATTCAAGTGGTTTCGATATTTTAGGAAATTGCCAAGCCATGAAAGTCCTCTAAACAAAGATGTTCTATCGATTTCGTCATGTGGTGCTTATACACCACAAATTACGCTAGTTCAATTGAGCAGATTTGATACTGAAAATACATTTGATGATACAGCTCTGGATGCTTGTTTTACAAACCACAGCTCCGATCATTTTGGTAAACCGGGTGAGCTTTATCATTTTTATAAATTTGTATTTTCTGTAGAACACTTTATCCGCACGGTATTTCAATTATTTTAATTAAAAGCAAGCGGTTTTCATAGATGGACAATAAATTAATGATTATATTCGTCTTTGACAGAAATCCAGGAACGTATACAAAAATTTCATGTTTATTTATTTATTTATCAAACATCAGTAGACCATTTTTTTACATGGATAATTCTTACATAGATACATCCTTATACTTAAATTAACTGCCTATGTTACATTATTTCGTAGAGTGTTAAAACATTTTTTTATATTTTGTGCATTAAAGTCAATCACTTCATAATGCTCATTACATGCAATCATCATGCGGTTTAGTGTTCTAAATCTACAATTTGCTGACGATCAGTTAAATACGACTCCCATTTTTTCAAGCTTGAAAATCAACATTGGAATGTCTAGTCTGATTGGGAAACTAGGAGAATTTAAAATTAACACTTCATATGATCACTTTAACAAAATAAAAATGAAATATTGAAGCACTTTTCCAAAATTATCACGCGTTTACTAGTGATAATTTTGAAAAAGTGCTTCAATATTTTATTCTTATTTTGTTAAAGTGATCATATGAAGTGTTAATTTTAAATTCTCCTAGTTTCCCAATCACAATCGTTCTACTAATACGCTCCAAAAGTTTTTTTTAAATAGTGTTTTTAAAAAAGTGAAAGTGATGTCTAGTCTATCAAACGGTTTGCTGAAGTTGGTGTAAAGAGCCGTTACGTGATTACCGTTATCGATTGCATTTAATGAGTAATTGACGAATTCCAGTAAGTTCGTAGCAGTTGAGCGGCCTTTGAAAATCTGTGTTGTGCATTGGTTATTCTATTTTTAATTTGGCTGATAACATTTTTATTTACGATCGATTTGAAAAGTTTTGGAATGCATGATATTATGGCAATACCACGATAATTTAGAATATCCGGATTTTTGCCGGATTCATAAATTGGTATGAGGAAACACTTTTTCGATTCTTTCGGAAATTTACCACTTTCCAGTGACATATTGAACAGCCAGAATAAAGGAGTTGTAAGTTAATAATAGTTATATAGGGTCCTCCCTTAGTTCAGTCGGTAAAGGCGCAGCTACAAAGCAACACCATGCTGGAGGTGGCTGGGTTCGATTTCCGGTCTTTCTCGACTCCCTGGGCATAGGATATGATTGTACTTGCCACACTATCATACTAATGCAAAAATGGCACTTGGCATCGAAAGCTCTCAATTAATAACTGTGGAAGTGCATTTAGAACACTAAGTTGAGAGGAAGCAATAAGCTAATTGCGAAAGCAATAAGCTTGAAATGCTAAAGAAGAAGAAGAAGTTAATAATAGTAATTCTTTGATTATCAAGGTTTTCAGCTTGGCTGGTTCATCTTCCAGAGTTGTAAGTTCAGTTGCTAGATTTTTCATGAATACTGGTGGAATTCCGTCAGGTTCTGAGCCTTTATTAGCGTCTAATTGTTTTAGACCTGTGATGATGTCTTGTACATCAATGTTACTTGGATAGTCAGGAAAGTATGCGAAATATTCTAAGTCACTATCATTGACCGAAAATTTAGTGTAACACTGTTGAAAACATGTTAGAAAAAGATTACAAACATCTTTTGTGTTATCCCCTACTTTTTCGTCCAAAGTCATATTTGTTGGAAAGTTGCACGATTTAGACTTAGTTGTAACGTAATTGAATATGATTGAATCTTATTTTCTGTTTTTGTGTTGTACTCAGATAGTGCAGAGGAAATAGCTGAAAGTGCAGAGGAAATAGTTGGTCGCAGATATTCAAATACTTTTCCAAATTAGCTTGATAATTGTAATTTCTGTAAATTTTGAGAGTCTTTTGTTTCCGATTTTTCAAATAAGTAATTTGCTTGTTAAACCAAATAGGATTTTTAGAAGCATAGTTTCGTCATCTTCTCGTCAGTGGAACATCTTACTGAAATGTTTCCAGTAACATTTTATGAAATATCTCTACTGCATATTCAAAAAATTTCTGACTTTTTTAAATCTTTTGCCAGTTTGCCATACTCAATTTATACTCAATATTGGCATAGTTGGTTTTGCTGTATTAAAAACATTCTCGTAATCACATTCATTGGGATTATGCTCTTTTTGCACAAATACAGAAAACTCGATTGCTATGTGAAACACCAAATTTTTCCATCTGATAAAGAGATTCACTTATTTTTTTAATAAAAAATCTAAGTAACAATTTTGCTGGTTTTTCACGTGGTTAATTTGGTTAAGTCCTAAAAACGGAAGTTTATCAAAAATAAATTGCAATGATTCGTTATCACCAACGACAGGAAGTATAATACTCTCATTTTCTGAGTCACGAATAAAATCTACATTGCTCTGATTGAAATCGCCATACATATTCAGGGGGAAATTGAGTTACTATTTCTTCAGCTGTTAAAAAAAAGATTTCATCTGTTGATTTACATGCTTGATCTGCTGAAAAATACACTAATTCAAACATATGAGTTTCACCAGCAGTATGTGTTCTCACTAATACATGCTCGAATTCCTTAAATTTTGATGAAAACCAGAAGTTCTGAACTAAAATTTGAAGAAACTACAATGAGTACTCCTTTACCAGACATTCTGTGGGTTTAAAGTAGGTCCCGATCATCTCATGTAAAATTATGTCTTCTAAAACCGAAACAACCGCAATTTAACAAAAGGTATGTTGGATCGAACCGATTTCCTTGTTTCCTTCGACTTATTTTGTGTCGGAACACTGAAATATACATGATTTTTTGGTAGTGTGTAGACTTATCGAGGAACATCGGCACTCAATGAAATAATCAAAATTTGCTACCATTCTATATTTTTGAGCAAGTCCAAGCTAAATCAGCGTAAATCGCAAAATTCGTGAAAATCATTGTTGTAAAAATGCATAATTTGACAGGAATACAAAAATAGATGATTCTAAAAAGATTTTTCGATCAACAAATTAATATAATGCAGCATACATACTCACATACATAGTATACGAGATTATAGTTTGATTCGAACATAAGATAACTTCTAAAATTAGAAATTGTTTTTATGAGATGTATTTAACTTATTAGTGGGTGTTGGGACTAATTTTTCAATCTTTAAAAAAAATTGTAAAATCTACGCAAGTAACATAACTGGAACTGCAGGTAAGACGAACAGGCTACGTAGCAGTTCTATTTCATAATAGGTGGTTCATGTTTTCTAAAACTTATATGCAGTCTTTTGCTTTCTAATGACCTGTTCTTCAATCAATCTGGTCAATAATTTGATTAAAAGCGCTTTTGAATGAATTATGGAAGGAATAAAGTCAAAAACACAACTGCAGGTTGAAACGAACTTTTGGCGGGGTAAGATGGACAATCGAAAAACACACGACATTTTTTACCAGCAACAAATTAATTAATTCAGTCGTGATTCGAGTTATTTTTTCTTTCTCTAGAACGGGAAAATAGAAAAGGATCGTATTTTCTGCATGCTATAAACCATGCTCTAGGCTTGCATTTAAACGTGTATTGCTATATGAATATCCTCGTTAATCCTCCCTCCCAGCTGTTTGACGTTGCACTTGCTAAAATGTGGTCTATTTCGGGACCAGAGATTGGCGGGCAAACGTTCATACAAAATTTAAAAAAATCATAAAAACAAACAAAAAGGAGCTTAAAGTTTATCCCTAAATCAAGTTACTGAACGATCCTTTTTTGAAAAATCCGAATATTTGTTTTGCATGAAAATTGGTCTTTAATCTTACCAACATAAAAGGAAGAATTTTTGAGATATCGAAAATAAATAATAGTCCATTAGAGATTAAAAAACGAAAGGGTGAGTTATGTCAGTGACATAACTGCAAAGTTAACGAAGGACTGCTTGTTGATGTGAACAAATTGATGTCATCGAATTAAGAAATTTCTACTATATTTTATTCAATCTAAAGAACCATGAGAGGCTATGCTATTAGTCTGAGGCTTGACTATTGGCTCTCCACAAAAATTTATAGAAACTACAGTTTGGGTCGAATTAACTGTGAATAATAATGTTGTTGTAGAATGTCCAACGTGCTTGCAAGTGTTAAATGGATCCTGGGTTTAAATTTACATTGAACATAGAGCGAATTACAACGAACAACTTAACATAACACCCAGTGGACCAGTATGGATATTTTAGTTTTGCAAAAAGTTCCATTGGCTGGAGCGGGAATCGATCTTCACTTCGTGTCAATCGCTTGAACGTCGGGTGACCCCGCTAACCACTTGACCACCAAGATGACGTGGGCGATTGATTTGGCAATTTTCAACGCCATGTTGAACAGTGCGTTGTAATGAAAATTTCGATGAGCTCAAGAGAAATTTCAATCAAACATACTCTTTAGTCGGTAAATTGATTTGATCGTTCTAAAAAGGACGGATTTTTGTTGTTTACGGAGGGAACATGGTTGGCGATTGAAATTTTCTTCTCAGTCTTCTTACATATACAGGACACCACTGTGTGAAAGTCACACCGGAGAAAAGTTTGTTCAGCTTCTCGTCGTTGCGGATGGCTAGCTGCAGGTGACGTGAATGATTCTGGTCTTCTTATTGTCACACTCCTGCTGCTAGGTAGTAGAGTGTGCTGTTGCTTAGAGCTGATATATATTACTGATAGCTGCTCGCCATGCCGGGCCCGTTTTATATTATAGCATCGGGTATCATTACATGGCAAGAAGGGGGTATCAACGAAGTCAATGCGAATTAAATTTTACAAAAGGGGACGGGCCTCAGTTGTTACGCCAGACATCAACGTGGAAATGAAATCATTAGTTTTCATTAGAGCTGCAGGGGTTTCGGAGGTTAGATTTGCATCTTCCCAAATCAGGCAACAGAAAAACGGCCCTTGTCAAAACCCCATCCAAAGAGAGTTGAGATATGGACACACTTACTTCTGAAACTGCAAAATAATTAGAGCAATATTGATCAGAAAAATGAGAGCTCACATTTGATAACTACTAGCAACTAACCTAATCTTTTATCGGCAACTAATCCATTATGTACCTATGTACAACTAGGAACTACAACGAACATAACCTACCCCCTACTAATTAAAAATTTTGACCATTTTCTCCGGGACATGGCTTTTCAAGCAACGCCATGTTGAGCCGGTGCGTGGTAATGAAAATTTCGAACAGCTCAAGAAAAATTTCAATCAAACAAACTCTTCTTTAGTTGGCAAATTGATTTGGACGCCCTGAAAAGTGTTTACGGAGGGAACATGGTTCGCGATTGAAATTTTACTACGATAAAAATAGACATTTACACCGTCTTCAACTCGAGATTGTACAGACTGAACATTGAACATAGAGAGAATTACAACGAACTACTTAACCTAACACGCAGTGGACCAGTATGAACATTTTCGTTTTGCAAAGAGTTTCATTGGCTGGAGCGGAGATTGAACCCTCACTTCATGTCAATCGCTTGAACGACGGGTGACGCCGCTAACCACTTGTCCACGAAAATGCCGTGGGCGATTGATTTGGCAATTTTCTCCGGGACGGGGCTTTTTAAACAACGCCATGTTTAACCGGTGCGTAGTAACGAAAATTTCGATGAGCTCAAGAGAAATTTCATTCAAACATGCTCCTTAGTCGGTAAATTTATTTGGGGCGTTTGGCAGGACACCATTCTGTGAAATGGTCACACCGGAGAAAAGTTTTTTTTCAGCTCCTCGTCGTTGCGGATGGTGACGTGGGACGATTCTGGTCTTCTTGTTTTCACGGGCGGCGTTTTCTACCAACGTGCTCCGCAAACACGTCTGTCGCATTGCGGATGCACAGCGAGAACTGATGATTGGTCGGTCGTCCCCACATGTTTGATAATCGCTGGCACGGCAACTGTGGCAGTATTAACCAATCAGAGGGAGGCGCAAACATGATGTCATTTGCGACCAATAGCTTTGTGCGTTTAGACATTTTTCTTTTAAGTACTTTTTTATTAGTTTAAACAAATGTTATGAATTAAGTTAGAATCAGGGATTCAGCTTTGATGTTCTACCTTTCGAATGAAATACGTATCATACAATTTCTGAGGACCTGAGGGGAGATATTATCGTTCAAAATCTCCAAACCCGCGTAACGCTTTCGATTTCAAAATTTTTAGAACGGCGCCCCTATACAGGAATAGAAAAGAGAGACGTAAGTCTTACGTCAAAAAAAAAAAAAAAAAACATTGTGGATTGGTTGAGCGATTATTGATATATCTCTGGTGGTAACTTTGAAAGATTGTTTTCGAGAAAAACAAGATTAATATTTTCATATTATTGTGGGATATATTCTTGAGATAATTCCAAAATACGCAGTAGAAACAATTAATTACTTGAAGTAGAAGAACTATTAGTTTTCCTTAATCCTTAAATACCTGATCAAAAAAAAAAAAAATCAAAGTTTCACGATAACCTATCGAATTTGCTACATTTTGGACTAACTAGAATTGTACAGGTAATCAGTTTGCAAATCAATACTGAAAATGGCAGAAATGTCCATGTGTCCAAAGTAATTTCGGAGGGCCATTCTGGAGTATCAATAGTATTGGACTTAACAGCATTTGTAAACAAAACTTTCTTAGCCCGTTTTTTGCAGAGCACTGGGTCACCCACACAAATCAATGACTTCATCGCTTCTCGCATTGAAGACGCTTTGTTTCTCCGTTATAGTTAAATTAAATAAAAAATGAGAAATTAACGTGTTTTCGACCGGAATCGAAGGTGTATTAAAGTGCTCTTGCTCACTAGTGGGGCAAAAACTGGGCATTCCCGGTCGATTTTCAGGGGACCTTCTGCATCAAAAACTAAATATTTCGTCACGAGTGCATGAAATTAATTACGAATCAACATGAAAATTTTGCATTTTTACAACTGAACAAGCTACTGTCATTTCGGAGGCGATCTTTGGTGAGTTCTATCTGATTATAAATATGTTACCAAAACCTTTTTTCAAATAATAACAAATCCTTGCCTGGTTTGGAAATTTTAAATTTCCAAAACTGGAAGTCTGCTCTGCAGTATTTGCAATAGAACTATCGCTCTATAGCTCCCGTATTAAAGCTACTGTCAATAATTTTTCAAACAAGTGTTGCAACAAAGATTTATCTTATAATACCATTGCTGGTTAAGGGGTGTTAGATTCAATACACACACACATCCAGTTTTCCTGACGAACTGCATTTTCAAAAAGAATTACGTAGATGTTCATCTAAATTTTGTTTTCCATACCAGGTGGCCACTATATAGCCGTTTCCGGGTAGCCCTGGGAACTCCAGGCTATGACCAAGTATCAAACTAATACGATTTTAGTAATAGGTGTGTCAGAGGTGTCGAATATATATGATCGTCTAAAGGATTTCCCTAATCAAGTGACCACTTTGTAGGCGGTTCCGGGGACCGCATGGGGGACCTGGTATCTTACTTAAGGATTTTAAAAGAGAATTACAAAAATGACCATCTAAATAACTTTTCAGATGGAGAGACCACTTTGTAGCCAGTTCCGGGCAGAGATTGGCAGAAAATTCGATGCAGAGAGAAAACCCCTTGTGCTTTTCTCAAATACTGTCTTTGATTCTATAGTGAGAATAAGAGGGCTGCATGATGTTACTCGCGAAGGGCACTTTGCTTTGTTGGGATCCACTTTGCAATTAGAGAACGTGGCGTACGCATTTTAAAAAATCTAAAATTATCATGTGTCATGTGTCAAATCAATGCCAGCCCATTTAGATGTCGATATCGACCCAATGTCTACTTGAAGTCAGCTCAACATTCGGTTGGTGGCTGATAGTGATCAATTTGGTGTACTGTTTGGATTATGAGTTTCGTTGATATATAGACAAGAGCTTCGTTTACATGGAAAAGCAACAAGCGTTCATCAAATAAAAGTCATCCTTGTCTTCATAAAGTGCCTATTTTAGGTAAAATTACGTTAGTCATCACTCTGGCGTAGCCGGCGCCGGTGGTGTAGTGGTAAGCGTGACCCAAGCAACACACATGCTTTATAACGGTTGAAAATACTTTCATATGACTAGATTTGGTTATATAGAAGCTTACTCAACAGAAAATCATGAAGATGTGTTACTCGGGGACTGATACTTGGCACCCCAGTGTGTCTGGGTTCAATCCCAGTCGAGGTCGGAAGCAAAACCGTTGGTCTCGGCTCATGTGTTGAAGAGTGCGATATGTAGGGTCCAGGTGGTATAGTCGTCTTCCTGGCGTCAGTGGTTGTCACTACGTTGTGAGGAAATAGGCCGACGAAAAATAAACAAATAAAAAAATTGCAATGGCGACATACTGATGAAGATCCGCTAACGCATTCGAGCCAGCACTAATAAAAAATAGGTATTAAAACAATGTAAACAAGCATCCGTCAGCCTGTAGATTTTCGAAGCAACTAAAATTCACTTTGGTCAGGGAGCTTAAGAGCGCTGTTGTGCCAAATTGGTTGTGGTACATTGCAAGTAGGAGAGAGTCCTTGTCATTTGCTCAAATGTGCCAGAGTCAATTGCAAGTATTTTCAATGATTGCTCGTAGTTGTTGCAGTAGGGATTTTATAACAGTTTACTGTCCATAAAGCTGATACAGTAACATTATAGTTTTCTTTTTTTTTTCAAATATGTCTTTGTGAATTATTAAGTGTATGTATAATTATGTGTAAGAAACTTAAGTTATTGCGATATGGATAGCTTTATGTCCGTGTTAAACTCTTCATTTCCCAACAGATGAACCATTCTGGCGGGTCACGTATTAACACTTCTTTTGATCACTTTAAAAAAAATAAAAAATAAAAACTGAAATACTTTTTCACACTATCACTAGCAAACGCGAGCAAGTTTCTTCAAATTCCTCTAGAAAAAGCGTACCCTTTGACAGAAAGGCTTATTTCGTCTGCGACTTACAGACTTCTGCGACATTTACAGCACACAACACTGACTGGAATTTGCTCGTGTTTGCTAGCGATAGTTTGAAAAAGTGTTTCAGTTTTTTTTTATTTTAAGTGTTAATTTAAATTTTCCTGGTAATGTGTGAACAGGCTGCCACATCAACGTTAAAAAGTGCCTGAACCAAATGAACAGCTTAAAATGATCACAAGAAGATGCGATGGGGGATCGTTGTCCTGATATTCCCGAATGTAGCACGTAGTAGAATGTCTCTCGTTATCTATAAATTGACGAGATAGAATTGATCTCTCATATGCATCCGTCGAAACATTCTGAACGGCCGTTGTCAGAATATCACCATGAATATCTCACATGCTCATTGCATGTTATCATTTACTAATGCCTTCTTTCCTGTCTCCTGCTATCTCTCCTATCCCAGAACTGCGAGCAATACGATATTTGTCACAGGCCATAGTGGGACTGGATCTGCATCACCGATGAAGCTCTTCACAAGTGGAAATGCAATGATAACCACCCGGAGATCGTGAAGGAGTCTGAATGTGGACCGGGTGGATACCGCAAATGGCTTTCAGACACTTGAGATGTGAAAAAAGCTCTTGAAAACGCGGAGACAAACAGGTAATTGTTATTTATTTTGACCCTACATCAATAAAATTTAATCAATTGAAGAACGGTATATAACCCTACACGAAAAAAAAACCCGCCCAGATCCGTGAACTGCAGTCATGAATTCGAGAACAAGCAAAAATACACCGTGAACTGAATCACGCAATCATGAACTAAATAACGTTTAAAGGGAAAAATCTTGAAAACGTGAACTAGTTCACGGTCCATTTTCATTTTCGGGAACGCTTTTTTTTTCTGTGTGTTATAATATAATAATATTACCAATATTGTTTCTTTGTTAGTCAACGCGACAACAAATTGATGCCATCTATATCGATTTCACGAACGCATTTGATAGAGTGCCGCATGCTTTGATGGTGGATAAATTGAATAGAATGGGCCTACCCACTTGGTTGACTCAATGGTTGACTAACGGACCCACTTGGTTGACTAATGGACCTAACGGGGTGTAATGCCTACGTACGCATTAATGGGACATGCTCATTGGGTCCTCTGCTTTTGGTGCTATTTGTCAACGATCTTTGTGAAACGATTAAATCACCAAAAATAATGTTTGCAGATGACCTTAAGTTCTACTGCGAAGTTTCTTCGTTAGTTGAATATTGTTCTATCCAAGCAGACATCGACGCATTGTTGGGTTGGTGCAAGCTAAACGGCATGGAAGTCAACGTCCGTAAATGTAACGGCAGGGCTGGTAGCGGATTTGTGGATAAATAATAGTGACTTTAGTGACTAAAATAATAAAAATAGTGACCAAATAGTGACCAAATAGTGACTAAAAAGTGATTTCCAAATTTTAGTATTTTTTCAATCTTTTATAGATTTGTTGTATAAGTACAGTAAAAATGAACTAAGTGATGACCCCCGTTGGCAAAAATGAATGATACTGCTGCGCAGTGTCACTTTTTGGTTTTTTTTTTGTAAAGAAGCCTGTAATCAAGCAACTTTTTATACATTTGTTGTATAAGTACAGTAAAAATGAACAAAGTGATGAACTCCGTTTGCAAAAATGAATAATACTGCTGCGCAGTGTCACTTTTTGGTTTTTTTTTTCTAAAGAAGCCTGTAATCAAGCGATTTTTTTTTCTCCACGACCTCCTGCTCTTGGTCCGCAGCTCGTTTTTGCGAAGACGGGTCTATACGCACGGTTGAAACACCTTCCAGCATGGCCTGTGCTAGAATTACTTCGGACATATCTTGCTTCTCAATTCCTTTTTTGAGCCGTTGCCATGTGAAGCTGTTTTCACTACCTTAATCACCTGAGGGTATTTAGGCTCACCTACAGCCGTTTTCTTAGTTAAAAAATAACTGGTTCCAATACTCCTCAATTCTGTACTCTGTACTCTAGGTCAGCACCTAGCATTTTAACAAGTTCCATTCGTTAATAAGAAGATCATAGTTGACCTGAATCGAAAGAAATTTGGCGATTTTCACAACATACTTGGAGCTTTCACTGTATGCAACGGCTGGTGGGTTGAGGCAATGGCAATATTTTATAAACGAGTTCTGCAAACCAGACTTTTGACGTAGGACTACGTCTTTGTTTTCTATACTGGGGTACAATTAAAAAAAAATCGCATTGCGACCGTCACGAAAAGTGGTCAGGTTTTGAGCATTAATATCTCAGTCATTTCTCAAAAGATTTTAAATTTTTTTACACCAATCGATCGGAAGTATTTCTACGCATCAATTTCAATTACGCATCAGTACAAAACATTGTTGATTTCAGGCAACATACTATTGAAACATTCATAAATGTTAAGCCTAGTCTTAAGAAGTCTCTTCTTCAGGCCTAAGGGGTCCTATATGACCCCAACAGTATAATGGCTGTATAAAATCACATAGATTGAATAAAAGTGCAGTCTGTCTTTGGCAAATTTGTTTTCCATCAACTCTTCTATCTGGAAAATATAAAAAAACATATGAGTTTAAGGCCTAATTGACGACCTAGAACATCCTGAATATGAAGACGTTCAGGAAGAAAAAATAAATGCCTTACTAATAGTGTAAAGCGTTGTTTTAGAATATTTTACATATGCATATGTATTATTAAATTCTCGTTGATAAACGTTAAATAGTTTTGTATCTTTCTGGGATGTTCTAGGTCATCCAAAATGTACTTGAGTTCAGAACTTCAGATCTACAGTTATAAGGCTATATAAGGTTACGATATGTATTCAAACATATTGAAGGAACCTTTTGGAAGGTCAACAGTCATTACTTGATAACTTTGTGATGGTCTAGGTCATCCAAACTGTCCTTGAGTTCATAAGTTAAGATTTACAGTAGTAACTGTAGCTTTTAGTGAATATTTTCGAACGCAAAAACATCATGAGATGAACGGGATGATCTGGTCATCCAAACTGTCCTGAAGTTCAGAAAATAAGATCTACAATTGTAACAGTAGGTGCTTGGAGTGTGTAAAGGGACAATGTGTATTTAACAATATTGTTTGAATAGTGTGGGTACTTCAAACTGTCCTTAAGTTCAAAACATAATATCTACAGCTGTAACAGTAGTGTTTTGAGCTATATATGTTGACCATCTGTATTCAAACATATTCAATGAATCTTTTGGAAGGTCCACAGCCATTATTTTATAACTTTAAGATCCTCTAGGTAATTCAAACTGACCTCGAGCTAAGAACTTAAAATATACGTTAGTAACAGCAGATTTTTGGGCTCATCATTATCTCATCAGTTGGTCTTCCAAGACATTCATTGAATATGTTTGAATACGTATCATAACATTGTATAGCAGATGAAGGTACTGTTACAACTGTAGATCTAAGTTCTGATCTTCTGGGCAGTTTGGACGACCCAGCACATCTCAAAACAATATTTCCCACTTTTTTCAATAATTTCTATGATATTGAGCACCAAATCAATCAGAATTCACCAAATTTCCGGTATAAATTAGGCCTGAAAGAGTTAATTCAAAGAACATTGCATTGTACCATCTAAATAGCTTACATTTAGTATCGTAGTCCTACGTCATCATTCCGAACAACCCAATTGGGCTGTATAACTTGTAGTTTTTTATTACGTGGTTACCAGCAGCAACGTAATGGCTATTTGCATTGTTGAAAAAGTGCAGTTTGTCGTTTTTCTTTAATTTGACCAGCTCTGCCATTGCTTCATCCCCAACATAAACTTTTTCCGCAGGTAGGAAGTTCTCAATATTGTCGAAAAAGTCCTCTGAAAGTGAAATATTCACGGGCCAAACATTAGGTTTACAAACTCGACCGACGATGGTTCGTACCAACCTTTCCAGATCAGCGTACATTAGATGTATGAGTTGTTCTTCCCTCTAGAAGAAACCTTAGAAAATTCATTAAATGCCGTAAGTTATCAATAGCTCGAACTTTATCAAAAAATACAATCTACTCAACGTTACCTTTGCCAAAATTCGGTTAACAGGCAGGTAGAACATCCGAATGAGTGGGCTTTTTAAATCTACTGTATCATAAACTAAGAATATTTGTCTCAGAAATCATAGAAAAATATTAAATTTTTACAGACAAGTTTTAATGAAACTTTGAAATCATAACGCTTTTATAAGCTGGCCGACTTGCACTGTATCCCGGTTTCACCTATGATCGAATTGAGTTCGCTTGACCGCGGGATACGAACAATCAAATCTAGATTTAGAATTACTAAGTGAGTTACCGAAAATAAGTCCTTTATCTGATTTACAATTCGTTCCCACTTTTCTCGACTATGTGGATACCAAAAGAGTAGTCCGCTTTTGAAATAACTGAATCTTACAAAATATTTTTGAAAAATAGAGAATGTAAATAAAAAATGACTTGATTCTTTTATGTAGTTTCTTCATTGGACATTTTATTTGCATATTGGATAAACGTTTTAAGTTTTTTGCTCCTATCCCGTTCGATTCGTCATGGGGTTCACTTGGTTTATATGTATAGAAATATGAAAAATTATTGTGGAATAGCTGGAAAATTGTAAAAATAATGTAATATGGGACCACGTGCGTCGCAATCAAGCTAATCTAGAGTGCTGTGACCGACCAGCGCTCTGCATTTGACAAGTTCAATTGAGGAAGAGGCGGGACAGCGCTCGCCAGAGCATCTAGTTTTTTAGTGTATATTTCTCGACTTTTATATAGTGTGGCCAGATCGCTTAATTTGGTTGACTACTGTACAATAGGTACAAGTGATTTTTTAAATTTTTTACAATCGGCGGTGCGAAAATAGTGACTTTAGTGACCATTTTCCGAAAAATAGTGACTTTAGTGACTTTTGGATGCAAATAGTGACTTTTTAGTGACTATACTCAAAATAGTGACCAAGTCACTAAAAAGTGACCTGCTACCAGCCGGGGGAGGGGTGTTTTGTGTTGTTAAAAAAAAAAAATGTACTGATTATTCATTGCATAACATACAACGGGGAAAAGGAGGGATCATTAGGGCACCCAAGGGAAATAATTTGGATTGGGTGCATGGGACTGCCTCCTCCATATTGTAACCTTTCGCGGAACGAGGGCGGGTTCTTCGACCCCATCTATTGGGTGTATTCCTTCAATCGAGGGCTCGGTTCTAGTGCTGTGAGTGTGAATTTGATTTTGGAAGGAGATTCTCTTCCCTATATTCGCGGGTTTTGCGTAAGAGTATCTGATATGTCAGCTAAAATCAAATCATTCATTTTAACACACTTCATGAGAAATTCTGCGTACATATAAAGATCAATTCCAGAAAGCAATTGAATTTGGTATTTACCGATGAAAGGACTTTAAAAATTACTTCTCATGAAATGTTAACCGTTTTTCTTCCTTTCATGTGAGTTTCGTTTTCGAAACACTAAAAGGAACCCGTTATTCTTTCTTTCACGCATACCGTACAGCGGGTAACTTTGATAACGCTACATCCAACGTGTAATATTTTCGTGTTTTCTTATGAAAAAAAAAAAATGGTACAAATAAATATTTTCTGCCTAAATAAATAAATTAGTGAAAGCTCTATCATCAGCAAGATGAAAATGAAGAAGACTATGGCAAACTCACTTTCGCTCGTCCACATCGATGAGACTCGATAGAGACAGTATTTAGCATTGGTCGCATTGAGTGATTTTTGTGTCAATTTTTTTTTTAAAGATTAACGTGAATAAAGGGTGATACGGTCAAAATTTGGTCAAGGGAAAACGCGTGTAAATCAGTGAAATCGTTTATTTAAAAAAACAAAATATATTTTTTTTTTAAGTTCAATTAGTAAAATTCAGGAAAAATATTCAGTTAGGCTTCCGCTTTTCCAAATCCGAATTGCCGGGCCTTACGCTTGACCCCTGCCATCAGATTTTGTACAGCCACCTTGTCCACCTTCTTCGCCGCAGAAAGCCAGTTTGCCTTGAACTGCTGCTCGTCCTTAGCAGTTTTTTTGGTCTTCTTTAGGTTCCGCTTGACAATAGCCCAGTATTTCTCAATTGGGCGGAGCTCTGGCGTGTTGGGAGGGTTCTTGTCCTTGGGAACCACCTGCACGTTGTTGGCGGCGTACCACTCCATGGCCTTTTTACCGTAATGGCAAGATGCCAAATCCGGCCAAAACAGTACGGAACAACCGTGTTTCTTCAGGAAAGGCAGCAGACGTTTATTCAAACACTCTTTCACGTAAATTTCTTGGTTGACAGTCCCGGAAGCTATGAAAATGCTGCTTTTCAAGCCACAGGTACAGATGGCTTGCCAAACCAGATATTTCTTTGCGAACTTTGACAGTTTCGTGTGCTTGAAAATATCTGCTACCTTTCCCCTTCCTTTTGCCGTATAAAACTCCTGTCCCGGAAGCTGCTTGTAGTCGGCTTTGACGTAGGTTTCGTCGTCCATTACCACGCAGTCAAACTTCGTCAGCATCGTCGTGTACAGCCTCCGGGATCGCGCTTTGGCCGTCGTATTTTGTTTATCATCGCGATTTGGAGTCACTACCTTCTTGTAAGTCGATAGTCCGGCTCGTTTTTTGGCTCGATACACGGTTGTAGACGATACACCCAGCTTATTTGCGGCATCTCGGAGAGATAGGTTAGGGTTTCGCTTGAAACTACCGGCAACTCTCTTTGTCGTCTCAGCGGCTTCCGGTTTTCGATTTCCCCCCGATCCAGACTTCCTGGCTGCCGACAAACGTTCCCCAAACACTTTAATTACATTTGTAACGGTTGATTTGGCAACTTTTAGCGATTTTGCCAACTTTGCGTGCGAGTAGCTCGGATTTTCGCGATGCGCGAGCAAAATTTTGATACGCTGCTCTTCTTGCTTGGACGGCATTTTGACAACTGAAGAGTGAATTCCAAAATCAAAATAGGAGCAACATTCTACACACACACACCTTTAAAATGAGGGGTGTTCAGGTTTTTTTAAATGCAAAATTGAAAGAAATACGTCAAGTTGATATTGACCAAATTTTGACCGTATCGCCCTTTAGTTACATATGACATGTTACTCATGTCAAAAATATGGACTTTCTATTTATCAACAAGCAGTATTTTGCCTTCACTGTCTTCAATAGAATCTAATACATGGTTGAAGCCAATTGGAATACATGCTAGGTCGACTCTTTACTAACAATGAAACGTAAATTGTTGTCAGAGCCTTCAGAATTGAACTTATGTTAAACTTGAAAGTTGAAGTGATTTCCAGGCACTAAATGCGTAGGATGATTATAGGGACATGAGCTAATTGCGATAAGCACTTTCAATGTCAACACGAAGAATATTTTGAAGAAATTTGTTAAACTAGATTAAGCTAGCTACCGAATGCTTTTGTCTTATCATAATGCACTGATGAGGGAATACATAAATGTTACCCCGGTCAATATCTTTTTATATTTTTTAGAAAAGCTAAAAAAATATGAATTCTTAGACTCAGAATTTCCACAAACAAAAGAAAACAACATGATAAAATTTAAGGCTGACTCAATGATCCATGAAAATAAAATGTTCCACACCGGAAGGCAACAAACGACCTACCAGTAAGAATACTCCCACACTCCCATTCATCATATCCTTAACAAGGGCAGGACATGTGATCCCAACGTTTATGGTCGACCGCAAAGAACCGGAAACACAGATGTGTAGATGTGATTAAGTTTCTCTGGGAGGTAAAATTTATGTGGACATTATTACAACTAGGTCCATGTGGAGTTCAGAAGTGGAGATGTGTTCAAAAATTAAAGCAATAAAAATGTTGATGCAAATAGAAGGATTTGAGGTGAGTGAAGTGGAAAAAATACATCCAATGTTCGCGAATCGTGAATTTTCCGCCTAAAGGAAGCGGTAGGAGGCACATTTGAATAAAAAACAAATAAATTCGCTACAATGCTATTTTTTTACAAGTCGTCTGTCCTCGATTTCCCCCCATACTAGTATCCTCTTTGCGAAGAAAATAAAAAAAGAAAAAGCTTTCTGCAATGTTCCACGGTCTGATGTTTGAAATACCATTAAATTGATTGATTTCTATCGCCCCCCTAATTCTCATTGTTCTCGGATTTTCGAGCGAGATTCCCTTACCTTATTTTGTCGTCGGTATCATGAAATCCTGTTGAAATACAGCTTGCGCAAATATTTGATAACAGTTTTCAATTTGTTAATTCAACAGGTTCACTTAAGGCAGTTTCGGCCAGACAGAGGGTGTTTTATTCGATGGGATGGGACGAAACAGGAAGGAACAGGAGAAAAGTTTTAATAAAGATGGAGCGCAAACAGGTAATTCACGGTCGATTAATGGCAAAGTTTTTTCCCACTTGACACAGCAACATGAGGAAATGGAAAATCGAGCAAAAACATGAAAATGATACATCCAGCAATGGTCCTCTATTGCAACATCGGCAACACCATGCTGTGAGTGGCTGAGTTCGATTCTCGGTCCGGTCTACGAATTTGGTAATGGAAAATTGTTCGATCATAGCGTATTACACACAATGCAAAAAAAAGGTACTTGTTATCGAAAACTCTTGTTGAGAGCAAGCAATACTCTAATTGTGGAAACAATAAGCTTTAAATTCTAAGAAAGAAAGAACATTTAGTAACGGAAAACATGAAATCATGGCCATTTTTCTTTCTCCCAGCAGTCTTCCGTAAATCATATCCTTGTGTACGTTTTACAATTAGGATAAGGATGAAAGTTCTTGCGGTATGGTGAAAGCGTAACTTTTCGTTAGTAAGGAGGATAGAAGAATTTGATCCTAACTCCCTAACATATATTGGAATATAATATGATCCCTTTCCACCTCTTATCAACATGCTTCAACAAGCTTGGGATCAAAATTGAAAAACCCTCAAAAATCCAGCTTCGCAACAGCGTGCAGCGATAAGCACAATATTCTCCGCATGCCTTTACGTCAAAAGTTCAGTCTCGCATTATTTCGGTAGAAGAATCATAAATCATGCTAAATTTGATTGATACATCAGTCAGGTGCGATGAATTTGCATGAAATGCTTTTCGAGAATCACTACGAAATGGGATGAAACCCACGACGATCAATGAGGTGATACAATGGGCAGATGAATGAATCTATTAAAGATGTTTAGATGAGCAGACGAAATTGAATTCCAGTGAGCTGCTGGTCTACTGGTGGCAGAAATATAACGCTTAGCTTATCTGTGCCTTCTGATAAGGAAATCACAGATAACAGTTCGTTTCACTTCAGAACCGTATGTGTCCGTAGACAGAATCAGTCAACTTGATGAAGCTTTGAAAGTTTAATTTGTTGTTAAAGGTATTCAATCCTTTATTTGAGTACTGTTGATATTTCAAGCTAATAGCTCTTCGAAAATTTCATTCTTACATAGCGGGGGTTGCACCCAAAGTTGATAACTGTTTTGACCGTCATGTTCCAATGAGAAAACAAGTTCAATTTAACGAGACAAATCTTCCTATCAAGTGCTTTTTTCTAATTCTCTAAAGAACAAGAAAGTTCTCATGAGATCTGAAAATCAAAGTAACTAACCAAATAAAACGAATATTGACATGGAATGTTATGCAACCAGTGGACTGATTGTTGTTTTTCAGATTTTTTTTAGAAAATGGCACAATTCACTGAAGTAGCTTTTACATGATTATTGGAATGCACATGGCTTATGGGATCTACATGGTACGTATTCCCAACGGAGGCGACTTCAGTGCATAATTAATCAATAAGCCAACCAATACGACGTTCACAGCGCTACCCTGCTATGACATAGGAAAAATCTGCTATTATTTTCTCATAAAGGGCAGTGTTGGTCGTTGCTCAAACGTGGGTTCAATCCCAACCAAATGTGTGCTTTTTTTGGCATATAACGATCATCACGCCTCCTTTCGGATGGGTATCAGGCCGTTGATTCCAGCCCATGTGTTCATTGGTGTCTATCTAGAAGTGGAAACTGCCTTCCTGGCATTCGATTGTTATCAATTTTAGGAATTGATAACTGTCGATGATAGTTGCTCGATTACCAAACTGGGACCGTCGTTAAATGAAGGAATCAAGTAGAGGTGAAAATTTATTTACTCGTCCGATGATATTGACAAATGTATTTATTTGAAAACATCAAGAAATCTTTTTTTCGTACCTTGATTATCGAGATTTTCAGCCTCGGGCTGATTCATCTCCCGTCATAGTCACTCAAACATCTCTTAGAGTATTTTTCGCAACATGTCCGGGGGTGAGATGGGAATTTGAAATTTTGGCGTGATAGGTATGGATATTAACCACTTCGCCGGAGTGGCCCCATCAAGAAAGGTTATGTCAATGAAATTTCAATGCCGTTCAAAATTTGTCTGTATTATCGATTGGGGCTTCAACCAATCAATCAAGCCGAAGTCCGGTTTTCCCGGTATATAAACTGTCATTTTCCCGGAACGTAAATTATGGGAACCCTAACGATAGTGTGCTGATATACATATTAAACTAGGATATGGTTGAAAAACTAAAAGAAGGGTAATTAGTTCTGTCTGTTGGAGAATTTCAAAATCTGGTTAAATATTATTTTCACACGTTTAAACATTTATTATTCTCTTCATCATCCATTCAAATTCGAAACCATTTACCTCAACGGACCAAATCTTTCATTTGCTCCTCCAAAATTGCCACTTGTCGTTGAGCATCAGCTAGCAGCTTAGCTTTCTTCACTTCCAGTTCATTTACCATCCGATCTGCTTCTCGCTTCCTTTGTTTCTCCTTATCTTCCTCGTTTTTATCGCGTTTCTTCTTGTCCAACGATTCTTTGTACCGTCCATGAGCATTCTTCACATATTGGAATAAGGACTTGTTAATTTCGACTTCACTTACACCGCCGGCACTAAGAACGGCATCATACACCAGTCGTTGAGCAACGAGGCTTTCTTCGGCTTGGTTTTCGATCAGGCACTGTTTATTTACCGAAAATCCTCTTTCAACTGTCGCATTCCCATGGGATAGAATCAACATTTTTTTAATAACCGCCATCAGGTAAACATATTCCTTGCCAGATTCTGAAACCACTTTGCACCAGAAGCTGTCCAAGCGCTCCTGTCTTCGGAAGGTCGTTAAGGCATTTTTCAACGAAGGCAGGTTACATACCTGGAAGAACTCGGCTTTAGCGTTGTCTGCTACAGATCCTGAAAGATGTTCTTTTTCGACAAGTGTTTCCAGACAAAGATTAAACCGCTTCTTTGCCACATCTACGGAGGAGGAAATTACTCCAGGATCTAGACAAGTCAGATACCTTGTTAGAGGATACCGTAGAGGTGAGCGTTCAATAATTTTCTCGAGGAATCCTCTGTAATAGGACCGACAATCATTGCGAAACAATAAAAGCTTCTGATCCGACAATTTTCCTACTGCATTCTCTGCTTTAACTGCGGCTTTGGCAGCGAAACCAATATCGACTTGAGAAGAAGGGAGCAAATTTTTGTCACTAATTTCCAAATCTACCAAGCATTTAACCTTAACCTTGAGACATTCAGGTTTGAGGGCTTTGTCCATTATTGGTTTAATAAGCCCAATAAGCTCGGTGAACAAAAAGGGTACCATGGGTGCGTCTGTCTGGAATTCTTTGAGGAACGGTTCTACGAATGCAGCTGCAGCCATAAAGAAATGAAGCTTCGGTCCTAGCAGTCGATCCTCAACTGCATTGGCAACGTCATTAAAAGCCTTCGATTTAAGAACCAGCGAAAAACTTCTTTTGAATTTGTTATCAGACTCCTTGAGCTTTTTGTCATGCTGATACTTTACAGCTGTCACGTAAATTCTGAGGAATGGTAGCATTTTAATAGCCCTATCCGCGACACGTTGGTTTTCAACCCACCGCACAGAACAAAACTTCAAAGGGAATTCTTCCGAACCGGTTACTGCCATGTAATCAGCGCGTCTCAAAGGCACGTCCTTGAATAAATAGTACAACGACTGCAGGAACTCATCTATGCGCCATCCAGTTTTTTTACTGCCACTCTTAAATGCGTTGTGAACAACATGTAATCCACAACTACCGATACTTAAAATATCGAATGAGGTTTTACGAAACTGTTTTAAATCCTGACACAAATCCTTGGCAAACTTGAAATTAACGTTAGGTCCGTCCATCGAAATTTGGATGATTTTTTTGAGCATGTCAGGATTTGGAGCGAAGCATGCCTTCAGACCATCCAGAAGATCTGTTGCTCGGGTTGACGAAAGAAAAGCAGACCCAATGTACACGGATTGCACTTTGTTGCTCTTTTCATCCCAATAACGGACGCCGACATCCATTTGCTGACGCTTAGCAATCTTATTCAGAGTCTCGTCAAATGCTACGACTATCTCTGTACAGTTTTCGAGACATTTGAAAATCCTGCTTGAAAAATATGGCCCTAAGCCATGCGTCACAATATATCCGGTTTTCGTTCGACCCATTTCCATTTTGGCAGCAATTTGACTGTCCGGGAACATCTGTTTGAATAGAGCGACGCTGGCGCCGGCACCTCGGAATGAGTTGTGACTGAACACTGTTTCCAAAGCCCAAATTACTTCCGCTTTCACCACATTTTCATCGAGAAGATGTTTCTTCATTAGATTGGAGCTTGAACCCGAGTTGCTACTCGAAGCCTTTGATACTTCGCTAGCCAGCTTCAGTTGCGTATTGGGATTAGGCGTATTATATCCTTTCTCAGAACCGGAAGGCTGTTGCTGCGATGATCCTAAAAACATGTATTGTTGTTTACACTTATAGATATAAAATAACTCATTACATTTTACCTCCGCTTCTGGAGTACATATTGATTGGCAAATTTGTTCGCCGTACATTTGCTTGCCTTTGATGTCCAACAGATTTTTCATGGCTAGTAAAAGTCATTTTTCCCAGGGTGTCAATTTTGAACTGTTTGTTACACCACATGCTACGAGCACATGTTGAATCCTTTGGCTCTGAGCTCCAAGGAAAAAAATCCTTATATTTATCATAATGTTTTATCGACGTGGCAATGTCTTTTCCGTAATTTCTCAAATCTTTCATGGAAACACCTCACAAAATTAAGTCTATCTAAGGGCACACACCGCGAAATTTTCGAATTCAGAGCACGGTTTAAACGCTGAAGCTTTTGACAAAAGTTTCATTTCAAACTCTTATGCGCAAGGCTTCAACAATGTTAAATTATACACGCCCGTTCCATTTTACTCAATTTTTGAGTAGGATTGTATTGGTATCTCTTTTTGTCGCTCAAATATTCTACTCCATTTTTTTCTTAAAAAGTGGATCAACTCAAAAATTGAGTTGATCCACATTTTAGAAAAATTGAGTAGAATTTGCGTGCGAAAAAAGAGATAGCAATCAATCCTACTCAAAAATTGAGTAAAATTGAACGGGTGTGTAGAGCTTCTTAGGAGTCTGTGCACGGCCGTTGATACTTTTATTTTGTGTTTTTGACTTTTACTGAGAGCCATGTTTTGGTACCGTCCTTCTCACTCCCATGGTGAACTTGAAAACATTACTCTCAGTAATTTTTTTTCTACGGCGTGCACAGGCACCTTTTTGACGTTTAATCGACACATAGTAACGCACCTTCTGAATCGAAGAAGAGCGAGCAAGAGGGAAACAGATAAGTAGGAAAACAAACCGTTCATTCATTTCTATGCGCTGGATAAAGACCATTAAACGCCAAAAAGGTCTGTATGGCAAATTTAAAGTTAACCCAAAAGCGGGCCGACAGTGAGCCTACAAGTTTTTTTTTTGCCACAGGCCAACTGAGTTGACAGTATAAGGAAAGAGAAGAAGATAGAAAATTATGTCAATGCAGATTTGAAAAAAAATGAGTGTTCTTTGTCAGTTGAACAGTTAAAAGTAATTTAACGGAACCATGAGTAATTTTTTTGGGACTTCAACCAAATTTTACCGGAATTTCAAAACTTTCATGGAATTCCCGGGGTTTTCCCGGTGATTTCAAATTCACGGGTTTTTCCCGGTTTTCCTGGAATTCCCGGTGGGTGGGCACCCTGTGACATAGACTTGTACATATGCAGTTACAATTTTTTTTTCTTAAATTAAAAAAAAATATAAAAAAAAAAAAAAAACCTTACTTTATTTTTTTTTTTTTTTTTTTTATTTTTTTTTTTTTTTTTTTAAAAAAAAAAAGAGGGGGGCAGTGTTTTATGTTGGGGTGGGGTTGTTTTTTTGGGGGGGAGGAAAAAGAAGGGGGTGTGTTTTTTTTTTTTTTTTTTCGGAACTGGGTTCGCCCTAGGTCTGCCCTAACAGCTGTCAAAACGTTTTTTTATTCAATCGGGTCGGACCTGGATCCGCTCTGGATCCGACCCAACATCGATGAGGTTCGCTCTCAAGTTTTTTCGAGGTCCAACCTGGGTTCACCAACACACACAAACATGAACTGTCAAAATAAAATGTTTATGTTTGTTTATGTTTATGTTTTGCACAAATACCATCATACTGACTCGACTCTGGATCCGTTTTCGTTCGGTAATTGCGAGTCAGAGTCAGACATGACCCAGGTTTAAAACCGAAAACGACATAAGTGAATCCCTCCGAAGCTCTAGAGTTCCGCGTTGATACGGTTTCTGACAATGGCTACGGAAGAAAAACTAATGTTATATTTTCAGAAATGTGTGCTAATAATGTTAGACTCAAACCAATCGTGAAAAACTCCGATAATCACTATTATTCTGTATAAAATTTGAATTTTCTTTTCATCACGAAATCACAGCGAAGAAAAATGCACGCCCAATTTATTCACCGACACAGCCTACTCTTCATTACACAATTGTTTTATTAGCTATACTTATAATTCCCGCCTCCTTCTTCGTATCCATAAAACCTCGAGACCGCAATCCCACTAACTTCGAGACGACCGGGAGCAATCAATTCTTTTCCCCTTACTTCAGTTTAAAAAATTATGTGGTGTATCATAAATGAAAACTCGGCTCGTTGTAGTTGATTCGATCGAGCCTAAACAAATAAATAAACTCGCTTGAAAAAAAGGACGAGTAGCCACTATAAGCTAAGCTAGATATTGCAATAGCGGCTTGTGCAAAAGAACTGCTAGTCGAAGTCAGCATTAAATAAGAATTATTGCTTCCGATTGACCAACAAAGTAAAATAACTCAAATACACTGCTCATTTTTTAAAGAAGAAAGAACCTCACAAGATATAGATTTCTCATACACGATAGTTCGAAAGAATTGCTTGGACGGAAGGAACATTCTAGATCAGAAAAATCCAATAGAAAAACAAGTATGAGCAAATTTAGAAAGCCGAATTCATTGAAATTTAAATACCATTCTCCATTTTATCCACTCCAGGTAGCATTAAAATGAAACTTTTCGAATTAATTAGTCTGTCACTGATTTTTTTTAAAAAAGAAGATGAATCCCCAACACCCAAAAGTTCAAAAGGTGGCCAAAAATGCGGAATGCAAATGTAGCTATTTTTGCAATCATATTTTGAGAAAGCTGCATGATTCGGAAAAGGCAGTTTTGCCCATCTTAATGCACAAAGCGCGTTAAGAAAAGAAGAAAAGTAAATAAGGCCAAGAGTTTTTTTTTATATGAGCAATCAGCAAAATACAATGTCCCACTTATCAACTAATACACTACACCACCGCACGTACACATCGAATTTTCGGAGCAAATTAATGTGTTGATTTTTTGCTCCCAGCCAATGTCACATTTGTTCTCCAAGTTACGATTCTTAGCGAAAAATTAAACAAAATCATGCGAAATCGCAATAAAATCATGCTTTTTTATTTTGAGTGAAATCTGCAAATATTTCAAGAGAGGCTTGTCCAGTTCATGAAAATTGGAAGTAAATTAAATTGTTAATCTATGATGAAGAATTAGCAATCATAAACATCGTTAAACATGAATGTTGATCCTTTGGAATTTACGAAGCAGATTTTATTAAAAACTCATGTTATATTTTCAGAAATTTGTGCTAATAATGTTAGACGAAAGAAATGTATTGAAGCAGTAAGGATAGTCTTAAAGTTCCGAATAGAACCTAGGAAGATACTTTCTAGATTTCTACGTTAATGAAGAATGTATGAACATTCTATTAATGATTTATAATAGTGCGAATGAACTTCTGGCTACATCTAAGGATAATTTATATAACATTGCCAAGCAAAATTCATGAAATTATTTCCGAAAGCTAAAAATTAAAAAAAATTAAATTGATTTGAGTATAGACTGATTCCACGCCAAATCGGTCGGTCACCAAACTCAACTATCTTCGATTTTGATGAAACTTGGTACACGTCTTCGGTATGTTGAAAAAAAAAATCCACTGGTGTTAAGATTATTTGGATTCAAGAGTAACTTTTGAGATGGGTGTATGTTTTTTTCCAACATTTTACTTGAAAAATCGTAGTTCAAAAACCATTACATTTAGAGAAAAACTTTATATGGGGGAGTTGTAGAGAACTAAAAAGGCTTTGTAAAAAAAATGTACACTGAAAAAAAAAAATTTTTTTTTCATAAAGAAAAATTGAAAATAAATACTAAAAATCAAATATACAAAAAAACATATTTTTAATATTTTTCAAATTTGTTTTGTGGATATTTGAGAAAAAAAGACACGTTTTGAAAAAAACTCTAGGATGGACGCTCTTATAATAAAAAGTTTTCCGAAGAGCGAACTTTGGTGCATATTTCAAATTTTGGTTATTCATTATTATAAATGAAAATTAATTATACAATATGATTTTGGAGATCATTAAAAACAATAATGATAATAATGATAAATCACCTGAACGCAACCGTTTTCGAGATTTTTCGGATTTTATTTCAATAGAATGAAAAAACATAAGAAAATTCGCTCTTTTCTTAAGTTAATCGAGATTTCCACCAGAAATGATAAATTTTCCAAGATCTTCATATTATAACGTTCACATTACTCTAATGTCCTCTTTTCTTTTGATATCAGGATGATAAGAAGACTCATTTGAAAAGAACAAGATAAATAGCACTATTGTTTTAATATTGCAATCAATATATTTATAATTGTTTTATGGCTGTATCGGTCGGGCCGCTCAGAGAATGAAGGGAGCGAATTTGCTAAAGCGATGAAAGTAACAGCGAGATAGATGTCGCAGGGGCGACAAGTGTGAAATGGACAGATGATGAAATTATGCGGAGGGTCATATAGAAGAAGCATATTAATCGAACTGCTGACTATTTTGCCAAGCTCCAACGATGTTAGAGGTCGGGTGTAGTGTGTGAAAACTACACTCCGAACAGTTCGGTGATGTAGCGATGAAAGTAACACATATTGTTTAAGGTAGGTAGACAAATAGCAGCTATAACGTATGTCAGGTATATCTTCTCATAAAAAAAACAGCTAATGTACGCTGCCTGTAAACTACCAGAGATGTTTTATACCTGCATTTCCAAAGGTACCACAGCCAATATATATGCTCATACATAGTCGCATTCATCAGTAAAATCTATCTGAGTGAACTGAAAATGGAGTTTAACATGAAGAAGTGTTGTATGCCGTTTCCCACTAAACGGTGCTCAAAAAACCTTCGTAAATTAACCGAACAAAATGTCAAAAAACTCAAGTTCATGGGCAAAACACATTTGGACACTTCTTTGATGATTTGTGATAATTGTCGTTTGCATTTAAATAGAACGGAACAATCCCATGCTGCAATTTCGGAGCCTAGTGAGAAACCATCAATTACTAACATTATGGATCCACAACCATCTACATCACGGCAAGTAGACTTGTATGGTCTCGAGGAAACGCCATCGGCAATATCATTAATGTCAGTGCCATCTGATAGCAGTGTGCAAGATTATTCAAGGCGCCATAATATTGAGCTATTTAACAAGGGCGTAGCTGGAATCAACGTTTCGCCAATATCGGCTAAAAAGTTCCTGAACGTAAATTATGCCCTCAATAAGTTCAAAGATGTTTCAAACGGCATTCGGACACACATATTTGGGGATCAAGCGGAGGAGGATGACCTGGAACAATTGAAAGTGAAAGCAGCCGAATATGACGAAATAATCGCGCAGCTAAAGGACCGGTATGCTGATCCAGAAACTTCGAGGGACGATCAAGTAAGGATACTTTCGGTTTTACCACAATCTTGGACAAATCAAAGAGTAATGGCAGAATTTGGAATAACAAACAAGTCATCGTATCACAAGCTAAATTCCTTGCAAAGCACGAAGGTGTTTTAGCTGCCCCTAACGAAAAGCTGGGACACGGTCTGAACCCGGAATAAAAACCAAATTTTGCAATTTTCGACAGTGTGAGATTACACGAGCAACCCCTGGTTGAACGACTACGTTTCAGTGAGGAGTGAAGGTAAGAGGGTTCATATTCAAAAGCGCCTTTTAGTTTGTTCATTAAGAGAAGCTTTCATTAAATTTCAAGAGATGCATCAAAATGCTGTTGGGTTTAGCTCTTTTGCAGCACTAAGACCAAAGCATTGCAAATTACTTGCAGCACAGGTTCTCATAACATTTGTGTTTGCACAATTCATGAGAACATTAACTTGATACTTCTGGTCTTAGAAAATATTCATTCGAGAATGATTTTTGTGTTTTGAAGAAATTTATGTAGCTCATCAACTAGAACTAAAAAATGTTACCTCCGTGAATGCGAACGATGTCCAGGCTTTTCAGATTTTGAGAGTAGTTTAACAGACAAATTAGAAAAACGTGGTTTAGTTGAAATATCTTTTGAGCAATGGATTTCAACTGATAGATGTAGTTTAGAGACACTTGTTAAACCAATTGATGAATTTATTGCTTATTTTTGTGAAAAGTTGGAACAATTAGTATCCCACGATTTTGTCAAATCTAGGGTTTTTTTTGAGGTTATAGTTGTTTAGGCGGGAGTAATAATTTTTTGTTTTTTTTTAATTTTTTTTTTTTTTTTTAGGTGGTGTTAGTTGTTGGTGGTGCGCCACTTTCCTTTTTTTTTTTTGGGTGGTTATTTTTTGTTTTGGGTAGTGATTGCGGTGCAGGTGTTTATTTCATAAACTAATAAGTCTTTTTGCAAACAAAAATTAATTCTCAGATGTATTCCAGGTTTTAGGTTATTCTCTTGTTTTACAGGAGAAAACATGCAACAATTTATCAATAACAAAGAAAGTACAAGATAAATTACTTAGCATATTCAATGACTTCTACAGTGGCTTACATAGAATTATATATAGACTTTCAGACCCAATGCCGCTTATTTCCCGTTTTTTCGGCTCAAGTTATTTACCGGATCTTCTTCTCCTTCCGGTATTTTTTTTTAAGTTACGTAATCTAGAATTCGATCACCTACTACTGAAATAATTTTAACCATTCTTGATTGCTAGAACTTCAAGAGTTAGTAGATCGTTATTTTCTGCAATGAGACATCTAGTGTGCGGAAAGCCAAATATGTTTAATCCTTCTATTCAACAATCATTAAACATCGATTTTTTACACACAACACAAAATACGACCATGATAAATGATCAAACTTAATCAGCAGGACCAGCGCCAATACGCGTTACCATACCAAAAACACATCATTGATCCAACTGAAGGCCCGATCATCAAAAAATCGTTGAATGCAGTATACGTTCACGGTGATTGCACAAATCTATTTCTACATTGCACCACTGGCACCGGTTCGGATCAATACAGTTGACGAGTGCAACGCGAAGACACTGTTGTATATAAATCATCATCACAACAGCCAAATAAAAGGCACCAAGCAACTGCAATAACATTGTGCCATAAACCGTTCAAACCCTCCTCTGGTGAATAACGTTTGAATTGTGCAGAAACAAATAGAAAGCGCTTTTGTTGAACTTTAAATGAAAGTTTGAGATGAATACCAATGTTGCACTGCTTTTCAATTCCACAGAAAATTAAAATTGGCATCGAACGACTGCCATTAGCTTCCACGATGAATGAGCTAAACTTTTCGCGACAGCTTTGGCTTGTTGTATCGCGGTTCTGATTAGAGTGAATTCGGAAAAGCGTCAAATTTCGTTGCTTGAAAATCCCTCGCTTCACGTCACTGCCGTTATATATTTTCCAATACGTGCATGTCGATCGGTGCGTCGTGTACATAAGCACTCTATAGCGTTTGCATTCGCACACAACGGCAGTTTTCGAGACCCCTATGAACAGTTTTCTTTCGCTGCACAGTGAGTGTGGGCACCTAATTCTCATCGCATTCTTGTTTTCAATTTACACACTGAGCGAGCTCGGTTTGATTTTGCATACTTAGAATATGGAAATCACCGAGTACTACACATAATGGAATTAAAAATTATCTCTTTTCATCATAAACAGAGCGCTTCATTCATGCAGATTCTACACTTTCCTGTTTTTATGTCATAGTGTTGACTGTGAAAACGATTATCAGTCCACTGTGGCAAGTGGTGGCGGAGATATAAAAGTGTTTCATTAATCTCTCACTCTCTCACATGCCGGTCGTCCCCGTCATCATGGCAGCAAGCTAAATTACGAACAGCACCAGAAGCACAACATTTTTTCGCAAATGGATGTGCCGTGCGAGCAGACCACGACGCAAATAGAAAGCAGCGAAAAAAGCTGAATGAGATTAACCGGCAGCAGCCGGTAGGTGCACGAGAATTAATGAACACTATTTTTGAATTATTGATTTGTATGGTCAAGAAACCACATATTTAACTGATATTTAATTATTGAGGCACACAGGAGCGTTTAAAAAAAATATCATGAAAATAATGTGCCAGCTGAATCCGTAACGCTGGTAGATCACCTTTTCTTGGTGCGTTACGGGGTATCAGATCTACCACCGAACCCTAGTCCGGGAACATATTTGTTTTTCGTAGTCAAAGGAACATATCTTAGTCCTTATTACATTTTATGTCTTGTGAAAAGTGACAATACTCGGAATGACCCACCGAGGATGAGCTTGGAATAAGGAAAACATGGTTAGTCTTCATTTATGTGAATTTTCATTTTCTTTTTGGTATTCTATAGTTTGAATTGGTTAGGACTAGGGTTCTGATCTGGTCAGTATCGGAGTCATTGTTTGTTTTCTTTGCAATGAATCCGGTTTTGAATGATAGAGGGGGGCGCCTTTGAAGCGCTCTCACTTCTTAAAGGGTTTAAATAGCGGAAACTTTCAATAAAAGTCGATTCATTGCCAACAAAACAAACAATGACAACTGTAACAACACCAAATACTTCATCATTTCTCAATAGTGATGAAATAACTCGACATGCACTAAGGAAAGGATACGGGATATACTACAATAGATCAAATTACTGGTCGCAGTGGTTTATGTCCCGAACAGAGGAAAAAAAGAGTGCAACCTAAGGTTATTGAATTTTACTGTTCCACGATAATCAATTTATAAATATGATGATAAACTTGGTCAAGAAACAGAACATTTATTTGAGACTGGAGTATTTGAATATCCTATAAATTTAAATTGACGCGGAAACAGTACAACTTGCATTTAGTAAAATATCATACAAACTGATTCAAGGTTGTTCACTTTCAAGAACACGTGAATACTCTTATGTATGTTTTTTTACCAAGTATTTCCTTCCCTTCTAAAAATAGTAATAAAAACGGATGTTAAACATATATTTACTCTCAAAGGGGCTTTGAATGTCTCCAAGTGTAAATTTCTAAAAAATAATGTTCATGAAAAATTTGAATCTAGCTTTAATGAGTTGATTAAAGGATTTATCTGTAGTGGATTACTAAGATTTTTGCCTTCAAAAATTCGAAGTGGCGATGCAAATCGGTCATGATGGCAGCCATGTTTGTATTCTAGCGACCGTCTCCTGAAACCGTTTATATGTACTAAAATATTTTAAATAACGAACAAAATGAAAATATTCAGAGTATAACCATTAAAATTCAATGATTATAATCGATGATGATTAAAATTCAAAAAAGAATCCATAAATTAACTTTCTATAGATGGAACAGTATGTAATTATAAATACACTAATGATTAACCGTCAATTCAAAATGCGTGCAATATTCAACCAACTTTTGGCTGCGTCATGTTGTTTGCATCCAAATTAAACTGATGTTGTCATTTTTTTTTCAATTTTTTGCACGGAAGTTTGAAAATGCGTGATCCTTTTCCCGAGCAAAGAAAACGGCTTGTGCACAAACGGTGCACCGTCAGTGGTCTTTCGATCAGAAAACTGGCTAAGGAAGACGTTGTGAGTGTCGGAGCAGTTCAAACCGTATTACGGAAGTATCAACAACAGTGCTCTTTCGTAGATTCCCCGAGACGGGTCGACAGAAAGGTAAGGAACTATTTCAAGCGTCATCCTTCAGCATCAGTCCGAGATGTGGCGAAAAAGCTAAGTACTTCGGCAACTAATGTTATGCATGCCAAGGATAGAAAGGGCCTGCAGACTAGTCGGAATCAGAAGCAGCCAAAACGAAACCGAGGGCTCGAAAACTGTACCGTAATGCCAATTACTACCTGTACAATGTTTTGAAAAAACATTTGATGAAGCATGCTTCATCCATCTTTGGAAGTCGCTTATGATTTTTCCAAAAGGATTCTGCCCCTTCACATTCAGCAAAAGCTACTCAGGCCTGGTGCAAGAACAATTTGCCGAATTTTATTCCTAAGGAATTTTGACTGACACCTTCGACAGAAGTAAACCCATTAGACTTTTCCATTTGGGGTATACGGAAGAAAAGTTTAAGAACCCCAAACCAATGGGCATTGAGAAGTTCAAAGCAACTTTTCAGAAAATATGGAATGAGATTCCTGAACAAGAGATGCGTACCACTTGTAATGTTTTCCCGAAACGGCTCAAGGCAAATTAAAAAGTGACCGAACTCAAATCTAAGACTATACTGTTTTACTTTAATGTTAGTAAGAAAACCCAAAAAGAGCCAATAAAAAAAATCATTTCAATTCAAAGCAATGGCGTTTTATTTTTGATTCACTTAATTGGGCTAACCCTGCACATAAAATATCGCAAGAATTTAAAATGTTCAAAACGTGTGCACTCGATATCGTAGAAAATCATACGTTGTTTTCAAACCAATTTCAAAGATCGACGTGAGCGGTGCTCTTGGGCCTAAATGAAGTCACTCAGTTATGGTTTTTGTGATGATTGTCCAACCCTGGTAAACAAGATAATGTTTAATGCCGATTTGGACCGATTTACACCAATAGTAAAGATGCTATTGGTGAAACGCACAAAGTGTTATAAGTGGTTTTTCATTGAGAAAATGAGGTAATTTTTAGTAACGCTTGAAAGCAGATTTGCACCGATTCAAATCATAAGGATGCTGTTTGAGGCTCTTTCTCGTAGCATTTTTGTTCCACTTTAATTTTATTTAACATTATTTGTTTAAGAAGTTATACAAATTGTGGATTTAGGGTCTTCAAAACACACATCAAGAGGGAGAGTGTGTCACCGATGTTCACGCGTTTGTTAGTTGCAATATTTACGATTATTTTGTTGCATAATTCTATTCACTTTCGGTTGTAAAGTGTTCCCTAGAGTTTGTTTGGGCTTAGGTTGTGAAATAAAAACAGAAATGTCGAACAGAATTGCCTTCGTCCCCATTGTCGTTAAAGTTCTTCAGTCACACCAGTAGCAGCTTTGGTTGTAGTGATAGTGATTTCATTTTTAAAAGATTTCGCAGATGTGCTTTTGATGATAGATGCTGCTCAGCTGCCTGCTCTGGATGCGGGATCAAGTGGAGTTCTGTTGCGTACCTATTATATGTTTTAGAACCGAATAGTTAAAATTCCCTAAGTGCACGGTGGTAACGCTGTCGTCACAAAAGGCACCATCAATGATGAAATGGTACAAAACTGAATGCCTCCAAAAACTTCTTTTGCCATTCTTTGAGAAGCACAATGAAAAACCACAGTTTTGGCCGGATTTAGCTTCATGCCACTATTCCAAAAGTGTGCTGGAATGGTATGACACTAATTTGGTGCATTTTGTCCCCAAGGACATCCACCAATCCACTTAATTGCCTTGAACTACGTCCAATCGAAACTTATTGGGCCATGATGAAACGGGAACTCAGAAAGACCAAGAAGAAAGTGAAGGAGGCAAAAAACATACGTAGGAAGTGGATAAAATAATAATAAAAAGGTACCGGATAGGACTGTACAAGCTTTTATGGATAGCGTGAAGCGAAAGTGTCGAAGATTTTACCGAACAATCTTCAATAATTGATAAAATGTATGTAAACTGAGCTTAACACATTTATAAACCTGTCCTACAAACTTGGCATTTATCCAAGAAATAAATCAGATTTTATAGTAAATTCGCTGTGTTGCAATAATTTCATGTTCGCCCTTTATCATTGTGCTCGCTTTGCCACCCAAGATACAAATACATGCATTGGTGATTGGTACCAGAACTTTTTGCCTGTACGTTAAAATGTTTGAAACTTTGGGTAATTTTAGTTCTGTATGTATTATTTACATCCTATACATAAGTTTCATTAATAAGGAAGGAACAGTTTTTGAAATGTTTTTGAAAGAATTTGCGACGTAATTTTGCACGCACATTTCGAAAATACAAATCTTTCGCATCGTGCCATAGCAAAAATGTTGGGAATCGTGAACTCTACTGTTTCCCGTGTCATCAAATGTCACCTATGGTAGAACGTTTGACCACCTATTGCAAAAAGAAAGTGGACAAAAACATCCTCCTTGTTGAAGCTTTCAGGCACAATCCGAACCGAAATATTGCAAAAAAGCTTACCTTGACAAAAAGTGTTGCACAAAAGGTAAAATTGGGCTAAACTACGTACGGAAAAATGGTCTAGAAGGCATCAAATCATAACCACCAGCAGAATGAGGCAGCAAAATCACCGGCACGCAAGCTTTATGCGCAAATGCTGACGAAAAACCTCTGTTGCGTAATAGATGATGAAACCTACATAAAAGCGGACTTTCAACAGATTCCAGGTCATCTGTTCTATACAGCAAGAGACAAGTTTGATAACCTAGAAGTTTTCCAAGAAAATCATGGTTTGGCAAGCGATTTGTACGTGCGGGATGCGAAAAGCTCCTTTCGTGACGACTTCAACCATGAATGGCCAAGTGTACGTTAAGGAAAATCTGCAAAAACGTCTCTTTTTATTGCTGAGGTCGCACAAGAGCCCACCAGTTTTTTGGTCTGACTTGGCGTCATGAAACAAATGAAAACAGGTGCTTGTATGGTATAAAGAAAATAAGGTCAACCCAAGGACCTTAATACTCCAGAGTTGAGACCAATCCAAAAACATTGAGGTATTATGAAGCAGAAATTACGTAAACATCCTAAGATAGTCAATTTTTTTAGGAAATTTCGTAATGGTGGTAAAGGTGACCACTGGAACATTTTTTCGGTAGAGGCACCACTGGAACATTTTTGACGGTAAAGGTGACCACTGGAACATTTTTTCGGTAGAGGCAGCAACTAGAAACAAGCAAATAATGGAAGACTGGTGAGATCATTCCATATTTCATAATGATTTGATAACACGCAGTTAGAATTTGCTAAGAGGCGCCTGAGTCAATTGCAAGTACTTTCAATTATTACTCGTAGTTGTGACAGTGGGGATTTTACAATAGATTACTGTCCATTATACTGATACAGTAACAAAAAAACGTGACAAATGAATCCCTTGCCGCACCTTCTCACATAACCTTTTGAGTCAGATCATAACAGAGACTTCCTGGGCGCCATTGCCTGTGTACGTCTGGTGAACTGCCTCTAAAGGACTATGACATTTTTTGTATTCTAGAGTTTTCGGCTCTATTGATTGTGAAGCAAGTCAACAAATTTATTGATTTCAATACGTTTGTTTTATGCTCATGTATGTAAATTTAATTAATAGTCGCTTATTGGCACCTTTTATTTTAAAGTAGTTTCGGCTCCGAGCACCAATAATCATGACCAAAAGTGCAACGAAAACTAAATTTGATTAAAATCTGCTCTGGCTTTCAAGACACAAAACACTTTCGAAATCTGAGTAAGTGGTTTTCTCAGCTATTTAGCTTGCTAATAGTATTTCAGAATTTTAAACAGGATTCAAATTGAATCGTGTGAAAATTATGAGCTTAATTCAACGGACACCTCGAGTGGGATTCATTTAGAGTCCTGCAGTCCACTTTTGCTTTTGCTTTTCGGTTTAACTGGCGGTAAGATTTAAAAAAAAAACTGGGTTGAGTGAGAATGATTTATTAAAAAATCCACTTATTGTTTGCACATAATCTTGATAAATATTGAGCCAAAACAATGAGAAAGATTGCCTCGAAACTTTAGACGAAACCTGCTTAACACACCGAGCCAGATCAGCTCACAATGCTGAGAAGGATTTACTGTGAAATTTAATCATCATAAACGTTTTAAAGTAAAAAACGATACACCATAAATAAATGGATACTGTGACACATAATGTTGCGCAATGATCGCTGCTTGCCGAATTAGCTTAGCTCGAAACCACGCGAAGATTGGACTTGTGGCTAAGTATAATTCGTTTACAAACTCAAACAACGATAATGTCATAATCCCGAACGCTCATAATGCTTGGTAAGTTTCACAAACTAACAAAACAGCTTCAAACAAAATCCGAATCCAGGGAAGCAGTTGCTCAGTTTCCTAAGATAATTCGCTGACGAAGACAATGACACAATCAGGGTGAAACATGTCAACAAATGCTTTGCAGTGAAGAGGCTATAATGAACAAACAAAGGTGGAAAAAGGTGAAGAGGCTATAATGAACAAAAAAAAAGGTGAACAAAAGACTAATGCTGAAGTTTTTCTTAACGATTTTCGGGACTAATGCTGATGTTTTTTTTCAGATTTCCCGACTATTCCCGTTTTTTTAATATCCCGACTTTTTCTCGCATTTCCCATACTTCCCAAGACCATTAGATGTGTTCACGACGCTGAGAAAACACTCATAAAAGGGTGGACTCTGCCTAGATTGTCAAGAATAGGTAAACTCCCTTACATCGATTATGAAGAATTAAATATCAACGATATTTTTTCTGATACATTAGATTATCGTAGTTTATATTTTAATTTTACTAGGGTATGTGGGGAGGGTATTGAACTGGAGAAAATATTCGACTAGTAAAACGTTGGCTTGGATAAGCTTAATAAAGCGTTTGCTGTTCTGAACCTCGAAAAGTAAAACAACTTACTTTCTAAAGAAAAAACTTTTGACGGAAGTGGATGTAATGTCAGTCTGTAAGCACCATATTCGGTCTATTCGTGGATGCAAATTCGCCTCATCATATAAGTTTATTGTTAGTTATTATAATCTTCATATTTTTCCATTTTGAGCTAAATTCGCTATGGTCAACACATAATTTCACAAGACAAATTAAACTACTTTAAAACACCGGAATGATGTTCACATATGATCGATCAGCCATTTTATTTCAAAACATCAGCATTCCTACTAAATAAATATTGAATTACTTCGGTTTCTGTTTGGATAAGCCATTTGAAAAATATATAACCACATACTAATACATTCATATTAAAATTTTAAGCAATACACACAGTTTACTAGGCAATTAATATATTAGGCCATAGTTGGAACATAGGATAAAATGTTTCCCTAAAACTGTGTCTACGGTATTTTTTTGTGAAATCATTGTTAATGTTATTATTTGAACAATTAATTTATCACGTGTGACTATCTCCTGTATATCTAAAATGCATTACTAAGCATATCGATTTAATTTAGCCAAATTTAGGGCAATTGAAGATCATTACAAAAATAAGGAAAAACGCAAATCTCGCTCATGTGAATTTCTATAAATTGATAAACAAGTCTTAAAAGCTTTAGAATAAATCGATCAAAATGATGCCAACATGATTTTGTTGATTGTTGATAAATTTATTTCATATTTTATGTTGAAGCTGCATGAAGGAGCTAGGCTGGCATTATCCTGTTAATTTTTTCATGAATATCCGTTTTCTTTTACTAAATTACATAAAACTTCCGTACTCACACGGTAAATTACTTGTTCTTCAAAATGAAAAAAAAAACAGGTCATGATTTCATGCATATTTTATGTTTTTGTGTAATGCATATACAACATGAACGATATTCATAATGGGGGTGACCCCGGCGTAGAGGTTAACATCCATACCTCTCACGCCAAAGTCATGAGTTCGAATTTCACCCCCGGACAAGTTACGAAAAAACCCAGAGAATTTTAGAGTGTTTGCGTGACAAAGGCCTGTACTCGAACAAAATGCATAATTTTTATCCATGTGTAACTTTTGTGTCCGTGGGTAAAAATTGATGAAAATCTGGGTTTGGAGTGAATTGTTTACATATGCAAAATTTCATAACAATCGGTTCAGTGGTTATTGAGATGTCATCGAAACAAGAAGAAAATCGCCGGAGAATTTTGCGCGCCGTCATGGAAAATCCGACTGCGACCATGAGATGGATCGGAAGACAACTGGGAATCACCCATACAACTGTGTCTCGGGTGGTAAAATCGTTTAAGGAGTCCCAGACGACCGAGCGGCGGGCTGGAAGTGAAAGAAAATCGAAGACAGCTGACCCTGTGAAGGCCCAGAAGGTGTTGGATTATTTCAAGTGTAATCCGAACCATTCGATTCGCGACGCGGCTCTGAAGGCAAAGTGTTCCGCCTGGTTCAGCCTGCCAATGCGGTAAACTGAGTAAACCGTACATCACAACGGGTACCATCAACAGCGAAATTTACCACACCGAGTGCCTCCAGAAGCGTCTGTTGCCCTTCCTGCGGTCCCACGGAGGCGAGACGTTATTTTGGCCGGACCTGGCATCATGCCATTACGCGCGATCGACGTTGGATTGGTACAGAGACAATAACTATTTTTTTTCGAGTACAGTGACGGGAGACGAACCAGCCCGAGGCTGAAAATCTCGATAATGAATAAAAAAAAAATAAAAAAATATTCATAATATCATAAACTATTTTCAAATCATGAATCAATCGGGTTAAAACAATGATCTGAATTCCTGAAATTGAAAACAATTAATCAAGAATCTGGCGAATCGACTCTGAATGTAAAGAAAAAATAATCTTTGTCAAGATTTGAACCTAGAGCTAATGTGAAAAACAGTTATAGAGTTTGATGGATGAACTTATAACTCAATTGCTATTGTTCAAAAGATTCTTGATGAATCAGGCAGATTATTCAACTTCAGATTAGTGACAAAACAACACATTAAAAGTTCACGACCCACATCTGTCATTTCAATAATGAAACCATGAATAAGTGTCATGAATTAACTAAAAGTTCGTTTCATGATTTCTTTTTCACGAAAAAAGAAACAGACTTGTTACCAACTCACGATAGTGTGCATTACTGGCAGTACAGTGAATTTCATTGAATGATAGGTCTATTAGCAAAAAGGTTAATAGCAAATATGCTCCGCGGATTGGTCAAAGAACATTATGAAGCTATACACAGGATCAGCTTCCACTTCGACGAGAAACAGTATGTCAATCCGGGGCGCATCGAAGCAATATCTTCTACGGAACGTTGTACAACAAATCATGGAAAATGTAGTCAACCCCGCTTCTTGTGACCATAATTTGAAGGAGGGAAAGTCGATCAAAAGAAATCGATGGAGCTTTATTCGCCCTTAGACCTGCTTTATCTAGAAATATTAATGTCTCTGTATGAGAAATATACGAACCCCAATTGTGTTAACAGATGTGCAGGAAGAGAAGCTCAGCACGATTATAATCGATTATCTATCGGTTGGAATAGCCTCAGCCGAGTAAAGGCACTTGCGGATACTTTCGACACACAGTTCTATCAAAGACGTTGGTATCCAGCATTCAATTACGATAAATACGACAAGAAACGCTATTTATGATTGTAAATTGACCCTCATGATAAGCACGGAGAGAGTTATTGAGGCAGTTGGAAACAAAATTTTGTAGCTTACAAATTAAATTATCCCCATCAAAGTTTAAAATCAAATCAAAGTTAGAACCCCAAATTAACCAAATCTCATCAGCGTTAATAATTTTTTTTAAACTATTTTATAAATTTTGGAGATCAGAATATAGCAAGTGATAACGTTCTTATCAGGCCCCAACTTGCAAAAAATATCATACGCTACGTTTTCTTTCGCATTGGAAATATTCAAGAAAGATTTGTTATTTTTGCGGTATTTCGGGCTTGATTGACGGTTTATGCTTAACTTATCTATTTTCACAATATGTAAGGGTTATGTTTGTACGGGGTTCTCCCTTAGCTCAGTCGGTAAAGTCGCAGCTACAAAGCAACACCATGCTGGAGGTTGCTGGGTTCGATTCCCGGAGTCTGGTCTAGGAATGTTTCGTTAAGGAAAATTTCTCGACTCCCTGGGCATAGGATATGATTGTACTTGCCATACTATCATACTAATGCAAAAATGTTAGGTGGTATCGAAAGCTCTCGATTAATAACTGTGGAAGTGCTTTTAGAACACTAAGTTGAGCGCAAGCAATAAGCGAATTGTGAAAGCAATAAGCTTCAAATGCTAAAAATAAGAACAAGGTTTGTACCAAACTTTTCACAAACTCGTGCATTAAGGAAGCTGCAAACCTCACTCTTCAAGGTTAAGTGTTTGATTCTCATACTTGTCTAGTGTATATTTTTGGATAGCGAGGGTTTTGTTTTCCCACTTTATGTTTTATTATGCTCTACCTCTTGCGCTTTTACGTCGTTTAAAAGTATGAAATGAGATGATATAAACCTTTTTTGGTTTCTGGTATTTGTATTTTTAACTTTGAAATTTTCTGGTTTAGGGTATTTTTTATTTTTAAATTACATGCTTTATGCTAGAAAATTGTAAAGATAATGTATGTATGTATGTATGGAGGAAGCCACCATCCTAGCGTGGGCCTTGCCCTGCATGCGGTTCCACTTAACAGAAAGATCATGCTTTGTTACCGTTTTAAATTCAACATACTGCTGTATGAAGGGCCAAAACGGGTTGGGCAGGCCCGTAAGCAGACACACTTACGCGAAACCTGCGGGAATAAAAAGAATCTCCTTCCAGCAATATGATCCGATAAAACGAATAACAAAATACGCAATTCGGTTAAGCTTTCCACTAGATGGTTTGTTTGAGAAAGGCGCGTCAAATTCATTACAACTGTTGGAGTGGAATGTAACAATCATAAATGAAAGACACATCCCCTCCTAGACTCCGGTTGGCTGTCCACTCCATTGTCCAATTGCAACTTCAATGATGCCTTGGTGCACCCTCCCATCCCAGTATTGAAATGTTTTAAATCAATGAATTATAATAAGGTTCATGCAATATAATTATAATATGGTTCATGAATATAATAAGGAAATAAGTATTTAAAGCGTGTAAGTAATTTTATACAGCAAAATGGGTAGCCTGGGCTGGATAATGTTTTAGAATTGTACACCTTGCATGTAGAAATGTCTAAAACAGTGATTTCCTTTCTGCTGGTTCTATGGAGCAATAACATGTATTAGGATATTTTAACAGAATAATATCCGACGTACTCTGTGTTAACAGTTAATATCAAAATGATGGTCAATAGATGTTAAAATTGATAAAATTAGTAACTACAACAGCCGAGCCTTAAAGAGAAACAATAAACGAACAAGGAAGCCTAAACGGACTTTAGGTAATAAGTACTTTTTTCTGTGGTTAGTGTTGTAGTTTAAAAGAGGGGGAGGAAAAATAATGGAAATAAAGGAAAATTTTTTTTTTAAGGATGGGCAGCTGGTATAAGATGCCAGTGAAGAGAAACACAATCAAAACTTTTCAGGTTATATGCTAGCCTTTCTATTGATAAATATTTACATGACAGTTATCGCACAACTGCTGCGTCACCTACCAGGAGCATAACGACATTTGTTTGATGTAGTGCAGTAAAAATGGGATTAAGGGCTTCAAATGGTTAGTTGACAACTTAAAAGGAGGATGCGACCGACCTCTGGTCCTGACAAGTTCCTACCTCACGCCTCCATGAGTCATATGATCACAAAAGACTGCCAACTGAAACATGGAGATACTGGTTGGCGTAGCCTGGGCAATTTGTTTTTTAGCATTTCAGCATGACGTTTACTTTAAAATTGAACTTCTGAACTTCAACTATTATAATCAATAAAGGCTGGCATTCGCTTATAAGCAGTATAGGATTATATTTAAATAGGGTATGTGTCCCTTGACTCAGCCTAGTATGCAACAATCGATTACATTTGTTATTACAACTCATAAAGTATTTGAGCAGGAAACGATATTTTACTAGTTGTACAATGGCTTAGATACGTTTAATAAGCCATTTGATAAAGGGCGATACGGTCAAAATTTGGTCAATATCAACTTGACGTATTTCTTTCAATTTTGCATTTAAAAAACCTGAACACCCCTCATTTTGAAGTGTGTGTGTGTAGAATGTTGCTCCTATTTTGATTTTGGAATTCACTCTTCAGTTGTCAAAATGCCGTCCAAGCAAGAAGAGCAGCGTATCAAAATTTTGCTCGCGCATCGCGAAAATCCGAGCTACTCGCACGCAAAGTTGGCAAAATCGCTAAAAGTTGCCAAATCAACCGTTACAAATGTAATTAAAGTGTTTGGGGAACGTTTGTCGACAGCCAGGAGTCTGGATCGGGGAAATCGAAAACCGGAAGCCGCTGAGACGACAAAGAGATTTGCCGGTAGTTTCAAGCGAAACCCTAACCTATCTCTCCGAGATGCCGCAAATAAACTGGGTGTATCGTCTACAATTGTGCATCGAGCCAAAAAACGAGCCGGACTATCGACTTACAAGAAGGTAGTGACTCCAAATCGCGATGATAAACAAAATACGACGGCCAAGCGCGATCCCGGAGGCTGTACACGACGATGCTGACGAAGTTTGACTGCGTGGTAATGGACGACGAAACCTACGTCAAAGCCGACTACAAGCAGCTTCCGGGACAGGAGTTTTATACGGCAAAAGGAAGGGGAAAGGTAGCAGATATTTTCAAGCACACGAAACTGTCAAAGTTCGGAAAGAAATATCTGGTTTGGCAAGCCATCTGTCCTGTGGCTTGAAAAGCGCATTTTCATAGCTTCCGGGACTGTCAACCAAGAAATTTACGTGAAAGAGTGTTTGATAAACGTCTGCTGCCTTTCCTGAAGAAACACGGTTGTTCCGTACTGTTTTGGCCGGATTTGGCATCTTGCCATTACGGTAAAAAGGCCATGGAGTGGTACGCCGCAAAGTGAGGTGGAGGAAAGAGAGGGGGGAAAAAGGGGGGGGGGGGGGGGGGGGGGGGGGGGGGGGGGGTTTTTTTTTTTAGATATTTTTTTTTTTAGTATGTATTACGAAAAGTTAAACAATCCCTTTAATCAAGTCAGAAGCTTTCGAGGGATATGGATGTAATGTCGGTCTATGAGCACCAAATTGGATCTATTCATGGATGCAACTTCGTCCCATTCGATAGATTTGTTATAAAATGTAGTCTTCGTACGGTTTTTTTTTTTCTGATTTTCTGCTTTAAGGCGTTGCCAGCTGTAGTAGCTTAAACCCAACACAAAATTTCACGAATCAAACTATAATAAAACTGCTTAGAAACACTTAAGTGATTTCCACATACGATTGAATGACCGATAAATCAAAATCAATAACATTATAATTCACTCTAAACAGATTTTGTTCCTTTGGTTTGCATTTAGATGAGCCATTTGGAAAACATACAACCGAAACATAACAACATTTTTAATACACTTTTCATACAACAGGCCATAGTTGGGAACATAGAAAAAAATATGTTTCTATCATGGGTCTACGGTTTTCTTGTGAAATCATTGTTATTTCACCTATGCGAACAGTTAGTTTAAAACGTGTGAACAGTTATTTAAAACGTGTGATTGTTTGAAGTACATCTTGGCTGCATTACTCGAGTTATAGGTTCAATTTAGCCAAATTTTGATCATTCGAAGATCGTGTAGATAATCTGTTCAGCTTAACCTGTGAAGTCATGAAGTCTAAAAAGTTAAGGAAATCGAAGGTCACGCGGAAGCTAACAACTATAAATTGATTAATAATGTCTCATTTGTTTTGGAAGCAATCAGTCATCCAGATAGCAACATGATTTTGTTGATTATCGCCGAATTAATGAGATAATTGGTACATAGGCCGAATAAAGGAGCTATGCTAGCATTACATCCCGTTACCCTATTTTGTTTAGTGATGTTATGATTAGATAAGCCCTTTATTTCAGAAATCATCAAACCGGGCTATTCGATCACTCCAATTGCTATCTCTTAAATGTAACTAGAACAGTATGAAAACAAATTTAACAACATTTTTTATAACACAATATTTTTCATTGAAGTTTTATCTTTGATATTTGGAATGATTTATTCTGTTTTCAGGTTTTCTAGGAATAGTAGGAGATTAATACACATTTAATTTATTTTTCAGTAACAATCCAGTGGATGTCAGATATATTTTGGACATACGCATATTATGTTCTCGTATTCACTTACTATAGCCGCTTTTTACATGGTCAAGTAATTTAATTTGTGTATTAAAATTCCATGTACATCATTCACGTTAGAGATTTGTATAAATAGCATTTTTGAATTTTATTTTATCTTATTTTTTTATGTGAGAAAAGTAAGACCTTGTAAAGAAAGAGCAAAATATAGGTATTTCAGGGTTTTAACCATTTCATATTTCCATTTTCTACACGAATAACAGGCAGTCAATGAGCGTATGAAACTTTTTTCTTTGAATATATGATGCATCTCTATGTTGCTTTTATGGTAAGTTATTTAAATGAAATGAATGCTTTTATGATAAGTTATTTAAATTTTAAACAACTATTTTACTAGGAAAAGTCGAAATTTGCAATATCTCAGCACATTCACGAGACAAATAAAAACTAAGATAAATTTGTTAATTGAATCTAAGCTTCAATGTAGCCGTGAAAGTTCCTATATTTTGTTTCCTTCATATTTTTTATAGATCATTATTTATGCTAAAAAATTTCCACTGTTCTTATAACAACTATATAACTGGGATTGGGGGGGGGGGGGGGGGGGTAGCCTAAGGCAGTCGAAAGATTTGTTGGCTGGAGTCAACAAGTCCGTGGAGTCCACAAGAGTTCGTGGAGTCACCAGTCCTTTGTCATGTGAAGACACGCGGTTCTGGCCGTAGTCTTCCGAAGGTTCTCATTGAGATTGACTGGCCCTGCTACAAGAAGCCATCACGTGGTTTACTGGCGGGACTCCGAATAGAGAAGAAACCTCTACGCCTTTGATGATATCGTTGCGTGAATCTTTTCGAATCATTTTGCCAGCCGTACACGGAACATGTCCTCCCTTAGGTCAGTCGGTAAAGACGCAGCTACAAAGCAACACCATGCTGGAGGTGGCTGGGTTCGATTCCCGGTCTGGTCTAGGAATTTTTCGTAATGTAAAATTTCTCGACTCCCTGGGCATAGCGTATGATTGTACTTGCCACACAATCATACTAATGCAAAAATGGTACCTGGCATCGAAAGCTCTCAATTAATAACTGTGGAAGTGCATTTAGAACACTAAGTTGAGAGCAAGCAATAAGCTAATTGTGAAAGCAATAAGCTTGAAATGCTAAAGAAGAAGAAGAAGAACACGGAACATGTCATCCAAGAAGACGCTGTTGTGAATGACTCGGAAGGAGCCAAGTTTTGTACGTGCCAGTGTTTTGTATGGTGTCGTTTCGTTCTTCTCTTATTAAGTATGTCAGTGTTTTTTTTTCAGTCTTTTGTAGTTTAGTTCATCATTTATGTGCTGCGAAAGTCTATCTCAGCAGTTTTTTCGAATCAAAAATAAGTTGTCATTATGTCGTCGAGATATTTGAATTCTACCAGTTTTAGTCATGTCTAATGTTACAAGTCTCAGTAGTAGTCCCAACAGTATAATGTTTTGGTTTACTTATGGGACTGATGAGAGAGAAGTCCTTTAAGAGTTTGGGAGGTCGCTGCGTCTCTTAATGTTATTCAATTAGTCAGTCAGCGTTACGTTTATAAGTTCAAGAGGGCATTTCGTTACTTCTTCAGTCGTTTAAAATTTAGTTAATTGATGTCTAGTTCTTATGTGCTCTGAAAGTCATCGATGCATAGCTCGTCTTATCACGTGTAATTCACCTATTACTTTGTTCGCCTTAGTCAGTTCTTGTCGTCTGCGTTTTTCAGTTAAATTCTAGTCATTGTAGAAAAGTTTACGTTTACTTGTCAGTTCATTGCCTCCTTTTTATTCGTCTAATACTAATCTCTAAGTCGTTTAATCGTTTCAAAGACTTACATGCATGTGCAGCCAAACAATAATTATTTGAGTCGTGATTAGGTATGGGATTCACCTTCGGTGGCAAAGCAAAGCTTCATCACGGATATTCCCTATATATTATTATAAAATTATCGAGAATGAAGCCGCTTTAAGATTGTTTGTACACCAATGTTATAATGTGTGGTATTTTTATGATGGCTCTTTGAAGTGAAACATAACAAAATAAGACTGGCGCCACGTTCCTAGTTTTAATAAAACTTCTACTCAGTGAATCAATCAGTCGATTCCCTACGAATGTCGATAATCTTGAACACATTTTTTATCAATATATACCTATCTAGTTAGATTTATATCTAAGCGTGGCTACGGCTCATCATGTCAGGGAACGCATAAGAAAGCTGTTGCAGCGAAGAAGAAATCCCACATCATTATTACTAATGAAAGAGCCCCACCAGCCCACACCAGCATTCAAGGCTCCCAGACAGGATGTCCGTTGGATCATATGTGTAAAATTAGTGCATCAATGCCAGATATGTGACGCGGCATTAAATCAAAATGTTCAACATGTGATACCACTACGTCAGGATATGCCTTTGGTTGCCATCTCAGTGCTGGCCCACCCATCGCGACCAGATCACATATACGAGAGGAGGGCAAATCGCCCGTACAACATTGACTCAAAAGTTGTATCATTGAGGGAAACATTACATTAAGTCACAATTGAGGTATTTTTGTTTCATTTTCTGCACAATTTGAAAGAAACAATTTAATTTTCTGTGTTATCTAACTTTTTTTTTTATTAAAAAGACAGTGTGTTTCTTAGTTGCTACTCCTTTACTGATCAGAACTAGTGTAATTGCACAGAGAACCACATAGATGGAGCTTGGGAGAAGCTTTACATCTTCAATGTACATGTTCCCTAGTTCATACTATTTATAGATCAGTACCGGCGCCGGCCACGTCCTCACGGTCTTCGAGGAGGGGGGAAGGATGATTAGTTTGACAATCATTGGTTAGAGACCGTGTTTACCTCTGCGTCTCCATGATTGTCAAGGGAAGGATAGTTTTGTGTTAGTAAGGCAGGTTATTTTTAGATCATGGATTCACTGTGGTAAGTGATGCGATCAATGAAAGCGTAGTAGACTGCGTTTTGTTTTATTTTAAATCTAGTGGTGAGGGGGCGGGCCTGAGGTTGAACTCCCGACCATCTGCTCAGTAAGCCGAAAGGGTAACCACTGAGCTACCCAGCCACGTCCATTTAATTTTCTGCGTTATCTAATGCACATAGAGGGAATGCAAGATTTGGCATAAATTAATGGGATCTTTCATGTAAATTTTAGCCAGATATCGCTAGAACCAGGTCTGTTGCATGGAAGATTGCAAACAATGTTGTACGCTGTATGAGTCATTTGAATAACCATAAATACATTTGTTTCAGATAAAACCTTTATATACTTGAAAAAGTCCATATTTTAAACAAGAGCACGCGTTGCATTACAAAGCAGAATTTTCTATTGATTACAAGTGCAAACAAGATAAAATTTACATATTATAGTATTTTTCTCTGAAATTTCACAATTCCAGCGTTAATTTTCAGGAAAATGGCCGCGTCTACCCGAAAAAGTTCGCTAACTAATTATTCGCCTGAAGAATGACGGTTAAAGCTTGTCGGAAATTGCAGACGTAGTAAACCACCCATGATCGTCGGTTCAGTATGTGCTTCAGAACCACCAGAGAACACAAACTCTAGAGGCTTACAACTCGTCACCATCACATACTTCTGCAGGAAATTAAAAAAAAAAACTATGCTGAGTGCTCCTAAACTTGCTGGCAGTATGTCGCAGTACGCTGAATTTGATCTAAAACATCTGAGGCAGATAGTAATGCAATAATCTGAAGGACAGTGCGATGAAATTGGGTCACGAATCTTATTGCCATTTCGTTCAAGATAACGACCCAAAACATTCCTCGAAGCTCGTAAAGGAATGACTGCTCTTCAACGTCAAGTTAACGCTCCCACAACCTCCCCAGTCACCAGACCTTAACCCCATAGAGATATTGCCAGATCATCTTGAAGGGAAGATCCGGGAACATCCGGGATTCAGAATATGATTCAGCTAAAGGAGGTTCTAATGGAAGATGGTAAATCTCACCCGCAACAACCCAAAAACTGGCTCTTTCGATGAAAAGATGGCTACAGTGCAATTACAGCAAAATGAGACCATACCAAGTATTAACTTTGTATTTTGATTCCATTTTGAGGAATTACTTTCCCTGTACGGACATTTTTTGTGTGTCAACTTTGTCACTTTTTTTGGAGAATCAATTCGATTTTTCTGTTTATTTGATTACTGGTTACTTATAAGAAGATATTGTACTTCTTAATGAAATAAATATGATACATTTGTTGACTGATTGATTAAATAAATTATTTTACATCAGAACAACTGCGGTATGGACAAATTTTTGATACATTGTATATGAGATAACAAATTTACCTAACTTTCTCTACCACCTTTCTCTGTCTATTATCTACCACGACAAAACAAACGAAGGATTTGTGGATGCTGTATTATATCATCCTAAGTCATTGTTTTGAAAAGCACTAATGTGTATCTGAAAATTTAAACTTAATATAATTAGTGACATACCAAGGTTCCTATGTTGTTTATTGATTGAAATCAATAAGAATTTAAAATTAGTTGTGTTTCTAGAAGATCTAATCCCCGCCAATTTGAAATCATGCCAAATTTCTAAAGCGAATCCTCGAAAATAGCGGTACCCTTGATAAATCATGTTGAATGATTTTTTTCACTCCATGACCTTCAACATGATGCAGATGAAATTTCAAGTTTGAAAATCATGATTAGGAAATTAACAAACCATGTTAAGAAAATTCTTAGCGAAAATTTTGACGAAAATACATATGTACATCTGAAATTCATTAATTACATCAAACTGAAAACAAAACATAATTTTTAAACCACACGTGTTTTCAAAAGATATTCGGGGTTTTTTTCAGATTTTCCAAACCAACTCTTTTATGTAAGTAAGTAGAAAGTGAGCATAAAACAAAAACATTTTCAAATTCATGTATCTTCCATAGGGTTTTATTTTATTTTCTGAAAAAGATAGTAGTTTATTGTGATAAACATATGCTTTATCAAAAGAAACACAACTACCGAGTCTTGAAAGAGAAAAGTCGAAATATCCTTGCGCGATTGCGAATGGTTGCCTGTAACAGCGCAACACAATGAAGGGAAAAATATCCACACAAAAACAACAACAAGAAAACAAAGTCTGTGCATACAAATGCATCATGATCATCTGCCGCTGCATCAGCCCAAAAATGAGAAAAGAATACAACCTGGATGAAACATGTGCAATAAAATAAAAAGAGACGACATTTTACAGGCATGAAGTATGCTCCACATCCATACAAACGGCCTCGCCAAACGGCGAACGTGACTCTCACGCGCATAACACGGAGAAAACCACTCTTCAACACATGCTCAATGTAATCGGGAAAATATACCCGTTCTGACAAACTTGCTTAGGAAGTAGCAGCATCGTGAAAGCATAGCAAGTAAGTAGCGCAGTTGCTCTCTTCCCTCGAGAGGCTTTGAACTAGCATAAGAAAAACCCAACTTCGTTTAAGCGCTGAATTGCTTCGCTCAAATGTTTTGCCTTCCGACCGGACTACATTAACCCTAAAATTACAAGAGCGGACATCTCAGCCAACAGAGCATCAGTACTACCAACAAAACGCACTAGTCCCAATGCATTACGAACTCAGGGCTACCACCCTTTGAAACTAAAAATTTTCTCAGTCAACCATGACTCTGGTCGAAACACACCAAAATAAACGTAGGCAGGCAGCTACAGGCAAGTGCCAACACAGTACGGTTGGCTCTCTGCGGCGGTGTATACTAAAAAGTATGTCTACTATGAGTACATGGTGGCATTTTAATGACATGACAAACGGCTCAGTGGTAAATAAGCACGATGAATTGCGATACACCAGCCATCGAAAAGGTTACCCATACAAACGAAGAGGGTTCGGGGGAGACTAAACTAAAAACAAGAATCGTAATCCAACTTTCAAGAAAAATATACCAAAAGGAAAGACATTGATAACATTACATAATAAACGCCGTTCAGTAGGATAAATAGGGTACATGAGGAATTCGCTATACAAACATCCTTATGCAAATAAATCATCGCAATTTATGAACACAAGTACGCAATAGGATGAAATTTAAACATACAAATTTTAAGGATAATAAACCATCATGTATCCTCGTAGAAACATTAAAACCTTTCGAATAATACGCTATTCGATCAAAGCATTCTTTATGGAAAATCCTACTTCTCCTTGATGGGTAAATAAGAGTGGCAACTAACGTACGCTTTTCCAAGCAAATGAGGAACGGTTAATTCATTTTATTTTCTCCGCTTACATTCTGTTTTCTTCCTCTAAATACACAAACATTTTACATACCGATATACAATAATGTACAATAGGTGCTGCTGGCTCTGGCCACTGTTGCTGTTGCTGCCTTTGGCCCGTAACACTCTCTCACACCCTAAACCACCGCGACGCGATCGTCTCTCACACTCTCCCGGACTCGAACTTTGCTTATGTACATGCAAACAACGCACGGCACATGGATATAAGAAAAAACCTCATCGCCGTCAGCACAAACCCCGAGAGCCAAGATTTCGAAAAAAAAAAATATGAACAAGCGAACGGAATAAAAAATACTAACTCGAAAATCCGATTTGTTCGAACTGAAATTTGTAGTACAGAAATCCATCCAACAAAACAGAAACGAAAATTGCTTGGACGATTTAGCTGTGCTGCTGAGCCGCAGAGAGCGATCTCTATACCAACAGAACGCTCATTTAACACTACACCAATGTTGCCGAGCAAATTTTGTATTAAATGACGTTTTCACATTTTCCCCTCTGAGTGTGAGTGCGAGTACGATTGGAACGCAAGAGAGAATCAGAGAGAACCCATGTACAGATACGGACCACAGGCCACTGATACCATCGAGAATGGCACGTAATACAGGCTCCGCGCGATACCATTGTGAGCTTGTGTTTGGGTGCTGATTTCCATTTGGACACTGCCACAAATGCGGAAGATGCGTTTAGTGATGGGGACCTACTTCTTGACTGCCAAAAGGACACCGATTATCCTTGATTGAAAGGAGCTAGGCTTATAGACGACGTGCGTTCATTTAGATAATTGATAGGAATGTTTAGAGTGAGGTATCCTTGGGATTACATATCTGGTTGAATATTGAAGCATAAATGATGTATGCTTCATGTTTACAGCACAAATCGCCATGCTGCTCCATCGTTGTTTGTAATTGGAATTACGATAGAAATTTTAATATATTATGCGCTGTTCGAATCAAGTTTTATTGATGACATATATGCTTTGCATTAATTCAAACTTCATCGATTTCATTCTAGTATAAAAACACGTGAGAATAATTAGACAAAACAACAAAAGCAGAAAATAAACAAAACTCAAATAAATTAATTAAGAGCTGTAGATGTGTAGTTTTTCAATTTGGTTATCTGTTGATAATACGTGAAAATAAATACGCAATGCTTACTATAGAACACAATTTTTATCTAGTATCAGAGATTTTTTTCGTTATCATCTCAAAATAAGCAACTCATCGAAAATAAATAATGCCCCATTAGGGTGAAGATTTTTATTAGCGAATTATGGTCCAACAATAATGTTTAAAATAATCAAACCCCCATACCACGAAGGATGAAGGTGGAATTTTATTAGTTTGCGCTAAGCTTTGTGCATTTTATGTTACTTGTACAGCGTGAATTTCTCTGATTTTTGTTTCAAAACTTATATTCTAACTCTGTTGATGAATTGATTTTGGTAAGTTGATTCATGTCGAACGACCAATTTTAGATGAATAAATGTTTACAAAGGAGTTCGTATGTTATTTTGCATGTACATATATCGTAAATAAAATTTAGCGTAATGTACTACAAAGAATCTGAATTGTAAATTGCTTTACTATCTGTTCGAAGCAAGTGTGTTCGACAACGTTCCTTTTGTAATCGTAGTATCGGTAAGTTATTGCTAGATTTGTATGCCGGGCTATCAAGTTCAAGTTAATCATAACAAATGTAATATATGGTGAACCATTTTCTAAGATTTAGCAACATACAAAACATCGCATATGCAACAAAATATGTATTCTATCATTGTTTTTGCAACGAAAGCAAGTCTTTCTTCCCAACCATGTTTTCCATCGACCACTAAACGTACCGCGGACAAGAACAACTGGTAGATCCTCCCATACTACAAAGAAAAACGAAGAGATCCCCATTATCCATATCCGTTTCCAAGCAATGATTTTCTCTTCGTTCGTTCTCTGGTTCTCTCTTCTGACTCGGCGGTGAAATTGAATGTACCACCAACAGGGGAAAGAGAATAAAAAGAAGAGTTATACTTTTTCCTTCGTCCAAGAGCTATTGCACTGCAGAATTCTTGTTGGGGTACTACTTAAACCAAACTGTACGAGATGAAATGATAAATGACTTAGAAAGGCATCGTATGGCTGTCAAAGCTTGAACTCTACACTCCTGCGTGATAAATTCTGATCACATGCATGTATGCCAAAACCAGTTTTCTTTTTATGTATGCTAAACAGCGAATGAACGAACAATACAAAAAGCTCTCTCAGCGTCATATTTCCTACAATCACCATCGTCGGAAACATCCGAGAGATCGGGAGCAGCCGAAGTGAAAAACATAAAACGGCAGATTCTGGTCGGTTACTGCGCCGTAACTTACTTATATGGCGATATGCGACTGAGACTGATCATGATTAGCATTCCTAAAGCGTGCAGGAAGACACCAGTTTGTAAACATTCCGTTTAAAAGCTCTGAGAAGCGCTCTGTTTACGTGGAGCTATAGACTTATAAAGCTAATACCCACTATATCATTCTCTTCTCCTACGCAGTGTCGAGAGCAGCAACAACTGGTTGCCTGATGAACCAACTTGCAACGTGACGTAATTTGAGAAATTTTCCTGCGAAAGACACGTTCCTTTGCAGTACGGAGTGCTTTACTGAGGAAAACGATAATTTAATAAAATAACGGACTATGTGCATGTTCAAAGCTACCCGCAAGTTTCGTCACTAGATTGTAGTATTATCTTTTTTTATGTATAGTTCAATTGAACTCTAAACGTGATTTTCACGAAACTTGTGCATACAATGCGCACCAGAAAAATGGACAAATGGTTTGGTTTTAAAAATATTGTGAAACATATTTTTACTTCTATCATACGTAAATATGAATTGTGGAATAAATGTTGATAACCCTTACTAATATTAGGAAACCAGGCTTTCTGCAGAATTTTCATGTGCCCACCCCTCCTTATTTTTGAACCAGTTTATTGATTTGTACGGCTCAACCGCGTTAGCTTTACGGAGCCATAGACAATGTTTGGGGATTAAACAAAGAAAAAATATATTTTTATCAAACTATGGTTCTTCTTTTTTCGTGGAGGCGATTTATTGTTAGTTCTTGTTCCTTGCAATTCGACCTGACTCTTTTTGTTTACTGATCCCCGTTGGCATGAATGCGGTGAACTGTATCAACATGCGATCGTGAGTATCATCACACTTAGATTTTTTTACAGAAATCTGTAGAAGTTTACCGAATTCTCAACAGCTGAACGTTCGATAATCCAATTTAACGGAATTCGGTAAAATTTTACCGAAATCCGGTAGTTTTTTTTACAGATAACTGTAAAATTTCACCGAAATCCGTTAAATCGGATTACCGAACGTTCAGCTGTTGAGAATTCGGTAAACTTTTACAGATTTATGTAAAAAAATTCTAAGTGTGATCATTTCGAATCTCGGGGTCCACAGCTTCCTCCATTTATTCTTCCAGCACCTCTAGCGTGCTGGCGACCCCGGCGTAGTGGTTAACATCCATACCTCTCACGCCAAAGTCACGAGCTCGAATCTCACCCCCGGACAAGTTACGAAAATACCCAAAAGTTATTTGAGTGACTACGACGGGAGATGAACCAGCCCAGGACTGAAAATCTCGATAATAAAGAAAGAAAAAAAAAACCTCTAGCGTTGCCAATCCCACCTCACCTTCAGCTTCTGGCAGTGGTTGGTTACATCCGTAAGTTTCCTGGGCTTCAAATGGTGAGTTGACAACTTCGAAGGAGGGTGCGACCGACCTCTGGTCCTCACAAGTTCCTACCTCACGCCTCCATTAGTCATAAAAAAATTTTATCATTGATATTTGAAATGATCTATTCTATTTCCAGCTTTTCCAGGACTAGTCGGATATTAATACATATAAATTTTTTGTTTAGTAACAATCCATTGGATGTCAGATATATTTAGTACATACGCATATTATGTTCTCGTATTAAATCAAATATCTTTTCATTGAAATTGTTAAAAGGATTGATCGACTCTCCTTTTCAGCTTTTCCAGGACTATTAAATATGAATACATATCCAATTTTTATTTTGCAGTAACAATCCAGTGGCTGTCAGTTATATTTTGTTAAGCCATGGATGACAATTATGCCTTCTTTGATGGAAATCATCAGATCAAGATCAGCGAAGGTCTAATTGTCTTCCGACAGTCTACAATGAGTTTGCTAATCCTATTTTTAACAAACCACCAGACGGAAATTCTAATGTGTATTGCTTACTGTTCATTTCCTGTAATAAGAGTGTTTCGTTGGAAGGAGATTCTCTATCCTTGCCCTGGGTTTCGTGTAAGTGCTTCTGCTTACGGGTCCACAACCCCCGTTTTTGGCCCTTCATACAACGGAGTGAGGATTACAGGTATGTACAGTTTGATCTTGCCATTAGGATGAACTGTACGCCATGGCAAGTCCTGCACTGGTGGTGGCTTCCTATCACATCACATCAAACTGCACATCCGTAAGTTTCCTTCAATTTACCGCTCTGCTCCTTTTTCTTACCGACGCACTTTCGGTTGACTCCGAGTATTTCGCTTGGCACAAGAAGCCATCAGGTGCGCCTCTTCCTTGCAGATGAAGCATTTGTCTTTGTTGTTATTAACATTTGTCTTTTTAACATTTTTCTAAGAGCAATAGATGATGCTGCTACTCTAAGAGCAATAGCTGATGCTTTGACTAGGATTTGGCCCACCATTATTATAAACAACGAATATATATACAGATATAGTCACTTGATGCCACACAAAGTAAATGAATTATTTCATTAACGTTTTTTTTTTTTCATCCAAACGTTCTGAAACAAAATCAATCATGTTTCTCGAGTTGCATTGTTCGCGTCAAACGATATTCTTCGTATTTAAAAAAAAAACAAGCCCCAATACTATCTTCGCATAAACTTTGGCCATCAAAAAAAAAAAAATGTTAAGATTTGTAAACATTCAACTCTCAATGCATGAATTTTTGTTTTTGGTAAAAATGTTCATGCGTTATATCAAAATAATGGATGGAAAGGATTAGTGTATCGGTCGTGATATATGCTGCAGCCGAGGTATGTTGCCATATAGCAACAGTATGTATTTTAGGGTTAAAGCAATCTTTTTTATTCAAACCATTAAAACAAAATTTCAAGATCTCGTGTATCATGCAGACAAATTGCTGAGCATTTTTTAGTAAAAACATTTTTTTAGGCCTAAGTTTTCAAAATGAGGTAAATGAAACAGATTCTTGGTCATGTTTGCATAATTTCAAAGCTAAAATACTTTTTTAAACAGGCGTATCTGATTTTGTAAACAAAGAAGGGAAGTAAGATTCAAACGTTAAATTCTTGAAACCCTTAGCACTTTCATGCAACCTAGGGTCACCAACACAAGCAATAACATTTCCCTAACATGATGGTGATGCTAATTTTCGTGAGGGTGCTGAGAGTTTGGAGAAATTTAAGTTTGAATCTTACTTCCCCTCTTTATTTACAAAATCAGATACGTCTGTTAGGAAAAGTACTCGATGAAAATTGTTAATACTGGGGAAATTACTGCAAGAAGCCTGTTATCGAAAAGACTTTTCATCGACGAATATTCCCAAAAACTGTATCAAAGTTTGTGTTTTATTTTATTTTTGCATTAGTCGAAGATCCTAAGATTCCCCCGTGAATGGAGTTTTTTTTAAATAAAACTGACGAACTTAGTCACGATTTTTGTAGAAATGAAACAAGTTTCCTGCGATGAAACTTAGAAAGTTGGTGATACAATTTGTTTCTCGAATTTCCATTTTGCAGAAGCAAAAACCGGATTCCACAAAACATACAATATCTCAGAATTTCGTTATAATAGGAAGGTTTGTTCGTTATCGAAAAATATTGGACCCGTATTTATTTTATTTCATCATTAGGGTGACAATTTCCGCCTTAGAGTGGGCCGAAAAATTGACCAAAAATATAAAAAATGCTTTTTTTCAAAAATGCATAACTTCTTTAGATTTTTTCAATCAAAAATGCAAATGAAACGTGATTAAATATAATTTTAACAAAATATTGAAAAATTACCTTACTAGCGAAATTTATCATGATAATAAGGATAATATTTGTTTTTCATGGTTTTCGTGACTAGAGATCAAAGAGCCTCCTCGTTTTTATGTTTGTTATTACAAGTTTTTACAGATTATATCATAAAATTAGATCAAAGCAAGCGATGATCGCGAGCGGTTGAGTTTTTTTTATTGCTGTCAGGTTTTTTTTATTGTCTCTCCGCGTTTGTAACATTTAAATTTGAAATTAAGGTTTTGTTCGATATAAGTCCACGAATGACTAAGATAGAATATTGAAAGAGAACCTAAAGAGAACTACTGTAAGCTGAAGAGTCGATTTTTCAGTTTCAAGGATTCTAAGAGATCGAAAATTTCCAAGAGTTTTAAAGACACAAAAAGAAATACACCTAAGAATTCGCTAAAAGTTTCAGATACAAGTGATGATCTAGGAGCACGAGTTGCTTGAATTTGTCGCCAGATTCCATATGGCAACTGGAGAAGTAGGAACCGGCAGCAGAAGTTCCAGTGTCACATCTGTAGCCACGGGGAGTACTTGCTAATTATTCAGCTAAGTAAATTTTATATGCATTTATTTTAAAGGCTATAGGGTAGGGACCGGCTTCAGCTCCCCGGGACACTATTCCACGCAGGGATCAAATGATGGCTTACAGTACACATTTTTTGCAGCGTAGTGCTTCATCTAGCGAGGCTTCATACTGCAAAAAATGAGTGTTGTAGGTTTACGTTTACCCCGTGCGTGGAATAGGGTCCCGGGTGGCTGAAACAGCTCTCTACCCTATTTGTTCTCTCGTGCTAATAAATAACTTAGTTGCCATAATATTTTCATAAGAGCGTATGGTATTGTAAGTCCACGAATCCTTCCTTCCCTGTAGCTTCATAAAATGCGTTGTGGTCCGAATCTATTCAAATGAATTTCCAACTCATTTTACAGTATCATCTATACGATTAATGCGACGCAGTAGGCCTGGCATGTCATGTCTTTAATATGATGTAAGCATCAATATTAACAAAATAATAATAATAATAATAATTGGATGTCATCTAACCCAATTATCTCCAGGATCCTATCTTGTACTGGCGGCGTTTGTATTAGATTGAATTAGATTAGATTATATTAGATTGCATTACATTATACATAAAAAAATGGCGATAATGATATATACGTTTTTGAGCGTTTTGAGTTTTTGAGTTTTCAATAATGCTATGTTTTTAATTTTTGATGACTATCAAATCTAAAATGATTTTTTCAAGTTCATTTAGCTTTCTGAGAGCTGAGGGATGGTTCACAAGCCGCGTACTCTCATATTTGGGATTTTCAGACCATTCCTTCTTTGCAGTTCTTTGTCCATACATTTTTTGATGTATATTGTCTATACTGGGGTACAATTAAAAAAAAACCTTTTTTGACCGTCACGAAGAGCGGTCAGGTGTTGAGCGTTAAGATCTCAGTCGTTTCTCCAAACGTTTTCAAAAAGTTTGCCCCAATCGATTTAAAATATTTTGACGCGTCGATTTGAGTATTGAAAACAATTGATTTTTAACATTAAACTATTGAAAACAACGCAAATATAAGGTGATGTCTTATAATTTCGTTTTGCATGGTAAACTACTATATTACAAAATGCTTCATTCGCTTGGCAGCCTTGGAGCTGTTCAGAGCGGCAATGAGCCAGTATTGAATTGGCAGCTGGCGGTGACAAGTACCCTGGAGGGTGCTCTGGTGAGCAACCATTGGCCGGTAGCGGCTGGCGCAACCATGAGTGAAATAAGTGTGATCTCGTTGGTAGCTATCTTTCGGTAAAGCGGTTGAGTGGTATGAACGGTATAAGCCAGCTACCATTATCATCGCTAACGTGTGTAGAAAATGCATTTACTAGCAACATTAGCATGACCAGTTTCTAGTAATTAGCAGATAATTGATTTCAATTATCTGCTGACATCTGTTGCAAATATGATGCTAGTATTGCTGGTTAATGAATTTTCCAAAGAAGATCGGTCAAACCATTTAAAATCCGTCCTTTTTAGGACTACCAATTTGATATTCATAGCTTAAGAGTTTGTTTGGTTTGGAATATTTCTAACATACTGTTCCAAATTCTTGTCAATTGGAAGCCAGTTGTGGCTGAAAATGTTTCAGCTTTCCCGTCGTCGCATACCTTAAATCTTTTGTACAATTTCAAACACGCCTCGGAATTTTAAACGGTCTCTATATTATTGCGAAGCGCAAATATCAAGCAAGCTTATGCCATGAGCAGCATGGCGACCGTCACGAATGTCATATTGAAATAAATGATTATAACATTCATTACTTATTGCTACGTAGTCCTACGTCACCTGTGCGTACAACCTCATTGGGCTGTCCCTTGTAGTTTTTTGTTTCTTTTTTTTCTCTCTTTTCTCCAAAAACACCACGTGGTTTATGGACGGTTCGCAATGGTTAAGCTCAATTAATAATATATCCTGTATCACGTTATAGAGCTAGCCATGGAGCAATTCCATAGAAAAAAGATATATGATTTCTCATAATTTCATAATTATCGGGAGTTTTGTTCCCAACGAGGTATTGATTTTTTAATTGATGCGATTGGCGAACGTATATAAAAAATATGTATAAAGGAAAACCTCAGTTGTGAACCAAACTGATTAATTTCAATACAAAACAAACATTCCGATGAAGTAAAAGTGTGTCATGTACGTTATGTGGGTGTGTAGGATGTCTAAAGGATGGAACGGTCAAAACTTGGTCGACTCAAATGTGACGTAGTTTTTTTAATCGTGCATTTAAAAAATTGAATACCCCTCATTTTGTAGGTGTATACGTACGCAATGTTGACTCGAAAACCAGTAATTTAAAGTTCTTTGCGTAGATCAGATTTTAAGTTTCTGTAAAATGTAACATCATTCAGAGATATTGCATGTAACAGATTAAGTCATGCCATCGGTTTTCATTAAGTGTTTCAGAGCTCACCATTCATAAACAAGATATACTCGTCCCAGTCAACATCTGGAAAATTTACTTCCAAAATTCGATTTGTCTCGAGAATTATATGAGATACCATAAGTCGGAGGTATTACGCTGGATTCACAAAGCGATGCGCCATTCGTCGCAATACCTCCGATGCTCGTTATCACGTATCAAAATAATCGGTTTTCGCTAGTAGGTTTTCCAGATTTCGACAGAATTGAGTTCCGCCATGTATTTCTTTTTAAGCATAGGTATTTATTTCATTCTTTTTAATATATATTACATAGTTTGTATTATTGCATTAATTTTATCTTATCACACATTTCTCTACGATATACACGTTTATGACTGTAAAGGGGAATCGCCACTCACCGAAGATCGCAGCAAGCTCTGCCCACGAACGGTTGTGTTTTCGAGAGCTGTCACGTTTTTCCTGATTTTTTTCTTGGTTGTGGTTTTTAAGTTCAAGAATATTTAGTGATGACACAGGTTTATACAGGTCTGAGAAGCAACAAAATCAGAAGTATGGCAGAGTATTTAGAAGCCAGCCAGGAAAGCTGCGGTGGTGTTTTTCGATTGAATTCGCAGTGCGAGTGGTGTAAGTTTGGCATGTGAGGAACATTCAAAACTCGTTAGAACCGCTGATGGCCGTCAGGTGTTTTTTTCTCCAGTGCGCAGGATCATCGGATCGGACGCAAATCGATTGCACAGAGTGCAAGGAATCTGCAATTCCAGAAAGTTTATAGCGCGGCTCTAGAGCTGTATTGAGGGAAAGCTCGCTGCTATGACAGCAGGGGCACCGCGTTTGTGTGCTTTAAACTAGACCTAGAGGATTTTAGTTGTGTTTACGGGGTCTTGTTTGAAAAGTGAAGAGAAAAAAAAAAAAGAAAGGACATTTGTGGATTTTCTTCGTCTTGTCACAATCCGTTCCAGCACAAGTTGTTATGTGTATGTATGTATGTGTATGGATATGTGTGTATGTATGTGTATATATGTGCGATAATGACATCATTGGATGCAGGGCCGGGTCTCCTCCGGTCGGTGCGGATCAGTCCATGCGGAGGGGATGAGCTCTGAGGTCAGTAGTGTAGTAGTGTAGTAGTGTAGAGTTGCCGGTGGGCATGTGGTGCTTCTGGAGCCTCTAATTTCACCAAGTTCTCCAATCACTGTTTTGAGTGGATTATCATAGATTGTTGTTTAAACAAGGAGCAGCATGACTAGCATTAAAGCGTATTTAGTTATTCAGCATTACAGCATAGTGTTTACATTGGATTTGTATTTTTTCAACTGCTGTTTCCATGGAGGATTGGCATGCACTTATAAGTAGTATGAGATTATATTTGATTTTTTTTTGCTTTTGAGATATTGTGTTTAGATTTTCCATTTGATTCAGAAGTTATCAAGCTGAGCCCTTAATCACTCAAATTGTTGTCTTTGAATAGCTACATTTCTGTATAAGGAGGACTTTTGAAGTGTCTTGTGGAATACTCTGTCGCTTTTCATAAAATCGTCATGTCTTTAAATTGAAAATTTTATATTTGAGGATTGTAGTGAAGTCCTGTATTTTTCGGCTTTCTCAGGACTATTGAGATGTTGATACATGCCGATTTTTGTTTTCAGTGATGTCAGATATATTTTGTTCATACATACATATATTATATTCTCTAACTATTATTGTAAACACAAATACTAATCTTACTCGATCTATAGTAACTACAACGGCTGAAGCCTTTCGATGATAGGGTGAACAGCTAAGTTGCAGATAAACATCCTATTATAATTAAATGTCGTGCTCATATTTTTATTATTGAATAATTAATTGACTAAACATTATATCACTATTTAACATCACTGTAGTACATGAGATCCACTACAAATGATTATAGCAATGCAAGAAAACAAAGCAACACATCGAAATTTTAGATATACTGTTATTTATATGATGTTTAATTTCAGATCACCCATGAAATTCCCGAGTTTTGTAAAATAATTTCCAATTTTTTTCTCGTGTCTATGATGTATTGGCTACACGTTTAGGTTCATGATGGACACGCTATGGATTGCAGCAGGGCAACAATCTAAAAACATGTTTATTTGTTATCAGCACTTTACATTATTATATCCCTTCACTATATTTTATACATTATTCTGTAAGACAATGCATATTGATTATACATTTTTATCATTATTCGGGTTTTTATGATTTATTTTAATATTATTTTATTATATATACCTTGGAGTGTATGGTACGGTATGTCCACGCATCCTTCCTGCCCTGTAGATTCACCAAATGCGTTGTGGTTTAAATCTAATTGTTTGAATACAACTCATTTTACAGAACCATCTTATGCGGCAAATGCAACGCAGTAGGCCTGGCCGCTTTGACGCTTCTATCAAGTCTTTGATATGCTGCAAGCATCAATATTGACAAAAAAAAGGGGGCGTCATCTAACCCAATTATTTCCAGGATGCTTTCTCGTACTGGCTGCGTTTGTATTAGATTAGATAAGATTAGATTAGTATGCGTACGCAATGTTGACTCTATTTTGTTTTTGAAATTCAGTTGTCAAAATGGCGTCGAAGCAAGAAGAGCAGCGTATCAAAATTTTGCACGCGCATAAGCAAAATCAAAATTATTCCCACGCCGACTTGGCAAAATCACTTAATATTGCTGAATCAACCGTGAAGAATGTTATAAAAGTGTTCGATGAAAATCTGTCGACAGCCAGGAAGCCGGGATCAGGAGGAAACCGAAACCAAGAAGCCGCAGCGACCGGAAGAATAGTGGCCAGCATTTTCAAACGCAATCCCAACCTTTCCCTCAAAGATATCGGAAACAAATTGGGAAAGTCCCACACAACAGTGCAAAGGGCAAAGAAACCAGCCGGATTGTCAACATATAAGGTTACAGTGACACCAAATCGAGATGATAAGCAAGACACAACAGGAAAAGGAAGAGCGCGTAAGTTGTACACGAGTTTGTTGACCAAATTAGATTGCGTCGTACTGGACGATGAAACATACGTCAAGGCTGATTTCAAGCAGCTCTCAAGAGTTTTATACGGCTACTAGAAAAGACAAGGTTCAAAATAAGTTTAAGCAGAAAAAATGTCAAAGTTCACGAAAAATACCTAGTTTGGCAGGTGATTTGTACCTGTGGACTAAAAGCGAAAGTTTCGTTACAACTGGCACTGTCAACCAAGAAATTTATGTAAATGAATGCTTGCAAAAACGCTTATTGCCTTTCTTAAAGAAACCTAGTAGTTCCGTGCTGTTTTGGCCAGACCTCGCTTCTTGCCACTACGGAAAAATGGTTCAGGAATAGTATAACGCCAATAAAGGGCGATACGGTCAAAATTTGGTCAGTATTAACTTGACGTATTTCTTTCAATTTTGCATTTAAGAAACCTGAACACCCCTCATTTTGAAGGTGTGTGTGTGTAGAATGTTGCTCCTATTTTGATTTTGGAATTCACTCTTCAGTTGTCAAAATGCCGTCCAAGCAAGAAGAGCAGCGTATCAAAATTTTGCTCGCGCATCGCGAAAATCCGAGCTACTCGCACGCAAAGTTGGCAAAATCGCTAAAAGTTGCCAAATCAACCGTTACAAATGTAATTAAAGTGTTTGGGGAACATTTGTCGACAGCCAGGAAGTCTGGCTCGGGGGGAAATCGAAAACCGGAAGCCGCTGAGACGACAAAGAGAGTTGCCGGTAGTTTCAAGCGAAACCCTAACCTATCTCTCCGAGACGCCGCAAATAAGCTGGATGTATCGTCTACAACCGTGCATCGAGCCAAAAAACGAGTCGGACTATCGACTTACAAGAAGGTAGTGACTCCAAATCGCGATGATAAACAAAATACGACGGCCAAAGCGCTTCCGGGACAGGAGTTTTATACGGCAAAAGGAAGGGGAAAGGTAGCAGATATTTTCAAGCACACGAAACTGTCAAAGTTCGCAAAGAAATATCTGGTTTGGCAAGCCATCTGTACCTGTGGCTTGAAAAGCAGCATTTTCATAGCTTCCGGGACTGTCAACCAAGAAATTTACGTGAAAGAGTGTTTGAATAAACGTCTGCTGCCTTTCCTGAAGAAACACGGTTGTTCCGTACTGCTTTGGCCGGATTTGGCATCTTGCCATTACGGTAAAAAGGCCATGGAGTGGTACGCCGCCAACAACGTGCAGGTGGTTCCCAAGGACAAGAACCCTCCCAACACGCCAGAGCTCCGCCCAATTGAGAAACACTGGGCTATTGTCAAGCGGAACCTAAAGAAGACCAAAAAAACTGCTAAGGACGAGCAGCAGTTCAAGGCAAACTGGCTTTCTGCGGCGAAGAAGGTGGACAAGGTGGCTGTACAAAATCTGATGGCAGGGGTCAAGCGTAAGGCCCGGCAATTCGGATTTGGAAAAGCGGAAGCCTAACTGAATATTTTTCCTGAATTTTATACTAATTGAACTTGAAAAAGAAATTTAATTTGATTTTTTAAGTAAACGATTTCACCGATTTACACGCGTTTTCCCTTGACCAAATGTTGACCGTATCACCCTTTAGTGGGCTGCAAAATGGTGAGTTGACATCTGGAAAGGAGCGTGCGTCCCCGCAACATAGCTCTGATTCTCACAAGTTCCTACCTCATGCTTTCATGGGTCAAGAGATGACAAAGACAGCCAGCTAAGGGTTGCGTTCTTAGCTAGTAGTGCAGCCTGGGTACTGTTCTCCTTCTGACTTCAGCTAGATTGAGGAGGTGCGTGCCGAGCACCAATGTCTGGAGGTGCGGCTCAAGCAGTGTCTATCCAGGGGCTGAGTAAGAAACGCCGTATCGCGTCAGCTATACCTAAGGCAACCCACCAACGCGATGTAGGCAGTGCGACTGAAATGTTACTTCCCCACGAAAAAGGGAGTTTTTTTTTTTCCGTTTTTTTTTTTTATTTATTCATTGGAATTTCTGTATTTTTTGTGTCAATTTTTTTTTTTTTTATCCCCGTGGGGGGGATATAATACGTGCGTCTGTAAATTTTGGGGGGGAACCTGTTAACACCGCTGGGCATCAAGACGGTGTAATCACCGACGGTGTATAAAACTGAGCCTGCCGCCCGACCGTTGCGTGACAGATGAGAGGGACAAAAGAAAAAAAAAAGCAAAAGCATAAACAAAACAGATAGGAGAGAAAAAAATAAAGTGCGTTTTCAACGAATACAAAATTTGGTTTATTTAGTGAATTTTACAATAGAAAATTATTAAAATTTAACAACAGAAGCATAAAATATTTGTAAGTATAGTTTAGACGAAATTAGGAGAACATTTGGTAGAGCCAAAGTGATTTATATGTGTTTTTTGTTTACATACAGCGCCCTTTGTACATCTTGCCCAAAGTGATAGCAGTGGATCTATGTTTGATAGCTTTAATCGAATTAGATCGTAAGTAGCCTAAAATTAAGTTAAGTTTAGTCAGTAATCAGTGCAATTAAATAGAAAAGCTGGAAAGAGTACGAAGAGCGCGAAAGGGAGAAGCTTCTGAAGCGAAGTTTGGAAACGAACGACCGTGGTGTGCACGGAGGGAAATTGTAAACTGCAAAACTAATTATTGTAAGTTTGATATGAATGTTTAGGCTAGATATTCAACTAAATAATAACTTAATATTACAGTTTGAGCTGCACAAAATTAAAAAGTTGCTGCTACAAAATTTTGTTTGCGTTACATCCGAACAATTCTCAAAAATAATTATCGAGAAATCGGATTGCGATTCCCTCAAAACGCCATGGCCCAGATGACCGAACCCATTGCGGATATCACGCAAACTCCTTGCGCAGCGTGCGATGAAATCTCAACCAAGAACGAGAAGATGATTGGCTGCGATGGATGCGAGAGTTGGTATCACATTCGTTGTGTAGGACTATCTGCCCATACGAAGTTGGACGAAAAGTGGTTCTGCACTGCGGAAGCTTGCAAGGTACTTGCTCAGAAGTACGAAGAAGCGAAGGGTGCCAAAAAGAAGAGCCGCAGCAAGAAGAATGCCGACGAATCGGACCGCTCCAGCACCAAGTCAGACCGCGTGATCTCTGTGGACCAGAGATTGAGCCAAATGGAGGAAAACCAAAAACGGTTGGAGCAGGAGATGGAAGCAGAGCTGTTGTTGAAGAAGAATGAAAGAGAGTTCAAGCGAGCGCTTGAAAAGAAGCGGCTGCTACTCGAGCAGCAAATGCGTGAGGAGGAGGAAGAAGAAGAGTTTGCCATGCAGGAGCAGATTCTACGAGAAAGGACAAAGCAAGTGGAACGAATGAAGGCAATGCAACAAGCGTTTCAGAATAAGATGGCGCATTTGGATTCGGAGATGGAGACTCTGAAAATAGTCGGCGGTGAAGACAGATCGAAGGCAGATGTCGATGTAGGAGTACGAAGTTCCTACTCAAAGCCACCTCATCGACAGGAGCAGGGATCGCTCAGCATTCCGAAAGTTGGCAAACTGACGAAGCAAAGTTTGTTAAACTTGTATAGCGTTACTCAAGATGGTTTCGATGACGAAGATGAAGATGACGAAGACGGACTCAGTGAAAGCGATCACGTTTCGGAAGGAAATGGGAACACGAAGCACTCAAAAGTTAATCCGAACGACAAAATCGACAGGATGAGCCAATCAGAGCTGGGGCAACATCGAACCGGACCGACAAAGGCACAACTGGCAGCGAGAAGTGGGATTACCAAAAAACTGCCCACTTTCTCAGGGAAGCCGGAGGAGTGGCCCCTGTTCTACGGTATGTATCAAGCATCCAATGAAGCTTGTGGTTTCTCCGATGTCGAGAACTTGGTTCGACTACAAGAGTGTCTCAAGGGTCCGGCACTGGAAATGGTTCGCGGGCAACTTCTACTGCCAAAATCAGTTTCTAAGGTCATCGGAAAGCTTCGTATTTTGTACGGCCGTCCAGAGCAGCTACTTCAAAGCCACCTCGAGAAAGTCCGGAAGTTGGAGCCACTGAAAGTTGGGAAGCTGGCAAGCTTTATTCCGTTCGGAACTGCAGTCGAACAGCTTTGCGAACACCTGGAGGCAGCAGAGATGGAAGACCACCTCATAAATCCATTGCTTATTCAGGATTTAGTCGATAAACTTCCCGATAGCGACAAACGCGACTGGGTTCGTTACAAGCGTAGCAAAAAACGAGTTACGCTTAGGACCTTTACCGATTTCGTCTCTGAGATTGTGTCGGAGGCCTGCGAGGCAAATGTAAGCATGGATTACAAGCCGGCGAGCAAGTCCATTGTGGAGTTTCGACCACCGAAAGGTAAAGCGAAGGAGAAAGGTGCACTATTCAACCACAGAGAAGGAGAGAGCGTGCCATTCGGAACTGAGGCTCGAAAGAAGCAGAAACCTTGCAGAGCCTGCCAGCGTACCGATCATCGGCTGCGGTACTGCCAGGATTTCAGCAGCTTGTCTTACGCGGAGCGCATGAAACTAGTAGAACGCTATAAGTTGTGCCAGGTGTGCCTTAACGAGCACGGCACGGCCCCGTGTAAATTCAAACTGAGGTGCAACGTAGGGGAGTGCAGAGAATCCCACAATCCTCTCTTACATCCGGTGCAGGCCGTAGTGGGTACAAGTGCACACATCCGCTCCAACAATGTTACGTTGTTTCGGATGATCCCTGTGAACCTTCACTGTGGCGAACGATCAATCACAGTTCTGGCGTTCCTCGATGAAGGTGCCTCCGTGACGTTGGTGGAAAAAAGCCTGGTTGATCGATTAGGAGTTATCGGTGTCCAGGAGAAGCTGACGATACAGTGGACGGCAGATATAACGCGAGAGGAAAAAGAGTCACGTCGGATGAATCTCTGGGCGTCAGCCATAGATGCGGATAAAAAGCTGCTGCTGAAAACAGTTCGCACGGTTGAGAAGTTAATGCTGCCCCAACAAACGCTTAACGCAGAAGAGTTGTCGAAACAGTACGTCCACCTGCGTGGATTACCAATAGCCTCGTACAACGGACGGCCGGAAATGCTGATTGGGCTCAACAACATACACACATTCGCACCGATTGAAGCGAAAATCGGCACAGTGGTGGACCCAATTGCGGTGCGTTGCAAATTTGGATGGACGGTCTATGGGCCGAAGCAATCAAGCGCAGACGCAGCTGGTGGTGAACATTTAGGATTCCACCAAGAAGTCTCCAACGAAGATCTACACGACTTGCTGAAGAATCACTATGCGTTGGAAGAATCGGTGGTATGCGTGCCGCGAGAATCAACTGAGGACAAAAGGGCACGGGAAATTCTGGAACGAACTACAAAACGGATTGGCGATCACTTCGAGACTGGACTCCTGTGGAAGACAGACGACCCGCGGTTTCCTGACAGCTATCCGTTGGCCTTGAAGAGGTTGAAGCAGTTAGAGAAGAAGCTGCAAAAGAATGCAGAGCTGCGTGATAACGTTTGCCGACAAATCGACGAATATCAGCAGAAGGGATACGCACACTTGGCGACTGAGGAGGAACTCGTCGGAACGGAGCCCGGAAAGGTGTGGTATCTTCCGCTAAATGTCGTCCTCAACCCGAGAAAACCAGGTAAAGTACGTCTCATATGGGATGCAGCAGCATCCGTGAAAGGGGTGTCCCTCAATTCTCAGTTGTTGAAAGGACCCGACCTGCTTGTTCCACTAGTAGTTGTGTTGGTCGGCTTTCGAGAGCGTAAAATTGCGATTGGGGGTGATCTGCGTGAAATGTTTCACCAGATGAAGATGATCGACCAGGACAAACGTTTCCTTCGTTTCCTCTTCCGCAAAAATCCTCAAGATCCTCCGAGTGTCTTCATTATGGACGTTGCCACATTTGGTTCGACAAGTTCTCCCTGCTCGGCCCAATTTGTGAAGAACCTCAATGCGCAAGAGTACGCTGGGCAGTATCCGGAGGCAGCATCGGCAATAATAAATCGCCACTATGTCGACGATTACTTCGACAGCGTCGACACGGTTGAGGAGGCAATTGAGCGAGCAAAGCAAGTGAAGTTCATCCACCAACGAGGCGGTTTCGAGATCCGGAACTGGGTGTCAAATTCGTCCACGGTACTGCAGAGTCTAGGCGAGAAAAACTCAGTTCCACCTGTCCACTTTACTCAGGATAAAGCAACCATGCAGGAACGCGTGCTGGGCATTATTTGGAACCCAGAAAGCGACGCCTTCTCTTTCTCCACTCAGCATCGTGAGGAAATGCTCCCGTACCTGGATGGGAACAAACGACCTACCAAACGAATCGTGCTAAGCTGTGTGATGGGTTTTTTCGATCCGTTGGGTTTGCTTTCTCCATTTACGATTCACGGGAAGATTATAGTACAACACCTCTGGCGCAGCGGCTGCGACTGGGACGAAGCAATCGAGAATAGCTGTTGGGAAATGTGGAAGCGTTGGATAGGCCTGCTAGAAGAAGTCGGAAAGGCGCGCATTCCACGGTGCTATCTAGGTAATGAGGTTTCATCTATGGTTGAATCGATTGAGCTGCATATCTTCACCGACGCCAGTGAGCATGCGTACGGCTGTGTTGCATACCTGCGTGTTGTAATCGGAGGAGTGGTAAGATGTAGTTTGGTCATGTCTCGGGCTAAAGTGGCTCCACTAAAACGCCAATCGATTCCGCGGCTGGAACTCATGGCCGCCGTTTTAGGGGCACGGTTGAGTCAAACCGTTATATCGACGCACACACTGAAAATCGACCGGTGTGTTTTGTGGACTGATTCACGAACTGTGTGCAGTTGGATACGCTCTGATCAACATCTTTTCAAACAGTTTGTGGCGTTCCGGATCGGAGAAATCTTGGAGCTAACAAGGGCATCAGATTGGCGGTGGATCCCGACGAAGCTCAACATGGCCGACGTGTTGACCAAATGGGGTCGAAGTCTGTTTCTGCTGAACGATAGCGAGTGGTTCACAGGTGCATCGTTTTTGTATCAAGCGGAAGAAAATTGGCCGTCTATCGATACGCCGATCGAAGATACTCAAGAGGAAGCAAGAGGTCTAGTACTGTTCCACAAAATTGTTGTAGAAAAAGATGTTCGCGGTGGACTACGTTGCTGAGAGCGACGGCGTTTGCAGTGCGCTTCATAAAGAATTGCCAACGCAAGAGGAATGGGTTGCCAATCCTCACAACGAAGGCAACCGAAAAACAGCAGCTGCTGATTAAGACACAATTAAGTTCCGTTCAACAGCCGCTGGGCCAGGACGAGTTTCTAAAGGCGGAGACCATCATCTGGAAACAAGCGCAGTTCGACGGTTTTCCAGATGAGATGAGTGTGCTTACGAAGAACTTGGCTTTGAAGCCAGGGCAGGAGTCGGAAAGGATAACGAAATCCAGCAGCATTTTTAAGCTGACACCGCTTCTTGATGAGGACGGTGTTCTGCGAGTCGGCGGCCGAATGGAGATGTCAGCCGACATGCCGTTTGACAAGAAATTCCCGATTATTTTACCCCGCAAGCATGGACTGACGGATAGGCTGATCCAACTATACCATGAGAAATTCGGGCATGCCAACCGCGAAACCGTGGTAAATGAACTTCGCCAGCGGTTCTGGATCCCGAACATCCGCACGGCAATTCTACAAGTCATGCGACAGTGCGTCTGGTGCAAGGTGCATCGCTGTCGTTCGTTGGCTCCGCTGATGGCTCCGCTTCCAGTTCAGCGAGTGACACCCTACCTTCGGCCCTTCAGCTCGGTGGGCATCGACTATCTTGGTCCCGTCGAAGTAACTGTCGGCCGGAGAAAAGAGAAAAGGTGGGTAGCGGTATTCACTTGTCTAGCCATACGTGCGGTGCACCTCGAAGTCGTACACAGCCTCACGACACAGTCTTGCTTGATGGCTATCCGCAGATTCAATAGGGAGCATGGAGTACCAGCGGAAATCTTTTCAGACAATGGAACATGTTTCAAAGGCGCTGCCAATGAATTGCGGAAAATCGATAGGGAGTGCGCCGAGAACGTAACAAGTGCATCAACGGCGTGGCACTTCAATCCGCCCGCCACACCGCACATGGGCGGAATTTGGGAGCGAATGGTAAGGTCTGTGAAGGAGTGCATGAAAGCGTTGGACGATGGGAGAACCCTCACGGACGAAGTTCTGCTGACGGTCCTTGCAGAGGCAGTTGATATGATCAATGCTCGACCGTTGACCTACGTACCGCAGGAGTCAGCCGAAGAAGAAGCGATTACTCCAAACCATTTTCTCCGAGGAACAGTGACGATTGCGGACATGAAAGTGGATGGATCGGTCAGTGCCGCAGAAGCTCTGCGAGATGCCTACAAGCGGTCCCAGGAAATAGCGAACCGGATGTGGGAGAGATGGTCGAAGGAGTACTTACCGACCATCAACAAGCGAACCAAGTGGTTCGAAGACCAGAAACCGTTGGAGGTGAATGATCTGGTATTCATCATCGATGGGAAGAACCGGAAGTGCTGGACCAGAGGAATCGTGGACGAGGTGTTTCTGGGAGCTGACGGGCGAATCAGACAGGCGAACGTACGGACGGCAAACGGCGTCTACAGGCGTGCTGTTGCCAACTTAGCGGTGCTGGAGGTAGGTGACAGTAAATCCGGGACTTCCGGAGGAACCACCGGATGTTACGGGCTGGGGCGTGTTAACACCGCTGGGCATCAAGACGGTGTAATCACCGACGGTGTATAAAACTGAGCCTGCCGCCCGACCGTTGCGTGACAGATGAGAGGGACAAAAGAAAGAAAAAGCAAAAGCATAAACAAAACAGATAGGAGAGAAAAAAATAAAGTGCGTTTTCAACGAATACAAAATTTGGTTTATTTAGTGAATTTTACAATAGAAAATTATTAAAATTTAACAACAGAAGCATAAAATATTTGTAAGTATAGTTTAGACGAAATTAGGAGAACATTTGGTAGAGCCAAAGTGATTTATATGTGTTTTTTGTTTACATACAGCGCCCTTTGTACATCTTGCCCAAAGTGATAGCAGTGGATCTATGTTTGATAGCTTTAATCGAATTAGATCGTAAGTAGCCTAAAATTAAGTTAAGTTTAGTCAGTAATCAGTGCAATTAAATAGAAAAGCTGGAAAGAGTACGAAGAGCGCGAAAGGGAGAAGCTTCTGAAGCGAAGTTTGGAAACGAACGACCGTGGTGTGCACGGAGGGAAATTGTAAACTGCAAAACTAATTATTGTAAGTTTGATATGAATGTTTAGGCTAGATATTCAACTAAATAATAACTTAATATTACAGTTTGAGCTGCACAAAATTAAAAGTTGCTGCTACAAAATTTTGTTTGCGTTACATCCGAACAAACCATATTACAATATATAACCATTCCACAAATAATTTTTTGAAACTCGCCAATTTTTTATCTCTTGAACGTCTATGAAGGTTGTTTGGGTTCTCGGCACTTGAGGTTTCATAATAGATTTCAAACAGCTGTAATGGCTGGTCCACAATTACGTTGCGGATGCGTTTGCGTGATTTTGACAGTTTTCCCATAGGTTATCTGTCAAATTTACGTCAAAGCATCCGCAACGTATCAATTAGGGGTCAGCCATAAGGACATGGCCTGGTACGCAGAGAGAAGCGGGTCTTCGGCACTTTATATTTTTGGCGAAATGTGGAGTAGAAGTGGATAAGCTTATCTCGGTGACTCCCCCCACGCTTTGTGCTAATGTTCTATGCTATGCTATGCTAGGAATGGTATACCGTCAATAGTGTGCAAATCGTACCCAAGGAGAAAAACCCTTGAAACTTGCTGGAACTGCGCCCAATTGAAAAGTATAGGGCAATCGTAAAGAGAAACTTAAAAAACAGTTGGAAGTGAAAAACAATTCAAGACAAATTGGCGTTCAGCATCAAATAAGGTGGATATAACAGCGGTACAAAACTTGAAGGAAGGTGTGAAACGTAAAGCCCGGCAGTTCGCATTTGGATAATCAGATGCCTAATCAAATAATTTTCCCATGTTTTGTAGACGATGAACTTCAAAAAGAGATAAAGAATGATCATTTATAAAATAAACTAATTAGTGTGCACTTAATCATGTTTGATCAATTTTTGATCGTTCCACCCTTTACTAGGAAAGTGAACGAAAGCCTATGTTATCACGCCGCAAGGCAAATGATGAAGTTGGATAACAGCAGTTCCTATTTTTTTAAACTATTGCCTGCCGCTCTATCAACCTGATCAATGCAACATAGCGGGCCCATCCGGAATTCCTGCTACTACTAGCCGACGGGTTGCAACCCAGGAACCAAGGGTTGCAGAAACATCTGAAATAGCTGCTGGTGCTTGTCAAGGTATGTTTGATAAACATATCATTTGATAACCACCAATGTAAAAACAATAATCATCAATGTTTCTCAGAGGAGGAAACATCTGTGAAACTCTAAAAATATTTTAAGCAATAATGTATGCATTCATTGTGTACAGTAAAAATAAATTTGGAAATACCTAAATACCTAAACAATGAAATCCCAGCCTGGATAGCCTCCCAGCCTCTATAAAATGATGCAGAATCATAATTCACATTATATATTGAACTGCTCCGTTGTGGACCGTTCAAAAAATGTGTGGTCTTTTGGTGAGGATTAGAGGGACGAAGGAGTATAAATTCAAAAAAAAAAAAGTTGGTCTGAAAACTCCAAATATATATCCCAAATAACACGAGATTTATAGACCATCTCTTAGGGCCTCTTCAGCGGTGGCCTATTTATGGAACAACTCTTTACTTGGTTTGTATCAGCAAAATTTGAATAGAACCAGCTAAAATAAACCAATTTCGCGTTCTCCGCGTGTTGTATTTCTTGTTGTTAAACCCGTCATGACCTGTCATCCTGTCAATCATACAACATCAGAGATCAGAATTTTTTTTATCAGAGATCGCAGAATTTTCGCAAACTTTTTTCCATGGATTGGTTTGACCAAATAATGTTTACTGCCAGTGGTGCGTGGTTAGCAGTTTATAGTAATAAACAAAAAAAAAATCATAAATGTTAGCTTGGGAATTAGCGAACAATTTTTTTTTTGTTATTTTGCCGTTCTCTTCCACAAGGAAAATATGTTTAGTATTTTGTTTGACAATGCGATATAATTTAAATTTTTTAATTCTGAAAACCAGATTGTTAAACAAATTATTAAAAATAAACGGGAATCTTTTGTTTTTCGGCCAGCTTAAGGATTTAATTCTTCTTCAAGATTTTCACTGTTGGTCACAGACAAAGTGTTCATAAGAAAAAGTCTTAGATATTAGGATTTCCTCGTTTTAATTATGGAAAGTTTTGTCAAGATGCTCTTGTTAAAAACACAACTTTCTTAAAACAATTAAATTTATTTTATGATTCATGGGCATACTTGCTGCCATAAACAACATTATTTTATCATGAACGTCAGATTCAACTATATTATTCATTTGAAGATATTTAAAGTGCTGTGACAGCCCAGAAATTTCCAACACCTCTCTCGTGCAATTAGTGCCTCAGTGTACTCTACTAGATAGGTTCTGAAAATGTGATTTCTCAGTTCACTTCTAAGCATATAGACTTTTAATGCCTCATTTTCATTTTAATATCCAACAATATCCTAAAATCAGTATAGCAAACTCCCCATCACGGTGTTTTTTGAAACAACATTAAGACAAAAAATCAATCCATTCATTCATGTGTAACTAAAACGGAAATAATTCACTTCGCTTAAAAAAAAAGCATTTTTTAAAACCCTTTAACAAGCGTTTTATTATGACGCTTATTATTGGAAAACTATGAGAATTTAAACTAATACTTAACTTGTTCAAACTAACATTAGTAAATGCGTGCAAATTCCTTTCAATAATGCCTCAGCTCGTTTTTGTAAACGAGGCTACATGGTTTAGAATATCATGATTATTTTTGATGATTTCTAGTTTAAAGTGGTTAGGACAATGTTCTGTATCATGGTATAAGTAACACAACAGATTCCTGTATTGGCAACATATCATTCCGCGATGCAGTCATCGCTCCGCAGAAACCTGTTCTGGTCATTTGTTAACTCTAAAAGGAAAATCGATGCTATTAACGCTAACCTTAAGGGTGCATTTGATCTAGTGCATCACTGTATAGCGATGAAACGACAAAAGCAAAAAAAAAATCAACGAAAATCAACAAAAACTCTAGCCAGTATAATCCTTGCGTGAACAACGTTCACAACAACGCCAACAACATAAATTGAAATAACTCTTTAGAAAGACCCACCAATGCTTCTAATTCAAACAGCGGCAACTAAAACTACAACAACTAAAGGCATCTCACCTTCAGAAACCAGAACAGTTTTAATATCCTTCTGAGATCGATACTGAGTTCAAAAGGGGTTAGGGTTTTTAGGAGTTGGGGGCCCCCCCCGGGGGGGGGGGAGATCGTGGTGCGGCGGGGGGAGGGGTGGGGGGTTGGGGGGGAGGGGTTCTGGGGTGGGATAGAAAAAAAAAGAAAATAGTATGGAGTAGGGGGGGGAAGGGGGGTAGGGAAGCGGAACCTATGTTCACCATAGTACATATATTCATCACATTCTGCAGTCAACCAACTTCAAACGTAAAAAGATGTTTAATTTCTCCAATAAACGGACGCAGTAACCAAAAATATATAATCCTGGCAAATAAAATTAGGTCTTGAATATAATTAAAAGCTACAAAAACGTTTCGGAGACTTAAATTTCGTAAAAATAATGAGCAGTCAGATTTTCAACACAATTTCTTACCTTTGCACTATAAATTCGTCGTATTGATCTAACCGTACTAGGGAATATACCCGAGCCAGACTCCAAGTTTTCTCTTTAATTGCACTTTATCCTCACACATTTTCGTTGCGTAATTGCACAAACCATAAAAATCACACTTCACTTATTACACTAGCCACACGAGAATCTACGAATACGTGATAAAATACGAGAAAACTATGGGATTAATTTTCACAATAATTTAAATACGCTTGCACCTATTCTGAACCGTGTTTACAATCGACGTAATCGCTTGATGTTGCCAAACTATTTTATTATGACTCTTATTCGAATGAAATGGGTTTGGCAGTACATCAATATCACCTGTTTTGTGGGAGTGCTACAAATCGCCCAAAGTTAAACTATTTTATTTTTCCATAGATTAAATAAATAATAACATGCTTCTAATTGTAGATTTTTTCAATATTTACCGAGAAATAAAATCCCACATTTAATAATATTTTTCCATCTCTGTTGAATTTGGCGGCACTGCTCACATACTGTATAGCATACACATCAACACGCACACTAGTTCAATTCATAGAGCATTCTATGCCCAACGTTATGGTGAGTCTTGTTGTCAATATTCTCATGGAAGAATAACAAACAAACCCGTTCATTTTGTCTTGGTTATATGCAGGCTATCCAACACAATTAAAGTGCTGTCAAATGATCTACTTCATGCGAGAAATTTAATTTTGGGTGTAGTAGTGGAGAGCGTTAACTTGTTTATATTTTTTCATGATTAAAATCAGTACGATTAACATATGTACACAGATGGGATTAATGTTTTTCGTGATATTATTAAAATAGGTACATAGCAGTGGAAACTTTTCCGTATTAAATTGGAAGAAAATTATCAGAATCGAATGTTTTGTGCATTGCTAAACGATTAACGGTAAGTGGACGAATAAATTGTGAATAACTTGTGTACTTAGTGTTCGGTATTCAGTGCATATTCACCGATTTCCACTGGAGGTCTGCTTATTGAGCTCAAGATAGGTACCGCTTCCCTAGTTAAATCAGCGCCAACATTAGATTAGGGCGAATCTGCTTTTGTAAACAATGGCTTTCGTAGTCATTTGCACTTCAACAAAAGGTCACAAATACAATTTAAGGAAGAGGAGCTTTATTTCTATCCGCTTATATATTCAATTTGAAGGAATTGTATTCAACTTCCGATCAATTTGAAGACAAAGTGTTTGTTTACAAAAGCAGATTCGCCATAATCAAATGTTGGCACTGAAATGTCCAACGTGCTTGTAAGTGTGAAATGGATCCTGTGTTTACGGAGGTAACATGGTTCGCGATTGAAATGTTATTATCAGTTTTCTTGGGCTGCAGGACAGCCTGAGTGTTTGGCGGCACGTGATACTACGATAAAAATAGGCATTTATACCGCCTTCAACTCGAGATTGTACAGACTGAAGATTGAACATACACCCAAAAGTTGAAAAGGTGGCAAAAAAATGCAATTGCAGTTTTGCAATCATATCTTGAGAAATCGCATGATTCAGATATGGCAATTTTGCCCATTTTGATTCACAAAGCGTTTTATGGTACAAATGAAGCCATGCAAATGTGTGCAAGCGACTGGCAAGCAAAAATAGCTCGAAACAAATTTATCGCTGCAGGATCCTAATTCAATCATCACCAACATATCAATATACAATATGGATGAGTCGATATCACAAAATGCCGCAACGCTATTGGCCACTGTTGTATTGCCGCCGTCAAGTGTTCTATGTTTGTTCTCACTGATCATCGACAAAGCGTTTTATGAAATAAACAATGCCATGCAAGTATGTTGGCGACAGGTTACATACAGCTTGGTGGTCCATTTGCTTCATTGCTGTACCCTGAATTCCTCGCCAACTGAACTAGCTGTTGGGTTCTTATTCCAATGTCAAAGTGACTGAATGGGTGCCATCTCGAGCCACCGCGCTGACGGTTACGGTTCGTATCTCGATCTCGTGATTGGTGCATTTTATTTTAGTGAGCCATCTGACTTTCGGACACTCATCTCTTACTCACCAACTAAATATCACTGCGCACAACCTCACACACACGTTCAATTTTTCATTGCAAATTACTGTTGCTATTTTCCCCACAACTAATGTTACATTTTTAATCCAAGTTACGATCAATAGCGAGAATGGAACAAAATAATGAGAAATCGTAATACAATCTTACTTTCTGATTTTGGGTGTAGAGCGAATTACGAACAACTTAACCTAACACCAAGTAGACCTGTTTGGAGATTTTCGTTTTGCAAAAAAAGTTTCACCGGCTGGAGCGGGAATCGAACCCTCAACTTCATGGCAACCGCTTGAACGACGGACGACGCCGCTAACCACTTGACCATGAAGATGATATGGGCGATTTTTTTTTTTAATCTTTATTTTACGTCGGCCTATTTCCTCACATGGTGACAATCACCGACGCCAGGAAGACGACTCCACCACCTGGACCCTACCTAACGACTCATGAATATGAACCGGGACCAACGGCTTTACTTCCCTTCCGAAGGAAGACGTGACCAGATTTTTTCGCCTCAGAAAAACCACCGACGTCGACTGGGATTGAACCCAGACCCACTGGGGTGCCAAGTAGCAGTCACGCTTTACCACTACACCACCGACGCCGGCTATGATATGGGCGATTGATTTGGCCATTTTCTCCGGGACGCGGCAGTTTAAGCAACGACATGTTGAGCCGGTGCGTGGTAATGAACATTTCGATGAGCACAAGAGAAATTTCAATCAAACATACTCTTTAGTTGGCAAATTGATTTGGTCTTCTTCTTCTTTATTGTTATAACGGGACTTTAACCCTAGGTGTCATTCGTCCCGGGATAACTGTTCGCCATGCCGGGCCTGTTTTATATAATGGCATATACCATTACATGACAGGAAGGGGGTTTTCAACGAAGGCAATGGGAATCAAATTTTACAAAAGGGGACGGGCCTCAGATGTTACGCCAGACAGCAGCGTGGAAATGAAATCATTAAAACGGCCCTTGTCAGGGCCTCAGAACCCCATCCAAAGAGAGTTGAGATATGAGAACACTTACTTCTGAAACTGCAAAATAATTATACGCTCTGATAAATAGGTACTTCTCGAACAAACTAAGTGGCAACTACTAACATATTTTATCATATTATAATAGTTTTGATATTAAAAACAGTTCAGCCTGAACACCTCGCACTGCAACAAATTTTGACAGCTAAAAAACATGCTTTTCCAATATTTTCAAGATATCACACTTAGGGTGGTGCCAAGTATTATCCTCGGATCAAATCCCGATGCGGAATGTCTTGCTACTTTTATGTCGACCTTGATCCTAATCAACTTGACTCCAAGCAAACATTTTGCAGATCATCCGAATAAGCTGTTGCACGGAAAAAGCTAGTCGCACTTTTCACAATGAGAGTAAAAAAGATAAAAACCATCGTCGTGTTCTCCGTCCATTCTTTCTCGCACGCGAATTTCTGGAAGGCCTGCAAAATACTCCTCTATCACGGCTGTAATCTCTTCGGTTGATTAAAAATGCTTTCCACGAAGGAATTTTTTGAACAGCCAGAAGTCAGAGGGAGCTAAATCTGGCGAATAGAGTGGATGCTGCAACAATTCGTACCCCAATTTATTGTTTTTCGCGATGGTTTTTTGAGCTGTGTGCGCAGGGCATTGCCTTGATGAAAAATGTTTTTCTTTCTTCTGCAAACCAGGTCTTTTTTCACAAATTTATTTATTCATCTGGTCACAATAATAACCAGAGTTGACTGTCTTACCAGTTTGGAGATAATCAATCAATAAAATTCCTTTTGCATCCCAAAAAACTGACGCTAACACCTTCTTGGCCGATTTCCGGACACGAACTCGCTTCGGAGCCTAAGTGCTTGGTTCACACCACTTATTTGCCGCTTGTTTAGATTCAGGATCATGGTAGTAGACCCAAGTCTCATCCATAGTGATGAATGGATGCAGAAAATCCTTTTTATCCTTTCGAAATCGCTCTAAATGTTGCTCAGAAAGATGTATTCGGACGTGTGTTTGATGCATTGTTAGCAAATGTGGCACCCATTGTACAATCAGTTTTTTGAAACCCAAAACTTCAGCCAAAATATTCCAAATTTGGAGTTTTCCATTGTTAAAAAGTACACTGACACGTCAACTTCAAATGGCTTGTAAACAAAGAATGAATTGACAGATCGAAATGAAACCTGTGAGTACGTTCTTATGAAAGATGAAATATCAAAATGGCGTCGAAATTTTGGTTTTTCTACTGCTCCATAGATGTTGCTTTTTGACTAACCTTGTATCTTTATTCAAATCAGTTAGTTGATTCTCAAACTGAATTTTATTGTTTCAACTAAACATTTTATTAACAACACGTTGCGAACAGTCACAGTGAGTCGAGCATGATAGAGCGAGACTGCTAGAAAAGAAAGCATGCGAAGAAATGCTCGTTTTGCCCAGGTTTATATCTTGATTAGGGAAATGCGGAAACAGGCATGGGCAAACTAAGTATCAGGGTAAGTAAGTATAAGTTCTGAAGGAATTATGCCTCTCAAACAAGTTTTGTCCTGTTAGCAGATTTGTTAAATGTTTCCTTGAAAATGGTGAGATTGTTTGTGTTTACACCCCCAAACCTTATATAATAAAAAAATATACCAAAAATAATTTTTTTTTTTTTTTTTTTTTTTTTTTTTTTTTGTTGGTTGAAGAAAAATAATAGTAATAACAATATTATTTTTTTTTTGTTTTGTGGGAAAGAAAAGAAAAATTTTATATTTTTTTTTTTGTTGGTTTTTTTTTTTGTTTTTTTTTTGTTTATTTTATTCATTATAATTTAAAAAATAATAATTATTTTATTTTACACTCAAAAAACAATGCACCTTATATTTAAGTGCAATAACCTATAGATTTGGGCAAAGTGCAAAGTTATTGCTCTGTATTGGTGCGGCACTTATTTTTTATTAAATGTGGTCAATTAACCATATGTGCAATAAATATATAGTCTTTAAGTGCAAGAGCTGAATAGATATTAATTATAGTGTACATGGATTGCATTAACTTGTCCTAGCAAAAATCAAATGAGTTTTTTAATACGTTTTATGTGAAAAGGTGCATGGATTTTATTTTTTCATAAAAAGTCTAGTATTGGATTTTTTGTACTTTTCATGTAATAAAACGAAATGTGTGAATAAAAGAGGTTTTATTTGTACCATCATAAAAACTTCATCACTTTTTGAAGCTATCGCTTTCAGCAGCTCTTCTGTGGGAATGGCAAAAAGGCTCGGCAGATCTGAAATATTCACAATAAACACCGTTTACATGGCAAAGAAGAACATCTGTAGTAATTTATTACCTTCAAAAAATTCAGTGACTTCCGCTGGCAAACCAAGTACCTAAACCACCACACGGTAAACTTCACTTTGCTTCTCCATTTTGCAGTTTTTTTTTTTTTCTAAAAAGAAAAAGCAGCTGTTTTTTTTTGGCGCAAAGTTTTTTATTTCGTTTTAAGTGCGAAGATGGATAGAATAGGGCAAAGTGAAAACACACTTGAATGACATTTCTCGCTCCATTGTCTCCATCGCTCCAAATTATGTGCGGACCATAGCAGTCTCATTGGAAACGAACCTGTGTATTAAGTGACGGGTGTTAAAAATTATGTGCGGCAAATGAAAATCATACTGGCTCACATGATTTAAATTCGAAGCAAAAATTGACCGAAGTGCCAATTTTAACAATAGAAATTATTGATTTATTTTTAGTGCATGAATTACTTTTTTTTCGGCGTGTAAATAGTTCTCTCATCTTTTTTTTTTACCAAACTTGTGATGCGATGTGTCAACAACGCTTGAGGCTTAGTGGTAACCGGTTTGACGTACTGATCACGAGGTCGGAAGTTCAATCCCAGGTCCGACTACTTTTTTACTTTTTGTTTATCGAACGTTTAGCTGTTTAGATGTCGGTAAAAAAATACCGAAAATTTGTGGAATATTTCAAGTGAGTGGCAATGTTAAAAAAATTTCAATGCAAAAGTAAAACAATATTTTGCAAATGCTGTTAAGACAATTTTGCTTTCGAGTAAACAACGTAGGAAGATCAGAAGGTTTTTCATTTAGTGAACTGTGATAGATAGATATATAAGTTTGTGAATAAGATATAAGTTTAATTTGTGCATTACTCACCAGATCAAGATATTAGAGAAAATGATCATAATATAAATTTTATGGTTGCCCTTGTTGGTGTTCATACTGTACAAGAATCGGTAGCTAATGCTATCGATGCAATAACATTGTCTAACATCAAACCTTAGAATAAATTATTCGCATCAGACATGAAAAGAAGTAGCACAAAACAGCTTATTCTTGAGATGAATACTGTCCACCGAGGGTACTTGGGTTGCCTGCCGCAAATTGTCCATCTCCTTGTCACCAGCGGTGGCACAATTTCCCCAACAAACATCGGTGTTGAATTAGAGCTTGTTCAAACAAATTTGGAGAAGCTATTCAGCTATTCTAGAAGAAACAGCTGAATAGCTTCTCCAAATTTGCTTGAACAAGCTCTAATTCAACACCGATGTTTGTTGGGTCTAGTGGTTATGTCAAGTTATTCAGTAGGATTGATAAAAATAGAGCTTCGAAAAGACATCTGAAATTAGACAAAGCGTAGATTAGGACTAAATATTCGTATAACCACTTACAGCATGATGTATCGACTGTGGTGAGATACAGCATTTTCTTCCAAGATATACAAGAACAAATGTTGATTGTACAGATTGATGCTATCCATCGAAGGTGACTTAACCTATGCTTATCAAGCTCTAATACAGAATTAAAATGGATGCTGTCCACCGAGGTTAATTTGATTGATGCCTTCATAGCGGCCATTCTTCCGGTATGTCGATGAATACCTTACAAACTCTGTAGGTGGCTCAATGATAATTCCAAATATGGTAAACACGGTAAAAAAAAATAATGCAACAAAAAACAAGTGTTTTCATATATCTGTAAAATCTGTATTTTTTCTTAAAATCTGTAACCTGTATATACAGAATTCTGTATCCGGAATCTGAAAAAAATCTGTATGATTACAGATAAATCTGTATATGTGGCATCCCTGCACGCTGGCACGGTAACTGTGGCAGTATGAACCAATCAGAGCGAAGCGCAAACATGATATCATTTTCGACCAATAGCTTTATGCGCTTAGACATATTTCTTTTAAGTACATTTTAATTAGTTGAAACAAACGTTATGACTTAGGTTTGCAACAGGAATTCAGCTTTGATGCTCTACCTTGCGAATGAAACACTTATAGTTAAATTCGTGTGGGCCAGAGAGGAGATATTATCGTTCAAAGTCTCCAAACCCGCGTAACGCTTGCGATTTCAGAAATTTTAGAACGGCGCACCTATACAGGAATAGAAAAGAGAGACGTAAGTCCTACGTCAAAACATCAAGAATTTGAAAACGTGTGGGTAGAAGTAATGATTATGAACTCAATCTGTTTGTATCTGTTTACTTTCCTCCACATACGGCTGAAAAAGTTTCACATGAGTTTTTAAACATCGCCGAATCTAGATTTCAAGTTTTTGAGCCGCAAACCAAGGTTCACATTTATGGAGATTTCAACCAGAAAACATAGGATTTTATTCACGAATCTCTATTGCTGCCAATTGTAGGTGAAAATGAAACTTTGCAATTTATTTTTGATGAAATCAGCCACCTACGACTTCATCAAATTAATCATGTTCGGAGCCAGCTTAACTGCAATTTATATTTTGTTTTCACTAATTGAACTGAAGATTTTAGTATTGATGAAGCTTTAGACCCACTATGGAAGGATGAAAAATGTCATACTGCTATGGAATATTCATTACATTAATTTTATACTAAGTTCGAACTTGTTTACGATTTTAAAAACATAAGATATGCTGAAATTAACAGAAAAATAACAAATATAGATAGGCAGAACCTTTAAAAAAATCGAAAATACATGAACAAGGCCGTTGACACAGGGAACAAAAAGCTCACAAAGCAAACAAAAAAATCAAAAGTTTACCAAATTTAGATAAATACATAGATATTTGCAAAGCACTTGATGCACAAATATCGTCAGCATATGAAAGGAACAATACAAGAGTAGAAAATATTACAAAATCCAATCAAGAGGCGTTCTTTTACTTCACGAAGGAAACAATGAACACGTGTAACTTTCCATCGCGCATGCAGTTTGAAGAGTTTGATGGTTCTGATATCGGAGATATTGGTAATCAGTTTGCACGCTTTTTCCAAAATATCTACAAGAAATCCAACGATATTCTTGACCTAAATTATTTTTCCTATCAACCTGAACATGAAAAAGACGTATCAATTGAAAATATCACTGTAAAAGAGATTTTAATGGCACTAAAAGGTTTTGATGCTGGAAAAGGACCTGGTCATGATGGAATATCTCCAGTACTATGAGCGAACTAGCACCTTCTTTTGTAAAACCCCTGTTTTGGCTCTTTAATCTATCACTTAAATCAGGAGACTTTTCACTATTCTGGAAAAAATCATTTTTAATACCAGTATTTAAATCTGGCAAACGATCAGACATTGAAAATGATAGAGGAATCGCAATCATTTCAAGTATTCCCAAAACAATTGTTAATCAAAAATTATTCTACCAGGTAAAACATTGGATTTCAAATAATCAACATGGTATTTTCAAAAGCAAATCAACATCTACTAGTCTATTGGAATTTGTAGAATTTTCTTTAGGTGCAATGGATAGAGGAAAGTTTGGGGAAGCTTTATATAATTCAGCAAAGCGTTTGATAGAGTTGATATTCCATTGCTACTTTTCAAACTCAAGCAAGTGGGTTTAACCAGGACACAGACCATGTTAAAAAAAACTAAGGCGCGGTGTTTGAATACGTCTGAATAATAGCGACGATGACTTATTACTGTAAGTATGAGTGGTATTGATTTGAAACTATTACCGAACAGTTGAAAAAAGGTAATTTTGATTTGGGTTCTGGTTTTTTTTAAAAATTATTCTAAATAAGTTAAAACACAATTTGAAAACAGCATAATAATATTATGGGAAGTATGTAATTGTCAGTTATCAAGTTCATTCACTTAGTATCTCATGACGCATGATCAAAATTTTTGAAAAAATATGTGAAAATGACTAAAATTAAAAAAAAACATTCGAGGGTCATCAACAAATTTTAAAAAAATTTGGCGTGTCCGATTTTTAAGTAGAACGACAGTTGAAACTATTACAATTGGGTCATTTGAATCAAGTAATTATATGAAGAAAGACATACAGTTTTTATTTTAACAGAGCAATTAGAGTAGATGTTAAAATGGTAGCAAGGTAGTATCGCAAATACGCAACTACACCAGTTATGGAACTTCTCAATTTAAACTCCATGTACAATTACTATTATATGTTAACATGCGTTCCTCAATGATACCGAAACGTGCGTTTACGCTTTAGGAGATTATTTTAGTTATATATTTTTTTTCTTAGATTAATTTTAAAGTCGAAATTCCCTAATTTTTATATATTCAGAAAAATGACTTAGACGGCGTAGGTAATGTAGTGGTAAGCGCAGTTCTCACCCCAGGGGGTCTGGTATCAATTTTCTGAGACGAAAAATCTCTGATCACGTCTTCCTTCGGAATGTGTTGATGGGTTCGATATGTAGGGTCCAGATGGTGGAGTCGTCGTCCTGGCGTCGATGGTTTTCACCATGTGAGGAAATAGGCCGACGGAAAATAACCGAATAAAAAAAAATTAATAGTATTTCACGTTTTTACACATTTTAATCTTATCAGTTAATCCTCAGTTTAATTTTTATTTTCATCCTCAAATTTAGAAGTTATTAAATAATTCAATTTAAAAATACCGAAATTTCGGATCTCAAAACCTTAGGAATGTGCACTACCTCAACTGTTTCATTATTCGGTTAGGCTTAAAATACACATTTTACTCAGCGAAAAAAAATCTCCAGAATCTGAAGAAACCAAAATGAATCCAATTGCCAATATAGACATGACATTTGTTTTGATGGCACTCTCTATAGTCATTGGCGTTGTGTTTGCGTGAAACTCACGCTCGAGGTATTCAACGCGGTTAACGTATATTTTTTCGAACAGACTTCTTGCTTCCCATGGATTATTTCACGAGCGATTATTTTAAATCGCTATAAAAAGCATTAAAAACAGCTACCTCCCAATCCGCGTCGTGGAAACTCACTATCATAATATTCACTGGTGAATCTATACCTCGAAACAAATGAGCTTTTTCTTAGCGTTTCTTATTGCTTGCTCTCAACATAGTGTTCTAAATACACTTCCGCAGTTATTAATTAAGAGCTGTCGATGCCAGGTACCATTTTTGCATTAGTATGATTGTGTGGCAAGTACCATCATACCCTATTATGCGGCAGCCCTAAGTTTGCACCTTTAAACTGAAGGAATGATCCATGAAAAATTGAAATTCGTTCCATAAAAAACGTATTTGTTACCCATAAAGCTCTGATGAAAATCCATAACAAAATTAAAATGATCCATAAAATACAGCAATGTGATCCATACTTTATGTAAGTTTTAGCAAGAAAATGTCAAAAATGTACCGTTATATATCTAGGCTATGATCCATAAAATTGAACCGATTACCCGTAAACATATTGCAAATTATCCATAAAAGGTTCAATAACTTTCCTCAAACTTGTAAAACTGATCCTTAGAATGTAACGTTTTTGAACTAAAATATATGCACATGATCAATAAATTATTGAAAATATTCCATAAATAAATCGCCAATGATCCATAATAGGTTTGAAAATGAACCATAAACTTCTAAATATGGTCCATAGCAAATAAATTTTATGCATTTATAATAATATAAATGATCCATTAATTATGCCGGAATTATTCCAATTTTAGGTTTAAATTTTTTTTTAAATTTAACTACGGGAAAATCGATCCTTGACTGCGCTAATACTCAAATTTATTAAAATGTCCGTTCCTTTATATATGAGGCTTAAATATTGCTGTAAAGAAGGATCGCTTTGGAGAAGATTTTTAATTTTCAGAAAGCTGACTTACTTTTGCGATCTCACGTTCTTTTACGACCGCAACTGTGACATTTGTTTCCCAATAAATTTGGTAAAGAGCACTCGTGCACGTAAAGAACTACGGCAGCCCTATTTTTGCACCTTTAAAACTGAAGAAATGATCCATGAAAAATTGAAAATCGTTCTATAAAAAAACGCATTCTTTACCCATAAGACTCTGGTGAATATTCATAAAAAAATTAAAGTGATCCATAAAACACAGCAATGTGATCCATACTTTATAACAAATTTAGCAATAAAATATCAAAAATGTACCGTTTTATATCTAGGGCATGGTCGTTAAAAGTGTACGGATTACCCATAAACATATTGAAAATTATCCATAAAAGGTTCAATATTTTTCCTTAAACTTGCAAAATTGATCCACAGAATGTAACATATGTGCGTATCATCTATTAATTATTGTAAATGTTCCATAAATAAATTGCCAGGGACCCCTAATAGTTTGTATAACAAATCATAGTCTTCAAAAAATGATTCATAACAAACCAACTTTGTGAACTTAACATTATTTGATCTCCCCGCAACTGCGACACATGTTTGTCAAGAAATTTGGTAAAGAGCTCTCCTGCACATAAAGAACTTCAGGTCAAATTTATGACTTGATTAAACTGTCGTTTCAGAAGATTTGATTTAAATAATGCCGGGCAGACGCAAACTAAAAAAAACATCCTCTTTTTGCATTATACCGGGCAAATGCTTGAATCAGCCGTTTGCCTGGAATCTAATCTACGCTATGTTAACACTTCGGATGTCGGAAACATCGACCGTTTAGTTCTTCAATCCTCAACACGGCTACGCAAAAACTCCGCAATCCTTCTTTAGCAGTAATACTACATCCGGATACCTAAAAGAACGGACATGTAACTAAATTTGAGTAGTAACGCAGTTGGAGATCAATTTTACAATCTTTGAGGATCAAAATTTAAAAAAAGTGCCCCAACCTGGAAAAATGCAGGCATAATATATGGATCATACCATATGGTTTAGCGAACAAAACTGATTTACTATGTATCATTATTATAAGCTTATGGTTCATTATTCATCATTCTATGGATCATTGGCAATTTATTTATGGAAAATTTCAAGTAATTTATGGAACATGCGAATATATTTTATTGCACAAAGGTTACATTCTATGGATCAATTTTACAAGTTTAAAGAAAGTTATTGAACTTTTTATGGATAATTTTCAATATGTTTATGGGTAATCCGTACACTTTTAACGATCATGCCCTAGATATAAAACGGTACATTTTTGATATTTTATTGCTAAATTTGTTATAAAGTATGGATCACATTGCTGTGTTTTATGGATCATTTCAATTTTTTTTATGAATATTCACCAGAGTTTTATGGGTCAAAAATGCGTTTTTCGTGGCACGATTTTCAATTTTTTATGGATCGTTTATTACGTTTTATATGCAAAAGTACGTTTGCCCTATTATGCCCAGGGAGTCGAGAAATTTTTCTTAACGAAAAATTCCTAGACCAGACCGGGAATCGAACCCAGCAATCGAACCCAACCATCTAGCATGGTGTTGCTTTGTAGCCGCGCCTTTACCGACTGAGTTTAGGGAGGACTCAACAAATAAGCTACAGATCTCTAATAAATATAGATATATGCTTTATTTATTCAATAAGAATTTATTTTGTGTACAACTCATTCTTAACGGGCGGCCGTACATACATAAAAGACAAACAAGCTGCGGGCTACCTAAAGGGGAACGATTTTATCAACAGTCCCTTCTTTTTTTTTTATTCGTTTATTTTCCGTCGGCCTATTTTCTCACAACGTGGTGACAACCACCGACGCCATCAACACATGAGCCGGGACCAACGACTTTACTTCCCTTTCGAAGGAAGACGTGACCATATTTTTTCGCCTCAGAAAACCCACCGACCTCGACTGAGATTGAACCCAGACCCACTGGGGTGACAAGTAGCTGTCATCCACTTTTTTGGCAATATCTTTGACCGAAATGTTGTGCTTCCTCTAGTACACTTTCAACTTTTGTTTCTTATCTTGTTTGTTGCGTGTTCCCCTTTTCGACTACTCCTCCTCTGAACCGTTTTGGTTTGTAAAAACTTGACACCGCTTGAAGCGTCCCCCGACCAATTTCAGTGAACGATTGAGATCTATAAGCACTTGTCCAAAATATGATTTCGCCATTTTCAAAACTTCAATTTAAAAGTCAACAATATGCATCTAGCCAAAGAGCGATGCTGGAAGCTTAACAAAATGTTAAGAAAGCATCTCAATCGTTGCATTTTGATAGATGACGAAACATATTGCAAACTGGACACAACTACGCTACCGAGGCCGCATATTTATAATGCGGTCGTTCGGGAAAACGTACCTGATGACAGAAGAACGATCGGAATATAGAGGTTCGGTAAAAAAGTTTTTGTGTGGCAGGCTATTTGCTCATGTGCCAAAAAACGTTTGCCATTTTTCACCACTGGGACCATCAACGGTGAAGTTTATCGCATAAAACGCTGTGTTATGGAAGGCATAAAATGCGTCTTGTTCCTCTGTATCGTGTACACAATGCCCCCCCCCCCCACTGTTATGGCCTGATCTTGCATCCACTCACTACGCTTCTGCTCTACGCTGGATCTGATGAAGGAGCACGGTATCAATTTTGTGCAAGAAGAGGATAATATACCAAATAATAATCAAGCCGCACCTTCAACAGGATGGCAGAGAGGCACAATCTGTCAATGAGTTCAATAAAATATGGTCATCTGCTAGCCGAAAGGTATCGCAGAGAACTGTGTAAAGTCTAATGAAGAGTATTCGTCAAAAAGTGCATTTTGAGAAAATTATATTTTTTCCGTAATAGTGATTACTACACATAAAGCCGTTTATGAATTTGATTACTAATAAATAAAACATCTAAAAAACCATACGCCCTCTTTATAAAATGAACAGTCCTTAGTATCGATTGTTGATTCCCAGTCGAAAAATAAAATTCAGTATGATTAAAGTATATTCAAGAATATAAGAATGCCTTTCTAGATTTTGCAGGCTTTACCAGGACTATTCAGGAAGCAGTATACAATATTTCTTTCTTTTTAGAATCATCCAAATGAAGATCGTATATAATAGATAGGTATGCTTGTCCTATTTTTTTTTTTCTTATGTAAATATATACAAAATTATATGATAATTATTATATTTCATACTGGGGAATGGGAAAGACCGCCAGTGCCAGTCCGCAGTGCCAAGGGACCCAATATAGGTTAACTTGGTTTCGACAGGCCAATTTTTTGAAGTGACAGCACATTCCCATACATGTTTAGAATTAAATGTTGCTGATTTTAAAGCACTCAGTACTGCTTGACTATCAAACATAATACGAAGGGACGAATGACCAATTGGTTAAAGTCCCTCCCAAAACAACACAACAACAACAACAACATAAGGGAACGTCCATTAATTATGTCACGCAAAAAGTGACTTTTTATAAGCCCCCCCCCCTCCCCCTTGTCACGTTTTTTGTATGGACCTTCAAATTTTTTTGTATGGATTGTCACGTTATCCCGAACTCTCCCTCCCCCCTTACTGCGTGACATAATTAATGGATCTTCCTTAATACAGATATTTGAATGTATATAGTATCTCTGTAAGCATATTTTAGAACATTCAGGAATTGCTTGAATTTCTGCTTGAAACATGGTTGGCCACTTACTCATAGATATTGAGACAACCCTGCTCCCACAAGATTTTTGGACCGTCTGTATAAAAGACAATTGATCCTGGACGAATATTTGGCCCTCCATTTTCCCACAAATCACAACCAGGATATGTCACATTTTTCCACAAATCACAACCACATCTGTCACACCTGTCATGACTGAAATGATATTTTTTCTCCATCCAGTCAACATTTTTTATTACACGAGAATCAATTTCAATCATTTTTCAAATACTCAGATGTCCTTTGAGATCACCTTCTAGAAAGCGCTTTGCCCGTTGAACTCTTAATGCGCTCCTTTCAGATTCTAATTGAATAAGTTGATTCAACGGAAGCATGTGAAGCAGAGCATCTAGTGGCATACTCGGTGCATTGAACTCGTTATTGAGAGAGTTGCAAGTCTTTGTAGTCTCCCCAGTTTCCTTTGAGTTGATTTTTTTTTTTGGCCACCAAACTAACAATGCGTAGGTTATTCGGAGCCTTACAATCGTTTAATTAGTTCAGTGGATAATTTTGGGTTTTTAGTCCCAATTTCCTAGCAAATATTTGTTTACTTATCCAAATAGCAATTGTTGCCTTATTAACAACTTACTCTAGATGTGGATCCCAATTTAGTTTGCTGTCAAGAGTTACGACCAGATACTTGACTGTATGTGAAAGTTATAAAGGTGTTCCTTCCAGGTTTTTTTTTATGGAAAATAATATCTTTCATGTGAACGTTAGAATAAAATTGTTCAAAGGATTATATTCAATCCTTCAATGAACGCCGCTATTTATTACTGATTCAAATTATTTTTCAAGTTTTGTAACAAACGTATGAAGCGCTGTTACCATTGATTTACAAATTTGATAAGCAAACTGATACTTTTTGAGAGGAATTGTTGTCAAGAACGATGGTTTTATATGCTCATCAATTATTTTTTCCATTATTTTTTGTATAATGATGATAAAATAATCGGTCTGAAGGATTTTGATGTCATTGTATCCTTCTTATTAGCCTTTGGAATAAATAAAACCATCGCTTGACGCCAGGTTTTCAGAACATAACATAAGGGGACCCTCCCATGGATTTGGGCAAAAATAAGGCAAAGTTTGTATTTTTTTTTGTGGGAGAATTAAAAAGCGTACGAACTTTCGATTTTTACGATTAAAATTGATTATTATTCAAAATTTCAAAGAAATAAAAAAAATGTGAAAATTCAATATGGCGGCTATAAAATGGCGATTTCCGTAAGCCTCTGCGCGCAAAACATGGGGCGACAACTTCAAGCCTGTAGCCTCTTGTAGTGAAAGGAAATCAAATCCAGTTATTATTTCTGAAAGATAATAAAATATTCTACGGTTTGAACTAAATTTTAGACAATTTAAACTTTAACTCATTGCATAGTGATCATTTGAACTGAAAAGTTTAATTTTTCGCTACTTTTTTTCATTCCAACCGTGTTTAAAAATAATCAATTATTAATGCCAATTTTTAGTTCAATCCGTACAAAAAATTATAACCTTTCAAACAATTATTTCATAGAGGGAATCGGATTAATAGTTCCAGCCCGGGGCTTGAAGTTAGATTGAAAAACATGGTTTCGAGAAAAACGCGTTCAAAGTTTTTAGAAAGCCCCCGCAGCGCACGTGAGACAGGTGTGTTCGAGACGCTGCCATTCAATAAATATTCATTGTATCCAAAAATCCTTCTTCACATATATTCTACAAATACGTGGCTTTCATTTTTTGCCAAAAAAAAAAAAGATTTTTTGGTTCAAATTCAGGGGAGGGTTATCTTAATGTTAAACATGCACTAAACAAATCTTTGAAAATTGGTGTCAAAGTTTTCTTACCTTTCTAAAGTAGTACTGGAAAAAATTCCATCCCGGGGTGACCTCGGCGTAGTGGTTAACATTCATACCTCTCACGCCAATGTCACGAGTTCAAATCTCACCCCCGGACATAGTTACGAAAATACACAAAAGGTATTGGAGTGACTACGACGGGAGATGAACCAGCCCAGGGCTGAACATCTCGATAATCAAGGAAAAAAACAATTCCATCCCTACACGTGGCTTGACAGGTCCAAAATAATCTATCGCCTAATAGACTCGTTTTTCTGTAAAAAATAGTATTGGCTAGATTCTGCGCATTTGTCCATCATGCATAATACACTTTTATCAAACAAATATTTTGTTGTTGTATTACTTCCTCAAATAATAAGGTAATTTGTCAACTATTTGAAATTTTCCAAAATTGATTCCTGAAGCATCATCAAAAATCACACGTTGGTATCACAGTGCAGTGCAAAAGCACAATAAGCAGGAGATAAATAAGGAAGAGACATGAGTTAGTATATTCCAATGGTCATTGAAACAATGTGTGACCTTTGACCTCAGGTAGGTCGCGGAACATAAATCAACTTGGTATTTGCCAAGTTTGACATCGAAGTTTTTGCAACATGTATTCAACTTTGTTTCAGCAAAATTTAAATGGATCAATATTAACAACTATTTGGCATTGGTTTAAATGATTGATGCAGTGATAAAATATTCTATCGTTTTAGTTGGATATTCGTTGAAATCATCTATTGCTCATTTCAATCTTTTTCCAGAACCATAACGCTACAAGCTTGACGTTCTACAAAGATTTACGAAATTGCCCAAAATTCTTAACTTTCCCGATATTTTTAATGTTGAACATATCAATATATGACTAAAACGTCTCATAAAGAATTTCTATGAAAAAAATTATAAGTAGAAAAAAAAGGATGGTAGGCAGAAATTAAATAAACCTATATTAAAACCGAAATGCTCATAACTTAATTGAAACTTTTCATAGTATTATTATGTTTTAGAAGACAATCCAAAATTGCAAATTAACTGTTTTTATATTTAACGGTTTTCAAAGATTAATCGATATTTTCCATGGAAAATTTTCCATATAGTATTCCTACAACATTACAGTCTTCCATAAAAATAAAGTTAAAAGTAATAACAAAATGGAAATTTTTATAGTAGAAAGCTTAAATATTGCATGAATATAATAAAAATTTGCATACGCAATTATTGAAAGCAATAAAAAAAATTTCAATTTCCCATCATAAATTTTCTTTTAAATCTAGACGTTTTTCATTTATATTTATGAAAATATGTATTCCTGTATCCGAAAGCAAACCTCATATTTTTAGCACAGCGCAGAGTAGATTTCGTTCGAATGCAGCGAGAGCTTAGGGGGGTGGATGGCAGCCCCTTTTCTTTAAATTGCTTAAGTTTTTGTTATTTGGACAACTTAATCATGGTGCGATCATGAGCAGGCATACTTTCTTGTAGTATGGAAAATGTTTAGCTTTTTATGGAAATTTTTCGTTTTTATACGAATTTTTTTTCAGAAGTTTGCATTGTCCATAAATATTTTTGATTTTGTTTTTATGAAAATTTTCTTTTTCTACTTACTGCGTCATTTTATGCTTGTATTGAGATTTTAATCCTTCCTTAATTTTGTTATTATTTTTAATGATTTAATTGTGTAAAATTTATGCTTTTACATGGAAATTTTTTCTCGATTTTATTGCTTCTTGTGATAATTTTATGGTAATTTTTTGTTCATGAGGGATTTATATTCTTTTGTTGGCTGATTAAATTACTATGTTGCTTTCTTAATTGTTTTCTTATTGCCTTTAATGATTTTTAGAATGAAAGTTAAAAAAAATTAATATGGAAAATAGAAATAGAAAAATCCAATTTGTTAGTTAATTTTGTGATAATTTATGGATAATTTTGATTTTATTTATCGAAACCGTTAAATGTTTTATTGCAGCTATGTTTTTTTTTATTGCACGAAAATCACCAATCAATATTATGGATAGCTTCAAGTTTTGAACATTTTAGTTTTTCTATGGTATCTCCAGTTTTCTGCACTGCAATCTCCCCTATTTATGTTTGGTAATTGTTTTTAAAAAGAAAAATCGACTAATGACATTTCATTGATTTTTTGTCCTAAAGATTACGAGAAAACCTTAGTTCATTTTTCAAAAAGACATAGTAAACTGAAATTATTGAAATTTAAAAGAACTGCATATAACTTAAAGAAGGTAAAATCACCCAAGGAAGTTCGGTTATTTAATTTTCGAATGATATCAAGTTTAATTCTCATATTACGAGTTCTTAATTGAGAAATAACTGCTCATGAAAGAAAGAATAATAAATCTCCCATAATATTTCATTGCTTTAGTCCCGATTTTTTTTCAAAAATACTAAGTTCTAACTTCAACTGTTATGAGATGACAAAATTTTGAATTAGAAAGAACAGCTTATAATTTAAAGAAGAAGAAATCTTTCGTAAAAGTTCATTGGTTTCAAATCGAAAAAGGTTTCAAAAAATACTAGACGAGCTTACTTATACTTCCCCATGTCATCTTGGCAGATTTGAAATAAAAAAGATCTGCTAGACGCTGCATGACTGAAAGAAAAAATGAAAGTTCATTGGTTCCGTGCCTAGAAGATATTAAGGTGAAATTTATCCCGTGAAAGTTGATCAGCAAAGATTTTATGAATTATTAGCTTTACTTTCTTAAATTAGGTCTACTCTTACTTAAAGTATAAAACACGTCCTCACCATGTCTGCTAAAAGCGATTATGCTACTTCCCCTAGGCAACCTCATTTATTGACGATCTGGTTGATGGAAAACCAACATAAGCAGACCCGGTTTACTTGCTAGTCAATTTCTCGGAGGATAGCACAGGAAGCTATCTAAAAAGCACAGGTTCACACATCACAATCATATGCCTCCACAAATGTCTCAAAAATGTATCCATCGTACAGCAAGTCAAAGCAAAATATCTAAACTATGATAAAAAAACAAACATGATAAAACGCTTTCCCCGGCTGTGGAGCCGAGCACCGAAAGTACAAGAAACGGGAGAAAAGCTGCCAGAGCACAAGCCGAAAAACGAATTGCGATAAACACACAGTTAGAGCATCTTCTCGTACATATGTTTCGTCGTCCATGAGTTGGTATTTGGCTGAACCCAGCCGTACAACACCCTGGCGTATGTCCTAGTCAAAGCGTTTTGTTTGGTTGCTAGCTAGTTTTCTCTGGTGATATTTCGATTCGAGCGCCGTGGATTTCCTTTTATTTTTCTTAATACTCTCTATTTCAGATGCCATGTGCTGAGTGTTTCCTCCTAAAATACCGATAGTTTTTCTGCACTCACTGCTGTCACATCCATTGAGCAGTCCGATTCGGGGTCACTCATCTTAAGTATAGTTTTTGAGGGTTTCAATATAAAGTTTGATCCACTTAGTATTTGGCCGCACAAAATAAGGAATTTCTTCGCCAAAAAAGTACATAAAAAAGCGGTTAAAGTTTCTTTCTGTTGGAAATTTATTCAACTTCAAATAAAAAACATTGAAAAATTATTCATCAGCATTTTGGATAAACTTTTGGACCTTACGCTTAATATCACCCATCATTTTTTTGCATAGTAGAGCTGTCAACTTGATCTGCTATCTTTTTCCACCACTTCTACAAAATAGATGATTGTTTGATTGTTTTGCCACATTTCTTCAGTTTGTTTTTGATACTTGCCCGATATGTTTCGATGGGACGAAAATTTGAACAACTTGGTAGGTTGAAAGTTTTTCCAATTACGATCATTTTGCTTATACCATTCCATGACATCCCGGCTGTAATGGCAGCTGGATAAGTTAGGCCTAGAACTGCACCGTATCGTCGTGCGATTGAATGAATGGGGAAATTCGATTTTGAAGACAGTCCTCCTTGTACACCTGCCCATTCATTGTCGCTCCAGTGATGAAAACCTTCATTTTCTTTCCACAACTGCAGATGCCTTGCCATATCATCAACTTGCGAACAAACTTGTCTGCATAGACAAATTTGTTCCCGTCTCTTGCGCTCCATCTTTAATAAGTTTTGAACATGAGTATCAATACTGATAAAACTTTCATCACTAGGCTACTAGAGGCGCCGCAGTAATAAAATAAGCGGCTTAATTCTAAGTGGATTAAGCCAATTTGAGACAGTAACACAAAGATCTAAGATCAAAAAGTTTTGTCAGTACACGTGGACGTCCGTATGCAGTGTTCATAAAGCTGTAAAAATATAGGGCAGAGCAAAAATATCTGTAAAAATATTACTTCGGCAGCGGATTACCAATTTATCGTTAATTATCAGCCGAATTCAATCCAAATAATTCGATTTTGTGCACATGATTCGCTCATGTACGGCTCTATACATGTTCCAAATATCAAGACGTTTGATGTGAGGAATAGCGAAAAATTGAAGACAATTGGTCTGCTGCCAAAGTAGTTCTCCACCCTATAGAGAATAAATCTAGATTTTTTCTACAAATTTTTGCAAAGAAAAATTTCTCGATTCCCTGGGCATAGGGTATGATTATACTTGCTACACAACCATACTAATGCTAACATGGTACTGGCTTCGAAAGCTTTCTAGTAAGAACTGTGGAAGTCCATGTAGAACATTAAGTTGAGAGCAAGCAATAAGCTAATTGTGAAAGCAATAAGTTGGAAATGCTATGGAAGAAGAAGAAGAAGCATATAATTGATAAAAAATTCCTGCACGAAATGCGTGGGGTTTCAGGCCATAAATAATTCGAAAACGTGATGCAAACGTGTACAAAACTTGTATCGAGAAAGGTTTTGAATCCATCCAAGATTCCTGCTAGTAAATAACAGTTATTCTTGAACATTTTGATGCGAAAATTAGATATAAATAATTAAATTAAATTAACTTAATTGGTTGCATTTAAAAATACCTGAATTTATTCATTTATGGTTAGATTTGACCCTTTTTACGAACTTCAATTTATGATATAGGCATCCGTAGATACGAGCAATGTTGTCCTAGGCACTTGATTTTGCCAGCAAAAAACTCGTTATTTAATTCTCATGTGATTCAAGGTGCTAATTCATAGGTTTTGGTTTAAGTTTAAAACTGGTACCCTCCCCTGAGCTACTTGGAACATGTCTGAATGTGCACAATGAGTTCATGAGCACTTGATATAACCACCACTGTACTACAGTGGCAGTGGGCAGTGATGGAAAAATGCCGGATCTTGGAATTCAAAATGGTATCAGACATCAAGTTTCTATTTCAACATCATAACAAAGCGTTTCAGTTGTTTTTTTTGTGTGTTGAAGTGTTAATTTAAATTTTCCTACACAGAAAGAAATAATGAATTTTAACAGGCGTGTAAAATTTCCCTTGGTTTAAAAGGGGGGAAAAAAAATTTTTTTGTTTTTAAGGGGGTGTTTTTGGTTTTTTTTAATCTCTTTTTTTTTTTTTTTTTTTGTGTGTGTGAAGAAAATTTATTGTTTTTTTTTATGTGTGTAGTTTTCCAGTCATATTGGAGTTTGTGCCATGGTGCTTAATATTTGACCGAATTTTTAGAACTAATGGCCGCCATTTTGAAATCCAAAATGGTATTGAAAATCGTGCCATTTCTTGCCCTGTGCAGTAGCAAGCGATAAAGTTCGTATGATTCTAGCTCCGTTGATTTTAAAGTTTTTTCACAGTTTCTTAGAAAGTCTCAGTTTTTTCCTTGGTATAATTCCCATAAGAGCCATATTGCAACCGTCACGAAAAGCGGCCAGGTTCTGAGCGTTATTATCTCAGTTGTTTCTTCAAAAAAAAATCAAAATGTTTGCTCTAATCGATCGGAAAGATTTCTACGCGTCGATTCTAATATTGAAAACTTTTGTTTTTTTAACATTAAATTACTGCAAATAATGCAAATATGAGGTGATGTCTTATAACGCCAATATTTCAGAGTAAATTTACGAAATACACAGTATTTTTCGATCACAGACTACAAATTTAAGTAAGGAATGTCTCCTAATGCATCGGTAAAAGATATATAAGGTGTACACCTTAGCGTTTCGCTTCAGTCGTTCGGTGATCTGGAATTGTTCGGAGTGATAGCTGGGGGTGGCAAGCACTCTGGAGGGTGCACTGGCGAGCAGCCGTTGGCCAGATAGGCGATTGTTGGCTGTTGCTAGCAAGCGTTTGGCTAGGAAGCTATTATTATTATTATTATTATTTTGAGTGGAGAAATTAAAGCCAGTGGAGAAATTAAATTATGCCAGCCAGTGGGTGGTGCGACCATGAGGAGCGAAATAAGGTGCTTGTTTAAATTTACCTGCTTCTGCAAAAGACACACCTAACCACAAACCCAAAACCTGACACGAATGCCACACATTCTGGTGAAGTGCCATTAAATAAATAATAATAATAACAAACCCAAAACAGCCCTTTTTTGGAGTACCAATAATGATTTCTATCAAAAGTTATTTTCCAAGTATTTGAGCAATCATCAAACCAATAAATTAGCGTTCTATTATGACACTACCGCAGTAATTAATTGAAGGCTCATCCGATGCCCCAACCATCATCAGTGCATGATTTGTGAGAGTGAGTACAGAGACAAGTACAGAGAAACATCTCCGGGCCGCCACCACTACCGTAACCGTAGTTCAGAATATTATTGTCTTATGGTCTGGAAACAAAGTGCAAGGCTTTCTCTGACTTACTGCAGCGTTCAAAAATTTGCTGTTACTAAACATTACTAGAAAGGTTATCTGCTTCTTAAATTCTATTATATTTTCGTTTCATTTAACAATCACAGTTGTTTCTTCTTTATCATGGATTCGCTTCATCAGTTTTCTGCATGTTTTTGTGATTTCATTTTACCTAAACTAACTAGGGTATGTGTCCTTTGACTCAGCCTATTTTGTATCGATCGATTACATTTTTTATTATGACTCATAATGTTTTTAAGCTGTAAGCGAGATTCAACTAGTTATACACTTGCTAAGATAAGTTTGATAAGACATTTGGTAGTATGTATCATGAAAAGTTGACAACTCAGCTTATAAAGTCAGACACTTTTGAGGAATATGGATTATATGTCCATCTATAAGCACCAAATTGGGTCTATTCATGGATGCAACTTCGCCCCATTCGATGGACTTATTACTAAATGCAGTCTGCGTACGGTTTTTTTTTCTAATTTTATGAATTAAGGCATTGCCAGCTATATTCGCTTCACTTAACACAAAATTTCACAAACCAAACTAAAATAAAACTGCTTCAAAAATTTATATGTGATTTATAGGCCATTTAATAATTAAAACATTTTAATTCACTCTACAATGATTTTGTTCCTTCGGTTTGTGTTTAGATGAGCCATTTGAATATAAAAAACCGAAAGCTCATGCATTTCCACTTACATTTTTACCAATAACAACCTTTTTACTAGGTTATTGATACAACAGGCCATAGATAAGAACATAGAAAAAAATATGTCCTCAACATTGGGTCTTCGGTTCTTGTTAAAACATTGTTATTTTAGCTATGCGAACAGTTAGTTCGTAACGTATAACTATTTTCTGTATATCCAGACTGCATTACTCGCTTTATCGATTCAAATAAGCCAAATTTAGATCACTTGACGATCGTAGAGATCATCTGTTCTGTTTAACCAGTGAAATCATGATGCCCCAAAAGTTCAAGAAATCGAAAACTTCGCGGAAGTGAACAACTATAAGATGGTTAACATTGACAAACGTACTTTTGCATATAAAAAGTAATAAACGATCCATAAAAAATTGAAAATCGTGTCATGAAAAACGCATTCTTGACCCATAAGACTCTGGTGAATATCTATAAAAAATTGAAATGATCCATTATCGCTAAATTAATGACATATTTGGTACATAGGCCGAATGAAGGTGATAGGCTAACATTACATCCCGTTACCCTACTACTACTTTACCTAACCAAATTAGTTTCATATTTGAGATTTTTCTATGGACTTTTCCTTTGTCTAAACTTCATGTTTTTCAATAGTTTGAATTCTACTATTTCGTGTTTAAAAGTGATTTTTGTGAATGATTTCTTTTTCGAATGTGAGCTCTAATTTTTCTGACCAATATTAACTAACTATAATTGTTTTGAAGTTTCTAGATCTGGCGTTCAGAAGTTAGTGTGTCTATATCTCAACTCTCTTTGGATGGGGATTTTGGCCCTGAAAAGGGCCGTTTTTCGTTTGCCTAAGTTGAAAAGATGCGAATTTAACCTTCGAAACCATACAGCGTGCGCCCATGTCTTCGTGTTACCGCCTTCCCTTCATGCAATGGTACCCAACGCGATTATATAAAAGGAGACCGGCATAGCTACACTGGAAATTAATTTTAGTTTGTAATACGAAATCAAAGGTAGAACTAACAAATCTATTCGTTGCTTTTTGCAACTAAACATATTTGTACTTTTTATGAAACTACCTTCGTAGTTAATGCCACACGCGCAACTGTCAAAAGCACGAAGCATTTGTTGACACTGAAAGAACATTCATGCATTGTACGAAAATAATACAAAGAGCAATGAATATTTTATTACAAACTAAAAAGAAACGTATCTCTGGTGATTACATGAATGAATGACAGATCTACTATATCGACTCGCAATGTAATCGAAAAAAAAGCGCAACCATGAGAAGTTGTCCAGCGTGTTTTCTTTAATGCTTCTGACAAAGGATTCGAACCTGTATTTTTGGAAGGAGCTGTTATTGAATACGTGGTTGATCTCATTAGGCCATGGCGACTATTGAGAAGTTACTTGAATAATGAATATGATGTTATTACTCTCGGCAGCGCTTTAATTTTTATTTTGGGATGAATAAATTATTCCCGCTCATCCCAGCAGCAACACAAACATGCTTGAGTACGATAAAAAGAGCAGCAGCAATTAGCTGGTTTTCACGAAATCCATTTTGTGGATTATTTGAATGTATCATACATTTGTTCTATGTACAAAATCCATGTTTACGAAACGAGTGAAAGCTTATTTACGAAAATAAATTTTCAGTGTAGCAGCCATCAGTGACAGATATGAGCTCTTGGATGCGCAACGTCAAATCGTCCAGCACACTTTACTACCTAGCAACATGTCTAGCCGTGGCAAAGGAGAAAAGGTTAAGGGAAAGGCAAAGTTCCGCTCGAACCGCGCCGGATTGCAGTTTCCAGTCAATCACATTCACCGTCTGCTCCGGAAGGGCAACTACGCCGAGAGCGTTGGAGCCGGTGCCTCCGTCTACCTTGCTGCGGTGTTGGCAGAAAACGCTGCCCGTGACACAAGAAGACCAGAATCATCCCACATTGCTGTAGCTGGCCAACCTCAACGACGAGGAGCTGAACAAACTTCTCTCCGGTGAACATTTCACAGGGTGGTGTCCTGCCAAACATCCAGGCCGTCCTGCCGGCCAAGAAGACCGAGAAGAAAATTTCAATTGCGAACCATGTTGCCTCCGTAATCAACTAAAATTCGTAGGGGGCGACCCTGGTGTAGTGGTTAACATCCATACCTCTCACGCCAAAGTCACGAGTTCCTATCTCACCCCCGGACAAGTTACGAAAATACCCAAAAAGGTATTTGAGTGACAACAACGGGAGATGAACCAGCCCAGGGCTGAAAATCTCGATAATCAAGGAACTAAAAACTAAAACTCGTCCTTTTTAGGACGACCAAATCATTTTGCCAAACTAAAGAGTCTGTTTGATTGAAATTTCTTTGAGCTCATTGAAATTTTCATTATCACGCACTGGCTCAACATGGCATTGCTTTAATCTTCCCGTCCCGGAGTAAATGACCAAGCACGTTGGACAACCAACAAAAGAAATACTATTTATTAACAGTTCACTCGAGCCGAACCTCAACAATACAAATTATGATGCTTTTGATCTTAAAACAACAATATTATCACGTATTAAATAAACGAAAAATAGACTAATAATCACTTACACCGAAAGAAATCAATTGATGATATGATAAATATGGTATTGTTATTAAAGTATATATGAGGTATATTAATTGAAAAAATACTGCATTTGATAATTAAAATGGCTGACACTTAATCGTAGTCCTACGTCATAATTTCAAACAACCCATAGGGGCTATACCTTGTAGTTTTGCCTACTTGACCCTGCATTGGGGCAGCTTGGATAAAACATTGTGTGCTTGATCGGGTACTGCCTTTCAAAATAGCCCTCCGCCCAATTTCATACTGCTTCTTTTCAATTTTCACAGTCTGCCGTACTCTAATGGAACTATAAATATCTGAATTGCTGCCCACTCCTAGGGTCTCATGTTGATGAGCAGATATTTCTTTCAAAATATTATTTATAATAGAGTTATTTGTTCTATTTTCTGGGAAAGTCATCAACAGCAGAGCATATCAAATCAAATGTTTTCATCCTTTCAATGAAATAAAGTGTTTACAGCATGAGCCAGATTATGTGGTTGACGAGTTTATGGAAGTTAAACAAAACATGAAGCAGAAATATTCAGATCCACTTAGCTCAAGCTGTGAACGATTGATAACTTTTTTGATGCTGCCGGGGTCATGGGCCATCACTAAATTGCGGAAGAATTTAAGGCTAGCAAAAACATCGTCATCAAAGCTAAAGAAATAATCGATAAAGGAGTTTTGTCAAAGGCTTTAAGCGAGGGAGTCCTCCTATTTTATGATGATGATAACGTAAGCCATGCCATGCCCGGCTAAAAAGACTACGAACCTGTACAAAAAGATGGCAAACGAGAAGTCATTCGAAATGGATAGCTTTTGGTGACTTAAAAAGAAATTCACAAATGCTCAATCTACAGCGCTTTGAAAATTGAATTTTATGGATGTACTAGCTGAACCCGGTGCGTGCGCTGCTACGCTTGCAACTAAATGAAGGAAAATTTAATATAACTGGCACGTTTATGGTTTTTTTTTCGAAAGGATTTTTTTTTCTTGAATAAGCAGGGGTTCAAACTTCTATCAAAACATGCTTCTTACCCGAGAAATACACGTTTTGTGTTTAAGTAACCTGGATAATTCTCATTTTTGGTAGAAATTTGTGTTTCATTTGTATGGGAGCCCTCCATTCCAGAGGGGGGTGGTTTCTCAAACTACCATACAATCATTGCCTTCACCCCCCACATGCCCAATTTGGTTCCATTTGCTTGATTAGTTCTCGAACCATCACATTGGGCTTATCGATTATAATAAAAATTTGAGTTTCATTTGTTTGAAGCCCCTCCCCCCTTTCTTCAGAAAGGGGAGGGGTCTTGAACTACCATAGAAACATTCTTGCCTTCAAAACCCCCCACATGCCAAATTTGATTCAATTTGCTTGATTAGTTCTCGGGTTATGATGAAACTTGTGTCTCATTTGTATGAGAGCGCCCCTTCCTGAGAGAGAAGGGGTCTCAAACAATCATAAGAACCTTTTCCAGCCCCAAAAACGCCTTCATATAAATTTTCACGTTGGTCGGTTCAGAACTTACCGAGTCTATAAGGGTCTGACAGACAGATAGACAAAAATTCATTTTTATGTATATAGAAATCTAGCCTCCAAAAACCCCCATATGCTAAAAGTGGTTTCATTTACTTGATTAGTTCTCGAGTTATGCAGAAATTTGCTTTTTATTTGTATTAGAGCCACCCCCCCCCCTTCAAACTGGGGAGGGGTATTGAACTGCCATAGAAACATTTCTTGCCTCCAAAAATCTCAACATGCCAAATGCCAAATTTGGTTTCATTTGCTACATTGGCTCTCGAATTATGCTAAAAATAATGTTTCATTTTTATGGGAGTCTCCCCTTCCAGAAGGCGGAGGGGTCCCAAACCACATTAGAAACATTTATTTCTCTCAAAAACCTCCACATGCCAAATTTGGTTCCATTTGCTTTAATTTTTATCGAGTTATGCAGAAATTCGTGTTTCATTTGTATGAGAGACCCCTCTTTCAGTCATCGGAGGAGTCTCAAACCACAATAGAATCATTTTTTGCCTTCGAAAACCTCCACATGCCAAATTGGATTCCATTAACTTGATAAGTTCTCGAGTTATTCAGAACTGTGTGTTTCATTTGTATATGAGCCCTCCTTTCAGAGAAGGGAGGGGCTCGAGTCAACTTAGAAACATGTCTTGCCTTCAAAAACCCCCACCTGCCAAATGTGGTTCCATTTACTTGATTAGTTCTCGAGTTATGCAGAAATTTGTGTTGGATTTGTTTGGAAACTCCCCTCCCTCCCCCTTCCAGATGGCGGAGGAGTCTCAAACTTCCATAGAAACATTTCTCTCCTCCAAAAACCTCCACATGCCAAATTTGGTTCCATACGCTTGATTAGTTCTCGAGTTATGCACAAATTTGTGTTTCATTAGTATGCGAGCCCCCCTCTTACAGAGGGCGGAGGGGTCTTGAGTTACCTTAGAAACATTTCTTGCCTTCAAAAACCTCTACCTGCCAAATTTGGTTCCATTTACTTGATTAGTTCTCGAGTTATGCAGAAACTTGTGTTTCATTTGTATGGGGGCCCCGCCTCCCCCCCCTACCAGAGAGAGAAGAGGGGTCTCGAACCACCGTAGAAACATTTATTGCCTTTAAAATCCCCGCAAGCCAAATTTGGTTCCATTTGCTTTATTAGATCTAGAGTTATGAAGAAATTTCAGTTTCATTTGTATGACAGCACCCCTTCTAGGAGAAGGGAGGGGTCTCAAACCACCATAGAAACATTTTTCGCCACCAGAAAACTCCACATGCCAAATTTGGTTCCATTTGCTTGATTAGTTCTTGAGATATGCAGAAACTTCTGTTTCATTTGTATGGGAGCCTCCCTTTCTAGAGAGGGGAAGGGTCTCAAACTACCATAGGAACATTTCTTGCCTCCAAAAACTTCCGCATGCTAAATTTGGATTCCTTTGCTTGATCAGTTCTCGAGTTATGCAGAATTATGTGTTTATTTTGTAAGGGAGCCCCCCCCCCCCCCCTTCAGAGGAGGGAGGGGTCTCTTACTATCTTAAGAACCTTCCCCAGCCCCAAAAACCCCTGCATACAAATTTTCACGCTGATCGGTTCAGTATTCTCCGAGCCTATTAGGGTCAGACAGACAGACAGACAGACAGACAGAAATCCTGCTATTTTTCGAACAATAAATATATGTATGAAACGATATAAAAATTTTGGGTTTTAAGGGACCAAGAAATCTAGGTAACAGAAAGTCGATTTGGTATAAATTTAATTACACTAGAGAGAAATAGTATATTTGGGGCTATCTTTTTTTTTTCATCGCTTTAAAAAAAAAAAATGAGGGGGGTGAAAAAAAAAAATTAAAGATAACAAAAAAAAAAAAAGGGGAAAGAAGAATAAAAAAAAATAGAAGAAATGGAGAGAAAAATTACATTGAGGGGGTATTTGGTTTTTTTTCGGAAAAAAATACCAGTATAGGCAGGACTAGGTACCAACTAAGCACAATGCAAACGTGATTTAACTACAATCGACTACCGAGAGAGGATAATACTAGCTGTCAACTAGTTTTTTAATTGACTTTTTGCAATTTCACACTACTTTCTATTGGGATGTTAACGATGTTTGAGCCGGCTGGGTATCTAAAAAAAAGCAAATCCTAGCAAGCCTATATGCTTTTGTTTCATGCATATAGATTCACAAATTGCAGCTCAAGTTCTTCAATTTATTGTTGAACCATCTGTGAAGAAAATAACTGCACCTAAAGGAGTGGTTCTGCTGATTCCAATACAATGCATTGGTGGTCACTGTTCGGAAAATCATGATCAAATCTCATTCCTTGAGACGTCTTACGTGATTGAATTCATATCTGAATCCGGCAAGTAAGTTTCATCCTTGAGATTCTTACGTATATTCATGTACTCATATTCACAACGCAAAACACTCATTTAATCTTAAAACTCATGACAACCACTCAAACGGCAAGTTTTTCCAGGCTTATGCACCTTGTGCTAGATCACCTTCATATACCGTAAATATAACAGCAATACCATTATTGAAAAACTCGGAAAATTTAAATTAACACTTCACTTGATTACTTTAGAAATATAAAATATAAAAAACTGGCACACTTTTTCAAACTCTCCCTAGTAAACACGAGCAAATTCCTTTAAATTCCACTAGGTTTATCCTTTGACTTACAGACTTCTCAGTGTCGAGTGCTCGACTTCAAGAGAACATCGCAGGTCTAGTATATATAGTAGATGCGTTTGTACCTCAATGTGTGTGTGTTTGAGTTTGTCATTTTGTAAGGTCTGAAAGGTCAAGAGAGAGGCGCCACTTAGAATCAATATCAATGGGTTCTTGTCATGTGGTAGTTCGTCGTTTTTATTATCTTAAAATCTAGATATTCATACCTGATCGGTGTTTTTTGTAATGAAATCTGTGAAATCTTTATGTCCTTGTATTCCAGTAAAAGAAACCACGAACTTAATAGAAAGTTTGTTACTCACTCAAAACGTTCAAAAGAACGTTCATACATAAAACATGCTCAACTCTGCATGGAAGACTTTTTTTCTTCTTCCAGAAATGAATCCTATAAACAATTGAAAGGGGCCCTTATGAGCAACCCTGTTGTTCCATTTTGAGTGAAATTTTCATGGCAAATTTAAAAAAATCAGTTGCAAGATACATATGAATTGCCATCGATTACAAGTTTGGTGGAGATATGTTGATGATGTATTTAGCATTGTAAAGAAGGCTTTATTATATTAGAAAGACAAGTTCGATGTTCCAGAGTCTCTCGGGAAACGGCAAGTGTCAAAGTTCCCCAAGAAATTCATGATTTGGCAGGGGATTTGTTCGTGTGGTAAACGGAGCAAGCCTTTCGTGACAACTTCAACTGCAAATGGACAAGTATACACAAATGAATGCCTGAAAAAACGACTGCTTCCGTTTCTCAAAACACACAACGTGCCTACATTTTTTTGGCCGGACCTGGCCTCTTGTCACTACTCCAAGGATCTTCTGGAGTGGTACAAGACGAATGGTGTCAATTTCGTGCCGAAGGATCTTAATCCCCCAAACTCTCCAGAGTTGCGGCCAATTGAAAAATATTGGGCTATAATGAAGCACGCACTTCGTAAGCATCCTAAAGTTGTCACTACAGAACAGGAAATGTTGAAGTCATGGTTGAAAGCGGAAAAAAATGCCGGTTCAAGCGTTGTACAAAATCTTATGCGTGGTATTAGGAAGAAAATTCGGGCTTTTGGATTTGGTAAAGAAATACAGTGAAAAAAAATATTTAAACCAAGATTATACATTGTAATTTATTCCCTGAATATTTCATGACAATCGGTTGAGAGACTTGTTTTTGAGGACGAGTTTAAAGTGATGCAATTTAACTGTGGACACCCTTTAACCTTGTAACATTTCGTCGAAGGGAAGTTATGATTTGGAAATAAAGATCAAAATAATAAACAAGTCACTTGATGTCGTTCTTTCACAATTGGTAATGGGGAATGTAATAAATTGCTTGAGATGTAATGGGGGATTGCTACTTGGTTATAATAATTTTTAAATTGATTTTCCATAGTTTTCCAAATACCAAAGATAGCACGGCGTGTTACTTTTCTATCATGCACTATTGCTTGTGACTACAGATGTACTTGGCAAACAGTTTTGTTTTTAATTATCGACATGTCATGCATTATTCTCTTGATACTCAAGAAATTACCAAAAGACTAGAGTAACTCGCGAAATTATATTATATTATAAGAAGATTACAACAAAGTAGAGCTCCACAATCTAAGCTATAAGCAGCTCAACTAACAACAGCTCAGTATACATCAAAAGAATAATCCTTTGCCCAACATTCTGTAGCGTAAAGTGAATAAAACTGGCAACTTTTTTTTGTGAGCAGACACCCGAAATGTGATGTTTTTCTCAGGTTTTGATTCACATTAAAGGATATTCCATCAGACAATATGTACCAAAGCTGGAAGGAGGATTTTAGTTTATATGGATTGCGATACATAAATAATGCAGCATAGTAGTATAAGCATGAAATTTTGAATTTCTTTCATATAACTTTATAGATATAGGAATTAATCGATACAGACATTGATTTTTACCGCAAAATTAACTTAAATGAAGGAAGACTTGTGAATAAAATAAAAAACTTATTTTTAATGTTCGATATATGTATACAAGAATTTCTCATTTGTTGTCAATCATTTCCTTTGTAGGTTGTAATTTTTGGATCGATTTGTTCATTTGATCAAGTGTAAAAAGCCGTTTATGATAATGCAATCATTTGAAGAAGATATTTTGTTAATGAAAATTCAATCTGAAGAATGAGGGTGTTTTCAAAGATTTAATCTAGAAACAATAAATAATACACACAATAACATCGAGTTTACTAAGGGAAAATGACTACCATTATTGAACTTGATTCGAAGGAACACTCTATGCGCGCATTTGAAATGTAAAAATGTAAAACCAACGTACACACAACGTACTATTCCAAACACTATCAACAACACAAAATAGCATTCTTTAATAACATGATACATAGAATATAGACATTACAACTACAAACAGTGCAAACAGCATAACTAAAGAACTTGAATAAATTTTATAGAGAGCACACTTGAATGATTACTCACAACATACAATACAAAATAAAATAATAAAAAAAAAACAAAAACAAGACAAACAATCGCTCACTACAATTAAAGAAACTCAAGTCCAACTTAAAATAATAGCAATGACACATGACAACCACGCTAAACGAATACGATCACTCCATCGAAATTTAGGCTTTGAAATAGTTTTCACTTGTAGAAATAATCAACTTCAAACTCTCTTAGGATCTGTTAAAGGCCCCATAGACAAACTTGGAAAATCAGGTGCTTAATAAATAACTTGTTATCATTCTGGAAAAAAAATGCATAGGAAAAACCAAACGTAGTCTCAAAAGTAGTTTCAAAGATCAAATGACAGAAGACACTAAAGCAAACAAGGATACTGAAAAAGGACTCATACACAACTTCAAATCAAAAGTATTTAAGAAACTTAAACCATATAAAAATTTTAAGACATGATAGAAACCCATACATTAATTGTAAGTGATTCCTGTCCCTTGCCACCTGCCAGGTATAAAATAGCAAGCACAACACACACACACACACACACTCACACACTCACTCACTCTCTCTCTATCTCACTCACACACACACACACACACACACACACACACACACACACACACACACACACACACACACACACACACACACACACACACACACACACACACACACACACACACACACACACACATTGAAGTACACACACATTTTCTATATATACTACACTTACTGCGAGGTTCTCTAGAAGTCGAGCACTCGACACTGAAGAAGTCTATAAGTCGTAGACGAAATAAGCCTATCTGTCAAAGGAGAAGCTTTCTCTAGTGGAATATAAAAGAATTTGCTCGCATTAACTAGGACAGTCCTATGTTTACACTTCTAAAATTGAAAAAAAAAAAAATGTTCCGAAGTTTATATGATCTCTGAGATTTTGATGAAAATTCATAAAAAAATACAAATGGTCCATAAAATTCATCAAGCAGATCCATACTTTACATGAGATATAGCAATACAAAAAATATACCGTTACATATCTGAGGAAGGGTCGATAAAACTTTACGCATTACCAACAAATGTTGCAATGTTTTAGAGCAAGCTTAATAGCATAAAAATAGAACTAAAATGCATTATTTATTGAGCACAAAACGTTGCTGCTGCACCTTACGGCATCAAATAAATGAGGAGGTCCTATCCTTTTTCGTGTACAAAATTTCAGTAGTCTTGGTATCCCTGGATATCAGATTTACCTGTATCTTATTGGCCGTGCCGGTAAACGTACCTGAGTAATCAAATAAGCCGTGAAAATATTCGGCAGTTCGACAGTCACAATTTTCGGCCTTTTTCGAATGTAATTCGTGATGTCCACAGTGTCCACAACGAAATACCTGTTGTTTTATTTATTATTTTCATTCCTAACAACAGACAATTGATTCTCAGACATGGTGGCTATCAGGCTTTCTTGGTTCTGTTTAGACACTATGGAAACGAATCAAATTGATGCTACTCAATGTTATTAAATGGCCTACAAACCCAATGGAGTATACGATTAACTTTACTGAACTTCTTTAAAATGTATGCTTTATGCTGAGGTCGAGTCCCTCTTTACGGCAAGCAGACGAATTAAGAGCAGTGCCCGAAAGCAAAACATTTTGTTCAAAGAATCGTTAATGAATTCGGTGTCAGCAGATGCACTGCAGGACAAGTAAGTCAAGGAGCCCACTAATGTGGCGAAGGTGTGACATCACATAACATGTCAAAACATCAAGTCAAAACCTTGTGGCGTGAGGCGAACGTCGAAAAGAGGTTCGGACATGCTAGCAGATGTCACACCTCCATCACATCACTGGGCGCCTGGCCTAAGGTTTATGCAATTTTTTAAACGTAGTGTCATGTCATCTGTTCGCTTTTTGTAGGTAAAGGATTTAGTCGCCGAAGATGGAATATTATGCTCACCCCGTTACAGAACAGGACATGGACTAAGTGCGGATATAGCAAAAACAGTTGCTAAACTTTACGATGATGACGATATCAGCACAGCTATGCCAAAGAGATTATGTGTCTGTGTTGACGGATGGTGCACGAAAGTTAACACAAAAACATTATTTTTTAAACTTTATTAAGATGACTTTTTGCCATCTGAGCTAGTTCGACACAGAAAAAAAAACATTCTTCAGATATTATGATAATTTTTTTGTTTTCCAATTTATTGTCCTTCTAGTAATATACTTCAAAAGGGTGTATAGTTGCTTGAGCATTATTCCAATTGTAACCCTGAGCTGTATGTTGAATGATAAAAGAATAATTTTCTGAAAAATCACAAACTATAATTATTTCACCCTCTTTTAGAAAATCTTTTTTTTTCGCAGAAAAGAAGATTGTTCATTATAAATGAAATCATGAGTTAACGGAACAAACTCGTCTACAGGCTTTATAATTGTTTCCAAATTACAACGATCAGTTGTTAGCCACTGCGGAAAAACAACATCTTCTTTGCCATCCGATTCTAATACTGATGAAAGTTCTCTCTCGATACCTTCTGTAGAAATACATTTTTCACATGCACGGAAATAACAATCTGTATTTCTGATTGGGATACTGCAAAGAACTTTGTCAATTATTTCTTTTTGTGGATCAAATTTTGCACTATTAATCATCAATTTAACATTTTTATGAATAGTGCAAACACATACATTATGTGTGCCTATACTATCCAGAAGTATGCAATGTTTAGGTCTGAGCTGAGTGAATGAAGTAAATCCAATTTTAAGGTCTTTGCATTATTCTTTAAAAATCATGTATGCTCCTTTCAAAGACATCATTAATAAACGCTTCTGTACATGTTCCCTCTTACCATTCAGGATTTCAGTACCACCTGTGGTACAGTAAAATTTATCACTTGAGTGATCTTAGGTATAGAGTTGAATGAAATACATTATTTCTACCCAGTATTTACCTGTAGGTAACACAACGGTTATTTTAGGTAGGAAATAATAAAAATTGTCAGAGTTTATTATTAAATGGTGTTAAAAGTTTTTGTTGATAAACAGCATCAACCACCTGATTTAATTGTATTATCACTAAAGTTTGAAAACATAAATAATTTAAAAATAAGCCCTTTTCAAATGGTAGCTCTGATTTTTCAAACATTCAAAGACCCTTAAAAAATTCAAATTGTCATTATAATTTAATTTAATTGGCTTCTGTGAGGTTGTAAGGACCAAATTACAAGACGAGTTGGCGCGATACACGGTAAAAAATAGGACATGATAAAGTTGTTGTTAGAAAAGCTTTTTTTCCTTAAAAGTGCCCATCTTGCAAGGTATGGCGAACTTTTAAGACAATGATATTGCCTTTATTAAGAAAAAATTGCGTCCAATTCTAAGATAGCAATTTTTTGCAAATTGACTTTAAATTTTAAAATATTTTTTTTTTAGCGTGTAAGAATCGATTTTACAATTTTTACAATTTTTTTCATAAAAGTTCAGACAGTTTTCTAAAAGTCATTCATATATCACTTTTTTGTAAGTCTTGTACTTTTTGAGTTATGTTGATTTTAAAAAAATCGATCAAAAAACTTAAGCCCTTTTCAAATAGTAGTCAACATAAATTTTGAAAAAACAAAGTATGCAAAGTCACTTGAAAAAACATAGTTCTACACACCCACAAAGTTTCGTTGGATTCTGAGGGGATGCTGCCAGCCACTGGATGAGTTGGCGTGAAGTTCGTCTATTGCAAATTGGGTTATTCGATTTGTTGGATCGTATCTTTGGAAGGAAATTCTTATGATCCCGCAGGTTTCGCGTAAGTCAACAAATTTATGTTGCTATCAGGATGACCGATTCATTCCGAAGCAATTGAGATTAATTAATTAGTATTAATTAATTTAGAAGTATTAATTAATTTATAGTTGTCCATTTCCACGTAATTTTCGATTTCCTTAATTTTTAAGACATCATGTTAAGCTGAACAGATTATCTCAACAATCTTCTAATTATCTCTAAACTTGGCTAAATTGTACCAATTAATCGAGTAATTCAACCTCAATGTACAGATAATAGTCACACTTTATAAACTAACTGTTTACATAGATAAAATAATAATGATTTAACAAGAAAACCGTAGACCCAATGTTAGGGACATGATTTTTTCTATGTTCCCATTAATATCCTGTTGTATTGATGTCGTAATAAAAATATTATTATTGGTAAAATTTCAATTGAAATATACAAACACCAAAGGGACAAAATCTATATAGAGTCAATTATAATGTTTTCATTACCGAATGGCCGATAATTCATATGTGAAAATCACTTAAGTGTTTAAATGCAGTTTTATTTTAGATTTTTTTGTGAAATTCTGTGTTTTGTAGAGCGAATACAGCTTACAGCTAAAATACAATACCAGTTATAGTAATCTATCGTTGCTGTTATGCTGAGTCAAGCTACACATACCCTGTTTGCATATGATTCATAATTTTTTGCAAATGTTCCATAAATTGCCAATGATCTATAACAGGTTTGAATAAGGACCCATAAACTTCTAAAAATGATCCACAGAAATTCAACTTTGTACACTTAGAATTATACCTATAAATCATGAAGTATGAATAATTAAAGCTTTACTTGATCCATAAATTATAAATTATGCCAGCAGTTTTCCAATTTTATGCAATATTGTTTATATTTTGTCCATGGAAATTAAAAAATCGATCCATAACTGTGCTATTGCTTGTTCCTTTAGCTATGTTGTTAAGATTTTGCTGTAAGAGAAGGATCGCGTTGGAAGACTTTGTAATTTTTCAGAAAAAAAATGCTTACGTTCCCTTAGGACCGCAACTGTGATATACGTATGTCAACAAAAAGATTAAGAGCTCTCGTGCACGTAAAGAACACGTGAACATTATTCCAGAAAATTTAAATAAAACTATGTCGGGCAGACGCGACCTAACTACAAAAAAAACATCCTCCGTTTGTATTATACCGAGCAAATACTTGAATCAGATGTTTGCTTGGAGACGCTCCAACCCAACCACTTTCTGCCGCCTTTGGTCTTCAATATTCAAAACTGCTCCGCAAAACCAATTCATACCAACGCGATCCATCTTTGGCAGCCCGCTTTTATGAAGGAACGGGATTTCAAATAAGCTTCTTTTGAGCCTACCAAAATTTGAACTCCTTCAGTTTGAAACTGACTGTGCACAGCTCGAATAATTGCTTGAAATTTGTAAGGGATTTACTATGGCAAAGATCATATGTGTGTTTGCATCGCTTAATCAATCTGCGTTCAAAGCAGCTAGGTTAACACATAGATAATTTCCCCAGTAAAAACTTCGCAGAACATCACTTTCCGAATAATGTAAAGCATAAAAGTTGTTAATCATACAGCTAGTGTGTTATACCTAAGTTCAATCAACTGCTCTTCCCCACCCTTAGTCGGCAAAGGCGCCTTTCTGATTTGGTCTATAGAAATATAGGAATTTTTCGTTAAGGAAAATATCTCGACCCCTTAGGATGAAATTGTACTTGTCACACAACCATACTAATGCAAAAATGGTACCTGGCATCGAAAGCTCTCAATTAAAAACTGTGGAAGTGCATTTAGAATTAAGTTGAGAGTGAGCAATAACTTTATTGTGAAATCAATAAGCTTGACACGCTAAGATCAATAAGTAAGAATTGGGTAAGTATAAGTAAGTAAGAAGAAGGGAACGTTGGTATATGAAGCATTTAAAAAAAAGCACAAAAATCAATGTTCGGCAAAATTGTAGCTTAGAAAATTTTCTATAAGAATAACTGTTGAACTTTTTGTTAGAAAAACTGACGAGAGGGCAGGACATGGAACACAAATTTTGCTTTCTCCATGCATCTCCTGGATCACATTCCATCCATATAAAGTTATAAATTCAAAAATGCCGTTTATATAAACTTCAAATTTTCATGACCATTGCCCAGTGCTTAAAAAGGCCGGCAAAATCCAGCACATTGCCAGTAATTAAAAATCCCACTAAGTTAAAAAACTAAAGACATTTCTGACATTCAACCAGACGGTTCACTACTGGTCCAAAGAATCCCTCAAACAGCATAAGTTTTGAATTTGGTTTTTAAAAGATAAAAAACAGTCATCTGTACCTGTTTACGCGCACGAGGCTCAAACTTTAGTAGACTACACAAAAAAGATATATTTTAAATTACTATAACAACATAAAAACTTCCAATCCATCATCATCATCGGGTATAGTTTGTTTGTGTCCCATGACAAATATTAAACTTCTAACAATAAACCATAAACAAATATCCGTTGTAGTAACATCGTCAAGATACAAAATTAGTCAAGAGTAAAATGTTAACAGAGTAGCCGAGCAAAAGGCAGCTTTGACGTTTGAAATAAAGGGTGTTTCGATCAAAATTTGGTTGACTTAAACTTGACGCATTTCCTTTCATCGTGCACACCCCTCATTTTGTAGATGTGTGCGTGTAGCATCATGTCTCTATTTTGATTTTGAGATTAGCACTTCAGTTATCAAAATGTCGTCGTAGGAAGAGAAGCAACGCACGTCGGCCAAAGCACGATCGCGAAAGTTGTACACAACGATGCTGACGAAGTTTGATTGCGTGGTACAGGACGATGAAACTTACGTCAAGGCAGACTTTAAACAGCTTCCTTGACATGAATTTTAACGGCAATCGGACGGGGAAAGGTTGCAGATATTTTCAAGCACATTAAACTGTCAAAGTTAGCGAAGAAATATCAGGTGTGGCATTTGTACATGTGACTTGAAGAGCAACGTTTACATTGCAATCGGAACCGTCAACCGGGAAATTTATCGAGTGTCTACAAAAACGTCTACTGCCTTTCCTGAAGCAACACGATTGTTCCGTTCTATTTTGGCCGGATTTGGAATCTTGCCATTACGGAAAAAAGGCCATGGAGTGGTATGCTGCCAACATTGTTCAAGTGGTGCCCAAGGACAAGAACCCTCCCAACACGCCAGAGCTCCGCACAATCGAACAATATTGGGCCATCGTCAACCGTAACCTTAAGAAGACTCAAAAAGCTGTTGTGAACGAGAAACAGTTCAAGGCTAACTGGCGTTCTGCAGCGAAAGTGGACAAGGAGACTGTACAAAATCTTATTGCAGGTGTTAAACAAAAGACCCGGGAATTCGCATTCGGTGAAAAGGAAGCTAAGCTGAATATTTCTCCTTTAGTCTGTAAAAACTGAACTTGAAAAAGAAAGAGAATTTGACTTATTAATAAAAACTTTGATCGACTCACGCACATTACTGTTTGACCAAATTTTGATCGGAACACCCTTTACATTGTCTCCTCAAATCTGTCAGTGTTGTTGCACGTTTGATGTGTATAGGCATCGAAATGAAAACATTTATACCTCTAAAAGCAACGAATTTTGTGAAGCTCCGTACAAAAAATATAGTGTTCCGACATCATCCGTGTTTCTAGTGTTATATCCGTTAATATCACTTCCTCTTTCAATTGAGGCAGAAGACCGTTAATTACTTTAAAAATGAACAGTATAGTCAAATACACAACTCTCTGCTTCACCGATAGCTACTGTAGGGCATCTAATAAAAAAGAAGAGGAAGTGAACCGATTACATCTCAAAATCAAACGCATTATCTTATTTTGCAAACGCAGTAATCTCGATATTTGCGTTTGATTAGCTAAAAACAAGATGGAAGGGCAAAATTCAATGTGAGGAGAGATGATTGATTTGTGCAATTGTTTTTACTAGCAACAGTTAAATCATTATCAATCAGCAGAGAATACCGTACTTCTTGGATATTTTCTTGATGACATCGTCAATGTGAGAGTCAAATTTTAATCTATCACCAATAATCACGCCAAAATACTTAATCTCATCATCAATTTTAACAGAGACGTCTTCAGTTACTGGATTCTGCGAAATTACCATTAATTAAGTTTTACTTATGTTCAATTTCAACTGTTTGTACTTCGATCATCTACTTGGAGAACGTAAATCTTCATTCAAATGTGAAACGGCCTCATCAAGGCTTTTAGCTGCAATGAACAGCACGGTATCATCAGCAAAAAGATTAATATCACAAAATCGCAGGACTCGCCGCATGTCATTAAAATACTTGGTGGGGCGAAAAGTAACCTCCTTGGGAATTAATGTTTTTCTTTTTATTTTATTTTCTTTTTGTTCAATACACTTATTCCTACGATTTTCCAACTTCTTGATCCCGTCCAAAAGGTAATTTTCCGGAAGGTTTACAAAATACTCCTCCGCGTCGTCGATGATTTCCTCGCGTGAGCTGAATTTTTTAATGATGAGCCATCTTTTGAGGTTCTGGAACATATAATAGTCCGAGAGAGCCAAATCGGGAGAATACGGTGGGTGCGGAAGCAATTGGAGCCGTAAGTCCTTGATTTTAGCCGTGGATGTGGTGTTCTTGTGCGCCAGCGCATTGTCTTGCAAAAACAAAACTGTTTTTCTCTTCATGTGAGGCCGTTTTGCAACTTTTATTTTGTTTCCTGCGCTGTTTTGCCTCTAAAAAAATAATGTTTTATGAAAGAACGAAAATCATTTTTATCCATATTCAACACGATGCCAAACATGTCAACAACAATCAGCCGTCAAAACAAAACCAAGGGCAGTATCGCACTAAAACTTGATGCCTATATGTGAACGGACAGCAAGGCACTATAACCTTTTTCGTATTTTGGCGGTTAAGGAGGTTACTTTTCACCGCACCTAGTAAAGGATGAATAAAATGGGCCCTAATACACTCCCTTGTGGTACGCCAAGGCTGTTCTCCACAGGGCTTGAAACAGAATCATATAAACCAGTCCGTTGAGTTCTGTCAGACAAATAGCTTTCAAACCATCTGTATGCAGAATCCGAAAATCCAAAGCGTTTGATTGTTTCTAACAACAAGGGCCGAGGAATCGTTTCAGAAGCGCGTTTCAGATAAAAAAAAACAGCAACAATCGTATCTTTATGCTCTACATTCTCGTTCCATTTTGCTAACACTAAATTTAACGCTGTTTTACAAAAATGACCTTCGCGATATTCCGATTGCTCCAGCGCAATCAAATTATTACTATTTAAATACGTTAATAGCTGGCCTTTTACAAGTTCTAATTTTTTTTTAAGTGTGCAACATGTTAATGGCGAAACTATTCGGCTTTAATCGTTGGAATGACTAAATATTCTTACCAAAATGGTGGCATGTACCCAGTTTGCAACGATTCACTAATTAGGTCCAGCAGGTTGTTTCCGATGACATTAAAGCAATCTAGTAGTACTTTTGAATTAACGTTATCTACTTCAGCCAATTTGTCCAAAGAAAAGCAAATAGATTTTAGATTCACTAACGTTATTTGGTGAAAACATTCAAAACTACAATTAACATAAATCGGCTGCTTTATTTCGTCTGGCTCATCTACTAGATGAATGGATTGATTAATCGACAAAATACTATCAACGAAATTTTCATTAAATCTGCATGCTATGTTGTGCTCTGACTGTTCTAATGTGCCATTGAAGGTTATGGATCGCGGTTTGCACTGAATAGGTTTTAACAAAGATTGTTTGCTGTTGTTTTGATGCAAATCAATTTTCCTCTGAATCTGTTCACAACGAGTATATTCAACGGATGGAGAATATTTTTTACGGCCTTCTTTGTACCTATTCAAAAAGATAGGCATATTAGTTCTACGCCATTTCTTGTACAGCGTGTCTCTTTTACGTTTAAGGCGCAAAAGATCCAAATTGTACCAGCTGTTCGAGCTCTTTACTAAAACAAATTTTTGTTCGACTAGTTTATTAGTACATATTTTTAAGACGTCTGTCAAAACAGCTGATTTTTGATCTAGAGAACCGTTTGAAAATCAACACTTTTTTCGACAAGTCTTAAAATAGCTTGTTTCGAATATTTATTCAAACACTTCAACTACACACAATCGCTGTCAACACTATTATTATCTCCAACGTTAATAATATTGGCTTATTGATCGGTTACTTTCAAGTCAGAGTTAATAACAACACTAACAGAATTTAAATTAAAATACACATGGTCAATCAAAGTTTTACTGTGTCTGGAAATACGCGTACGAATTAACCAATTGTTTAAAGTAAAGAAATCTGCTAATCGTTTCAAATGCTTCGAATTATTATTGTCACAATAATTGATATTAAAATCACCAGCAAGTACATTTAGTTTACAAGAATCTACAAAAATCTCATGCCGGTTTTCCAAAATTTCTATAAAACGCTGGTCACTAGAACTGGGAGAATGATACAGTATACCATAATTACCTATCTGCATGCCACAAACAACTACATTGCTTAAAAACCAGTTGCCGTCACAAACTTAGTTCAATTGAAGCTTGAATTGAACTGATTCTTTAGCATAAAGCACATTATATCCAGGAATACTATATTGATCAAATGCTTGCATGTCAACTATATGCGTTTCTGATAAAAAAAAGAGACTAAATATAGACGTTTTTCTTCGAAAATCTGTCGCAATTCTACGTAGTTTGTAGATAACACGGCAATATTGAAGTACAAAATATCGAATTTACTCACATTACTTTTTTTTTGTTCATATAATCGCTTGAAAATTTCACATTCATAACTAAACGCGCCGTGGTTTACGTCCAAGTTCGTTTTACGTTCGTTATTCGTTTTTTACAATTTAAAAACAGTTGATGTGCGCTCAGATGTCGTGTGACTTTCGCTACACTTAGAGCATGTTACGTTATTTTTACAAAGCATGCTCATGTGTCCAAATTCTCCGAATTTGAAATATCTCACAACTTGAATTTCAGGAACAACAGGACACCAATCAAATTTAATATTTACGTGTTTCGCGGTCAATAAACAATTATAAGTGTTTTTATCAACTTCAATTACCGTATTAAATTTGTTGTAGTTGAAGCGTGGATTTTAATACGTTCTAATTATTTTAACATCATTAATCGCGATGTCTTCATTTTGATCCATTAACATCCGAATGAAAACATCGGAGGAAAATTTCTCGCTCATGCTCATCACTTTAAGTCTTGGCATCGATGAGGGAACAACAGCGTTATAATTTTCACCCAAATTGCTTATAATGCCATCTTTCACAACATTAACGTTATATCCTGTTGCACACCCAGCAATAATAGAGCCATCTTTCCCGTTTCAAAAGTTAGGGATCTTGTGTGTTTTTGGTTTTACTATTTAAAAACTTGCCAGTATCATCGCTGTTCTGATTGGACTCTTTCGGTTTGATCACAATGACCGGACGAGCCTTACGAGTAACTTCTTTAAATTAGGTCACAGTGCTTTTTTTTCGAAACGTTTTATTGTTGTTGTTATTATTATAAGTGAATTATTCCTTACAACTTCCGCGAAACTAATACTTTCAATAAAAACATCATTTGACGTCTCCCTAACGTCTTCCTGAACTTGTTTTTTGCCTCTGGGATTCAGGCTCGGCTCATTTTTTATAAGTTTATAGTTCATCATTCATCGTTTTATGGATCACTCTCAATTTACTTATGGGACGTTTTCAATAATTTGTGGATCGTGTGCATTTATATTATTTATTTTATTGCACGAAGGTTACATAATATGAATCAATTTTGCAAGTTTAAGGAATGTTATTGATACTTTAATGGATCATTTGCTATATGTTTATGGGGAATCCGTTTAATTTTATTGTTCATTCCTTAGATATATAGAGGTAATTTTTGGATCTTTTTTGCTATATTTTATGTTAAATTGGAGCACATTGATAAACTGTATGAATCATTTTAATTTTTTTCATGAATGTTATCCAGTGTCATATGGGTCATGAATGCAATTTTCATGGAACGGTTTTCATGTTTCGATGGATTGTTAATTAGTCTTTTCCTAGCTTTCCAATAAAAGCTTTCGTTCTACTGGTAAATTATTGATATAATAAAAATAAATTTTTAAACCTGAAAACTGATTGGTTGTTTGTGCTTCGTTGAATTCGGCTAGGCAAAATTCATGCTCGCATAACGCATAACGCATGAGGTTGAAGGTTTATTTTTTCCGACTACTGATGACAGTTAGTTTCAACCGGATTGTACGGGTTATTTGAGTTTAGATTTTGAGCATCCAGTCTTCGTTAATTTCTACCGATGGTAGTTATGATTCAAAAGTCTGCCCAGAAGTCCAATAGCTTTTCGATACTATCTGCTTGCAGTTTTAGGATGGATTGTAGAAGTGGTATTTTTTTAGATTGCCATCCATAATGTTGGATAATATGTTATGCAATAATATGTTATTGCATTTAAAATAAAAATTAAATGTAAGTAGGATAGGGAGAATTTGAGAATTACCACAAAAACATAAATGCTCGTATCTTGATTGCAACTTTCCATTATTTAATGTTTTTCAATCAATAACATATCCGAAATTTAAATAAAACATTTAACAATTATCTTAGAAATCGAAAATTGTTTATCAAAGATTTGTAAAAAATACATAAAAAGGGTAATTTTTCCTTTTTATCAAAAGAAGATAATAGCAATGAATGTATATAAATGTATATGTATATTAATAAATAACATTTCATAAAAAAATCATAAGAAACAATCATAAAAATAAATTGAATAGCAAATAAACAACTGAATTACAGGAAAAGTCATAGTCAAAAAAAATATTAAAACAGGAACATGTCTAACTTTTCATGGCAACCATTCAGATTTTGTTTAAAAATTTATGATTTGATTTTTTAAATTTTTTTAAATTTTATTACGGACATTTTTTAATATTTCAAATGATTTTTTTAAATTATTTATCATTTAATTTTGTTTATTTTTATCTCTTTTTGCAATTGCATTTTATAAAATTTATTTGAAAATTTCAAATGTTTCTATGGAAAATGTATGCAACGTTTTTGTAAGTTGGTAAAATTACTTGAACCATTTTTAATTTATTTAGAGGAGATTTTTTTTGTAGAAACTGTTAAAAGTTTATTTATTTGCTTGGTAAGTCTGTAATTTAATCATGAAAATTTTAGTATTTTCAATTTCTGCATTGCGTACACCCGAATTTATTTACTGGCAATTTCAGCCTATTTTATGGAAATTTTCTACTTTTTTATGAGAGCTTTATTTAGCTGCCGCATGCCTCCTGTTTTACCATGCATGCCATCGTTATTATTTTTCGTTTTTGTCGCATTTGGTTTTGTTTCAGGCTATCAAAGTTAGGAAGCAAGTAGCCACCAAAGGAAGCAAGAAGATCCTAATAACCTATGGTTAAGTCCCTATTTCCAACCTTTTATTTTTTTGCTCACCCAAAGAGCATTTTTGTACAAGATTTATATGCTAGAACGAACCCCAGGTATTTTTAACTTGGAACATAGTGTGGAATAGATTCCTTCTTATTCTTTTGAATGAAACTATTCTTCTGCAACTGAATGGAATCAACAAAGTTTTCGATTGATTTTGGCTTAACCATTTAACCACTGCCTCGAGATAATAAGAACACATTATCAACAAAACCATTTTATGTTAATCTGTTGAGAAGATAACAACTTCAAGCAACCGGGGACAGAGAGAGAACACCCCCTAGCGGTTTATTGTTATTGATGATTCTCTCCATTCATCTTAATGCAACCTAATTTTTAATTGTGTATCTTAACTCCTCCTCCATCCTTGTTTGTGCCCCTAAGCTAACAAGGCTTTGATATTGGATTACAAAAAAGCCTTCTCGGTCCTCTTATTGTGATCTGCTTGAAAATTGATTTGGGGAAGAAATTAAAGAAATTTCGTCAGCCACTATGGCACCTAAACGAAAAAGAAAAGGGCAACCTGTTGACCCCTTTTCTAATGTAATTAATGTGTGTAATCAATTTGATATGCTTGAGCGACTTATCCACCATTCACTCAAAACTTAAAAAATGTTTCTCGACTTAGATAGAAAAAGCTTCCCCTTATTGTTGTAACTACTCCCGATCTTCTTGTTCTTCGCAAGCCTTTCATCAAGGTGTACTTTTTAATTTATTTCAAATTACCTGTCTTCATGATTTTTGTTTGGCAAAAACTTTGAATTAAGGAAAACATGGTTAGTTTTCGTTTATGTGATTTTTTTTAAGATTTGATGTTCTATACTTTAAAGTTGTTAGGTTAGGATTAGTGTTCTGATGCATGGTCAGTAGGCGTTGTTTGTTTTATTTGTAACGAATATAGTTTTGAAAGATAAAGGCACACATCTTTGAAGAGTGCTCTAACTCCTTAATGGGTTTAAATAGAGGTAACTTGCAATAAATCTCGATTCATTGCCAATAAAGCAAACAATAACAACTGGAACAACACCAAACAGGGTTATGGAATGTAATGTTAGCCATGTCATTATTTCAGAGAAAATTTAAAAATCATGTTGGCACCATGATTCGTTTTATTTTGTTGCAAGTGAGCCATTACTCATCGATATTTAATTATACATATTCTGGAGATTATAGATTTGCTTAACTTTTTGGCCGTAACTCTTCACTGGTTAAGCTGAGATTGTCAACACTATTTTTAACTGACCTAAATCTAGTGAAATTGAGTCACTAAACCGTCTCATGTATCCAAGGTTTAAAGAAAATTGTCATACGTTATAAATTAACTGCTCATTTAGATGTATGTAGAATGTTTTTACAAGATAACCGTTGACCCAATTCAAAGGACGTATTTTTTAATGTTCCTAGCTATGCCCAATTATGTTTATCACATTCTTCTTAGTAGAGATAGATGGATAATTTTTCATAGTACAGAACAACATGCGTCTTATCATGCTTATCTAAGCAAGCGTATTACTAGTAAGTAGAATATTGTATGCAGCTAAATTACTCAATGAATTATAACGATTAATGCATACGACTGCTGCATGTTAATCTGAAGTAAGGGACACATACCCTACTTTATCATTTGAATAGTGATGAAGTAATTCAACATGCACTAAACATAGGATACAGGATATACTACAAAAGATCAAATCACTGGTCACAGTGGATTATGTCTCGAACAAAGGAAAAAAAATCTTGTTATGAAAGATCACAAATTGTTCACACATGACACCAAAACTGAAAGTCTGTTCAAGGTTGTCCTGAAAGATCTGCCCAGAATCCCTGGATGAGATTAAGACGGAACGGACAAATTTATCTGGAATTACCCCAGTCCAAGTGATTACATTGTAGATGATGTGCTGTTCGGCGATTTTCGCATGATATTTCTAATGATTTCTATTGAGTTCACTTCGAGTCAAGTGAACTTAATAACCTTAAGGCCTTAGAAAAGCCTGCCTTTTATTCCATATCTGAGTAAGTGAGAACACTTCAAGAAGGAAATTACATTACCGATCCGAAATTTGAATTTTTACAACAATCCTTAAGATTACTAATTACTGATTTCCATGTTTCAAATAGCATCAAACAACTGGAATAAAATTTGCAAATAACATTTTCATGAATCTAAAACAGTCATGCTTAAAACAGAATGCTTAGAATAATAAAGCTTGATCTATCAAAGATAATAAGGATGAGCTATTTAATCTTTAAAGAATTTATAACGAGCATATTGCCGTTATTACCGAAACCTATCCATAGAGTTAAAAGAGATCCAAACTTCTCTGTTTTCCGCAATGATTGTTTTGATGGAGCTGGTGGTGACGTAGACATTATATTCATATATTGCAGGATATTGACGACGAATAAAAATAAACAATACACTATTCAATAGTCAGACAGCACAACATGTTTTTCTTCAGTCAACAACCCCTCAACTATCATTTGGTCTTAACTGATTCATGTCAACTTTGTAGCCAATTGGTTACTCTGCTGACTTCGGTTCCGGTCAGCTCTCAGTGACATTTGAAATATCTCAAGAAATAATTTCCAATTCCATCAGCTCTGCCTTCAACTACCATAGAGCTGATTTGGACCATTATTAAATATTCATGGAACTTAACTTTGATCCTTTGATTATCAGTTACTGCGAGACCCTCCCAGCGTACACACCGATAATATCGGTCGACTTCGGGGCTGGGCATGTCGCAAGAATGTCGGATGACACTCCAGTTAAAATTATTCTCGACAACGAAACGACGGGCACAAGGAGAAGAGGCGCGCAACGAGCAAGGTGGATCGATCAAGTAGAAGGCAGGCGAAATGCAACCATGGACCGAATAGAATTGAGACAACTTCTTTATGTAGCAGAGGCCCCCCGGCCTTGGTGTGTTTGGTAAGGTAAGTAACTTTGATCATAATACTGCATTGGAAACTAAGAATGATATTAATCATGCGCTTGCATCTCTGACTAATTCTATAGTCAGAACAAAAGCTGCTTCAGTGCCAAAATGCAAGGTTAAATTCGATTCACATGATGACAATCTATAGCTCTTGATTCGTCTAATAAATGTCAGTAGAAGACAATACCAAAGAGCACGTCTTGAATGGTAGGCATATAATTTATAAAAAAAAATCAAAAACGTTTCTCTGCCTTAAGAAATAAATGTTTTGGAAATAATGTGTCAAGGTTTTTGTCGAGAATTTCCTAAAGGGTTTGGAGATCAAGTCTAACATCTCCAAACCCTTTAGGAAATTCTCGACAAAAACCTTGAAATTCTATACCAGCGTTGAGAAAAAAAGGATTTCCCTTCAAAAACATTCAAAGCAGATTGAGAGCTCTCATAATTTTAGTTTGAGTCTTACTATTGAGAAAAAAAAACACGATTATACACGAGATAAGCTGAGCTAACCTAAGCTAATAATATAGAGTGTCAGGTTGTCAGGTTGTCAGGGAGTATCTGAATGTTTTCTCTCATGATTTTTTATACCATACATGAATGCAAAATATTAACGCACCAAGTGAAGGTGCCTTTTTTATATCAGCGTCAAAAAACTTCGAGAATGTACCTCAGAAAATGATTCAACAGATTTTTTCCATTGGAATATTTTTCAAAATAAATGGGAAAATACAATAAATGTACTTATGTTGATGCCAGATAAATATCCAGCTGAGGCCATCGACCAATCAGTTTGCTTTTTTCAATCAATGTACTTTTTGACAAAAATGTTTGGAATAGACTGATGCATCACATCAATACCAATTCATATGATCGATTTTGGTTTCGCCATGGGCATTCAACTCTTAAGAATTACAAATTTAACTCATACAAACAAATCTGAAGGCTACTCCTGCTCTTTTATTCATACCCGAGCAGGAACGAATAACTTGATAACTGGCCTTGGTATTTAAGAACCTCTCAGGTACTCTGAGGTATCCTAAATAACACTTTTTATTATTCCAAAGATACCCGAGCAGAAGCGAATAACTTGATAACTGGCCTTGGTATTTATGAGCTCAGATTAAGAGGTAAAATACCTGAGGATAATACCATCAAATTGTTCCCACAATGGCATGCGAATACCGAATTGAGGTAAGACAATACCAAAATAATACCTCTAAGGTGACCAGATACTTACCCACGTATCCGGAATATCAAGTTTAGTTATTCTAGAGACATTTTGCTCGCAATTCTTAGGTATTTTGCTCAGGTATTTTACCTCTTAATCTGAGCTCTTTAATACCAAGGCCAGTTATCAAGATCAAAATTAGGTATTCATATGCTTTTGTGTTCTGCTCGGGTACATTGCTTGCAATTCTGAGATATTTTGCTTAGGTATTTTACCTCTTATGCTGTGCTCTTAAATACCAAGGCCGGTTATCAAGATCAAAATTCGGTATTCATTTGTTAAGCATTTGGCAATGTTTGGCATGAAATTGGTATAGGGTGTCCCAGAAAGTCAAAACACGATTTCTACACGAAACTGCACGAAACCGGATGAAGTAAGACAGCTGATTTTCACTGTGTGTCTTTATTTACATTCTGAAAAACAAGTTTGTGTGTCGGAATTGGATTTTTGCAACGAAGTCATCAAAATGCGAGGCATTACGACCGAAATGCACGAATGGTGCTCTATTCCCAAAATTTCACGAAGTCAACTGGTGAAACTGGATAGTGTGAGGATCTGAGTGGTTCGCAATGTCATCCAGAAGTTTTGTGAGAGTTGAAGTTGCGGACGCACCGAAGTGTGGTTGAAAACCAGAACCAACGGACCGAAAAATGGACTGGAAGATATTGATGGCTTTTTTGAAGAAAAAAAAACAGATCTGTTCGAGATGTTGCCGAAAAGCTGGGTATTTCTAACGTCTAACGTACCAAGGTAGGAATCCATGCAGACACCATCAAGAAACAGAAGATGACAACACGGAGTCGGAAGCAATATGACGCTCTAAAATTCGGTAGAAAGGCAATAGTTTGGCAAGCTATTTGCGAATGCGGAATGTGGTCAGAGCCGCTTGTGACATCAGAGACAATGAAGACTGATACGTACAACCGGGAATGCTTGAAAAGGCGCTTGATCGTAAAATCAAAATGGTGTGTTTAGCAAAGTTGAAGGTTACTAAAACGCGGTTCATAAAAAATATACACTGTGAATGTTTCTCTTACTTCTATAAAATAAGTGAAGTTTGTTCTAAAAAATGAAATATCTCATAATGCCCATTATGTATAACTTTGGTTATGACAAACAAAGAAATGAATAAGTCATGACATTTTTTTTAGTTTTTCTACCGTGTATATTGTTCCAAAACCCGTAAGCTGGTGCCAATAACTAATGTGACTAAAAAGGAAGCGCAGGGAAAGCCCGAGCGTATGTTTCGGTTAATTCTGCATTTAAAAAAAACTACTGCGGATAAACAAACTAAAACAAACATTCTCAACTTTATGAAACAAAACCAACTTTCAAAAACTTTTTTTTTTTTTTTTAAAAAGTACTCGTTAACCTACAAGGGTGATCGCTTTTTTAGCTTTTTTTTTTTTTTGGGAATTTTTTTTTTTTTTTTCATTTTTTTTTTTTTTTGAAAATATCAAATATAAGGAGTGTATCGAAAATAAGCTATCCACAAACTTTCTTTCAAATTATGTTGAAAACCGATATTTTATTCATACAAAAACTTGATCCTTTATTGTACGAGGTTAAACTTGAACATAATGAAGACCGGATGAAATTTAAGTTATTCCTTCACGAATTTTCAAACTTTGGATCGAATGCTCTTCATCAAGTTCCGGACAAGTGTTGCATCGCATTTTTTGGACGCTTGAGCCCAAATTTTTTTGAACTCCTGCATGTTCCCAGCTGCCTTACCAGTCTTCTTGAAGACCGTCTTCACGATTGCCCAGTAACGTTCGATGGGTCGAAGCTGAGGGCAATTTGGTGGATTGATATTTTTCTCAACGAAATCTATACCCTTTTCCGCAAGCCAATTGAGAGTGGTTTTGGCATAGTGAGCCGACGCTAAATCCGGCCAAAACAGTGGAGGTGTACTATGCTTCTTATATAAAGGCAACAATCTCTTCTGGAGATACTCAGATCGATGGATTTCCGCATTTATAGTTCCGGTAGTGTAAAAAATGGTTGACTTCAAACCACAGGAACATATTGCATACCAGTACCTTTCGACCGAATTTCTCCACTTGAATCGACCTGTCCGCATCGCTCACATCCTCCCCAACGACGGCAGTAAAGTATTGTGGACCTGGAAGGGTTTTTGAGTCCTCCTTTACATAGGTCTCATCGTCCATCAAAACGCATGCATCCGGACGCTGCAAAAGACGCGAATACAATTTCCGGGCCCTTGTTGCTGCTCGCTTCTTCTGTTCTGCACTTTGTGTCGAGATTTTCTGCTTCATGTAGGTCTTCAGGTGGTTTCGTCTCTTGATACGCTGGATCATTCCGACACTCGTTCCTCCTTTTTTGGCCAAATCACGTATTGACATTGATTTGTTCTTCATGATTAGAGATACCACTTTCTGCTCCAGTTTCGGGTTGGAAGAACCGGGTTTTCTGCCTCTTCCTGGTAGCTCATCCAAAGAATAGTGTTCCCCAAACTTATTAATGATGGTTTTAACACTCGCATGATGAATTCCAAACCGCTTCGCCAATTTTCGCATAGTAATACCCTTCTCACTTAGCCATGTGTCCAGAACCTTAATTTTCACTTCCTTTTCAATACGCGACATTTTGAAAACGCAGAATTTGAACCGCACAAACAAGCAAACAAAAGAAAGCTGACAGTCAAACGCACAGCATGCAGTGTTCAGAGCATAAAAAACCATCACAAATACATGCGTACAACGCAAATGTATGTGGATAGCTTATATTCGATACACTCCTTATGTGCATTATCAGTACAGTTTAAATGAGTTCGGATTTGATTTTATTTTCTGACAGCGAAATGAAACAGCGAAATTGAATTGAAACCATGAATTGTTTTTATATTGCTGTATTGATCGCTTAGCTCTGGAGCCATTCTCATTCCTCTCTAGTAGAAAAACGAAAAGATAATTTGGTTCAATATTCTTCTTTTCTCTGATTTGCCCAGTCTTAAAGCTCCTTTGCATTTTTAATGGGATGCTTTCTTGGCTAAACTTACACATTTCCATGCGACGTAGCTATTCTGTGTCAATTCCGCTTTTATGTTAAAATTTACATAAGCTAGATTTTTTTACGAATCTTGTGATGAGATGCGGCTCCTTCGGACATGAAATGTATTTAATTGATTTTCTTATTTTTCTCTACGCTGAGAAAAGTTATGATTTGGGAGATAAACACGATCACAGACTCATGTCTCAAATCTTCAGTAATAATTATAAAGCTAAAATGTTCGACTTGAATGTATTCTTTAAAATATATAAAGAATGGATGAATTGTTGTCGCACATTCCAATGATGAGACTGCCTTTATCCATCAATACGAAGCTATAATTTCCGCAGCAATCACAAATCGCCTAAAAATCACCTTCTTGTTATTTTTTGTGTGGATTTATAAAAGTTGGCCTGCACTGTTTTTATAAAATCGTGAGGTGTTCGGCTCTAGTTTTAAGCATAAAAATGTAACAAAATCGGCTAACGGTTTAACAATAGGATTCTTAGCCACACTATCAGTGGTGGCTATTTTCTAATGACAATGAGTCAGGACAATGAACGCAGCATCGAAGACAGCAATTTATAGTCACATTAGTATACAGTAGACCACCCGTTACTCTCTTAGGTTAGATTGACTCTTTTCAAAGCGTGCAAAATGGGACTTTTGTTCTTATGCGTAGTGCAAATACAAACATTGCGCGTTCATGAACTAGATGATTGATAAGGCTGGCAAATATATGAAAATCCAAAATATGATGTATTCGTTTGAAACGTTTGTTCGCTTCTTTCAAAGTTATCATGAGTAGCCTTTTCTTGGATGGTTGTCGTTTTCCATTTTTTTTTTCACAGACACGAAAATCCTTTTGCCCAGGTACTGCTGCTTTTAGATGAATGGGTGATTTTAATCTCCTTTATTAAATTGGCTTCTGTTGCGATGTTGCTGTTAGTATTCGGTAGCAGAAATACAGGAATTTGATAGCAGCGACCAAATTTACAATTGTTCGTCCCTTGTAGTAGTAGAATTTGAAAATTTGTTTGTCATATTTTGAATTACCTCTTTGAAATCGATTTCGACAAAACAGGTTTTTTTTTGACGTAGGACTACGTCTTTGTTTTCAATACAGGAGTACACGTTGCGAGTACGAGAATTTGGAGCGTCACGAAATATGTTTAGGTTTTGAACGCTAATAACTAATTCATTTCATGACCGATTATCAAAATCTTTGCACTAATCTATGTGGAATATTTCTACGCATCAATTTAAGTATTAAAGTTGATTGATTTTTAACACTAATCTATTGAAAATAACGTAAATACAAGGTGATGTCTTATAATGTAGATTTTTCTGAGTAAATTTACCAAATGCACAGTTTAATCCTATCACAGACTTCATATTTAAATAAGGAACGTCTCCTAGGCAGCCATGAATTAAATAAGAGGGGTACACCTTCGCAGTCGTGGAGCTTGATTAAAGTCCCTCTCAAAAATAAAAGAAGAAGAAGAAGAATAAGTCGTGGAGCTGTGCAGGAACGCAGTTTTCGACAGCAAGCACCCTGGAGGGTGCACTGGCGAGCAGTCGTTGCCCAGAGAGGCGTTGGTGCAGTTGGCTGTTGGTGCCGATGCTCCCGTCAACATCGCTGCGAGAAATATGGTTGCTGAAGCCTACGAGTTGGCAGGAAAAAGCCGCCCGTGAAAGTGTTGTTTGGTTGTGTTTGTTGTGCGATCTAGATTGCACATTGCTGCGTAGTCCAACGTCATCTTTGCCTAAAACTATAAGGTACAACCCTATTGGGCTGTACCTTATAGTTTTTTCTTATACATTCGTTGATCTTACGGTACTTCTTGTCAGGGTAGTAATCCCAGTTCAACATCTTAAATTTTATCAGTGACTCCGAGATTCCAGTAATGGCTCAGTTGAATATGTCTATGTTGATTGGATGTAAAAATTCATCTGCCGATCGATCTGTAGCAACCAATGTTGCTGAAGGTATCGTCAAAAGGCTTTCGGCACTTAAAGTAACTGTAATATCTTCACTTGTTTCCAACCGATCGATGGTACTTAAAGATACATTTAGCAGCTCTTTAGAAACACTTTATTGCCTCGACCTACAACATCTCATAGAAAATGATTTTTCATTAATGTTGGATTGAAAGGGTAGCAGGTGGTAGCATTTGAGTATGGCTGTAGTAAAAGTCTGTTTATGAAGTGTACCTACCCGAGCAGAAGCGTATAACTTGATAACTGGCCTTGGTATTTATGAGCTCAGATTAAGAGGTAAAATACCTGAGGATAATACGATCAAATGGTTCCCACAATGTCATGCGAATACCAAATTGAGGTAAGACAATACCAAAATAATACCTCTAAGGTGACCAGATACTTACCCAGGTATCCGGAATATCAAGTTTAGTTATTCTAGAGACATTTTGCTTGCAATTCTTAGGTATTTTGCTTAGGTATTTTACCTCTTAATCTGAGCTCTTTAATACCAAGGCCAGTTATCAAGATCAAAATTAGGTATTCATATGCTTTTGTGTTCTGCTCGGGTAGCACAGGTACAACAATATGAATCAATGAAAAAAAGCTATTATTATGTAACGTTTCGGCTTACTATTCTTCAGCCATCATCAGACGTAACTTGCTGATTATCATCTAACTAAATCTTGCGTCAAAACTGTACTCGTCAACGAACCTTATGAAATTCTTAAGTTTATTTGTATTAATATGTTTAAAAAAATACAAAACAGTCATCTAAACCTGCACAGAAAAAAATAATTAATTTTAACAGGCGTGTAAAAATTCCCCTCGTTTAATTTCAAGCCAAAGCAAGCGTAAACAACGTTATTGTTTGCAATTTTTCATACAGCATACAACATTTTTGGAAATCTTCCATACAACAGACATGATTCTAGCGATATCTGGCTTAAATTTACACGAAAATTCCCCATGATCTATGCCAAATCTAGCATTCTCTTTATGTGCATTACGTAACGCAGAAAATTCAATGTTTTTTTTTCTATCTGTGTGTTTACCTATTGTCAAATACACTACTCTCAGCTACACCGATGCCAACTGTAGTGCATCTAAGGTGGGGCCCGTTAAAATTGGCCCATAGACTATTGGGCATATTTGGGATATTTGTATTTTAAAAATAGTATTTTGTTTTGGGTAAACTGTTTGGAATTGTGTGAACTTTTGAGGGAAAATACAAAAAAAAACCTTTTTTAATGGATCAACACGAATACAATTAGTACTTCACGCACAAACGCAATGCAAAGAAAATCACAGGTAAAACAAATTTCCAGAAGAAATTTAACTTGAAAAATCACAATCACTGTGCAACGAAAGAAAAAACAATCGCAGCTCGCACTTTGTACACCACGTGATGAGTACATCTGAAATTATATGCCAGCCACTCACATGCGCATGCGCGTTAGTTTCGTTCGGCCAGCAAATGGCCGTCTTCTATATTGCACTGGTTTTTTTTTTCTCCACACTGCCAATAATCAAAATCCTCCACTATGAGGCGACTGTATATCGACTTCAAAACTGATTATAATCATCAATTCACTCGCGACTAAGCGGAAAAATACTCTAATTTAATCTTTTATGTCCGGGTGCTGGGGCGAAGCACAAAAAAAAATGGGAAATACTACCGACTCTCAATTTTCTTTGAGGGAATCGATTACATTCACTACGTCTTACACAAAGCACGCGGAGATTTTATGATTTGACTGTTTGTTTAAACTCAATAACGAATAAATGTTTTTTTTTTTCGCGAAAACGACGCAGCAATAACAAAACACGTCAGTTTCAAAGCACGTCTTCCCGAGCAGGAGAAAATAACATATGAATCCCTAATTTTGATCTTGATAACAGGCCTTGGTATTTAAGAATTGCAAGCAAAATAGCTCTCGAATAACAAAACTTGTTATTTGGGATACCTGGGAATACCTAAGATTGGGTATTCGCATAACATTTTGGAAACAATTTATGAGATTAGCCTCAGGTATTTTACCTCTTATGCAGCGCTCTTAAATACCAAGGCCAGTTATCAAGTTATTTGTTCCTACTCGGCTTGCTGCGATTTCTAATCTAGATATTGGTGTTTGTTTAGCTAAAATCAAAATGGAACGGAAAAATTCAATGTAAGGAGAGATGATTGATTTGTACAATTCGACATGGAGTTTTCATAAGGGCTTAGAATGCTTAGAAAGCTAACTTAATCATAGTGAATTACTACGATGATTGTACAGCAGAGGAGTTCCCCTTTACAATAGAAGTGGTAGTTTATTTGGGCGAGTTTGCATTTTCAAGAAATTTGCGGAAGAAGCCATTGTTGTCATTTGCGACATTGGCCCTTATGAAAACTCCATGTCGAATTGTATTTAACTAGCAAAAGTTATATTATTTCTCAGTCGACAGAGATAACCGTACTTCTTGGCTATTTTCTTGATGACATCGTCATTGTGAGAGTCAAATTTTATATCGTCGGTATAAGAAACAATATAACTTTTACCTCGGCTGGAGATCGTTACGACACAAAACAAGTTTTGAAAAAGGCACATGTCTTTTCGACAAATTTTTTTGAAACATCGTAGTTCAAAATCCTTTTGAAGACGTAGTTTAGAATCAATGAAATGTTGTAGATAAAAATATACTCAGAGGAAAAAAAATTTTTCTTAAAATTAGAAGAAAAACGAATTTATTATCTGTATCGACAATCCATCCCTCCAACGTACGATTTTATTGTGTCACAATTTTCAATCTGTACCTATATTTTTTCCGATATGAACATAAAATTTCAAACATATTTTGATTTGATTTTTTAACAAAAGAATGTACCAAAGTTGCTAAAAAAAAAGTTTCGTAAAGAGGAACAACCCATATGAATTTCATTTATTCTCATTTTACGTGCGTGTACATTTCAGATAAGCTGCTCGATAGATGGATATGTCTTCAGTCTCTGCAAAACTCTTCTATTAGAACCTCTGGCCTGATCCACCATACCGATCGGCTGAAATGTACACTGTGGAAAAAATCAAGAAATTGTTTAATGAAACCGAAAATAAATATGTTTTACTGACTCGCCAACATACAATTCGCTGGATCTTTGAATAACCGTATTTTGAAGGCAATTAAGTTTCAAATTCATAAGTTTTTGAAAAAGAAACGTTTTATATATTTCCAAAACAAAGTTGTTTTAGTTTCAACAGGCATACTTCAGAAATCGAATGTGCTTCTTCAAGTAATTTGCAATCAAAATGTTTGAGGTAAGTAAGATGTAGGACATGCAACTGTATTCGAGATATTTTAAGAATATGCCATTTCCATTTTCTTCAAAACTGAAATGATTGGTTTGCCTGCAAAATGAAAAGGTAAATGTTGACTAAAACAGTCATACCTCAATATAACGTAACCTCGATATAACGTAACTTTTTTTTCCCCTGTTTTTGGCAGTTTAAATTATAAACGTGATTTATCTATCTATATACAGTCGAAGCTCTTTATAACGATATCCGTTATACCAACAAATCTCTCTATTACGACATACTCAACGGTCCCTTAAAATTTTCATATAAATTGCTATCGATATAACGACATTTTCGCTATTAAGACCATCCTCTATTACGACGGCACATTGCCTGCAAATTTCATTCTCTATAACGACATCACAACAAAAAAAAACAAAGCAGCCACTCATCTCGTTCTTATGATAGTGGTATGTCAAAATGTATAAGTTTGATGACAAATCTACTGCGATACACATATTTAGATAAGGCAAAACTATTTTAAACAACTAAGGAATAAACTAATTTATTATATCTCAATGAATAGCATTGAATATGTTAAAAAAGACGTTTAATAAAATTAATCCACTAAAAAAGATTTTGTCCACTTAGAGAAATAAAATTTATCATTGTTCGGCTTCGTGATTATCACACGCGTTCAATTTGTTCCCGTCAATATTTGATGCCATTTGTGAAAGTGATAACTTGCAAAATGAGTTCACGTACAAGGAAAACGCTTAGTTTGGAAAACAAATTAGAAATCATCAAAAAGTTGAAAAATGGCACCAAAAATAAACCATTATCTAAAGAATACGGTGTTCCATACCATCAATTTAAAAAAATAAACAGCAGATTCTGGAGAAAGTAGGAAAATTAATTTTAAAATTTAACTGCTTGCTAACACGATCGTTTAATTACAGGCAGGAAACTTTTCATTAAAGTTCAAAAAGTCTCGTCCAGCTAAATTCTGTTTGCTAGAAAAAGCAGTAGTGATATTTTGTCAACAGGCAAACGTTTGCAAAATTCCATTCCATTGTCTGGAATGATGATAAAACAAAAAGCAAGTGAACTAGCTCTCAAGCTAGAGCAAAACAATTTCAAGGCAAGCGATGGATGGTTACAAAAGTTTGTAAAGCGGAATGGATTTGCCTTCAAAGTTGCAAGTGGTGAAAGCGGCTCCGTCGATATGAATGACGCAGACCAGTTCAAATCTCATACTCATTACTGATCGCAGAGTACAGCCCCAACAACATTTTGAATATGGATGAAACGGGTCTTTTTTATAAATGTGTTCCCAACAAAACATACTGCTACAAAAATGAAAAATGTCATGGGGGAAAATATTCGAAGGAACGTATTACCCTTGCCATTGCAACGAATATGTCAGGAACAGAAAAATTAGAGCTTCTAGTAATAGGAAAAAGTGCCAAGCCTAGATGCTTCAAAAACGTCAGAAACTTGCCAGTTACTTATAAAAACAACCAAAAGGCTTGGATGGTTAGTCCTTTATTTGAAGAATGGGTATTAGCATTAGATGCAAGAATGAGAAAGGAGGACAGAGAGATTATACTGATTGTAGATAACTGTCTAAGTCACCCAAAAATTCAATCAAAGCTGATAAATGTTAAGCTTCAATTCTTTCCTCCAAATATGAAAGTTCGGTTCCGGAACAAATTAGTTAAGAAACAGCTGGATGCTATGGAGAATGGAAAAGCATTTGAAATCGATTTATTGCAATGTATGTATATGGTGAGCGATGCTTGGTGTTATAATGTTAAAGAATCAACCATAGTTAATTGTTTTGTAAAAGCTGGGTCCGTTAAGTCCAACAAGATAATACAAATCAACGAAAATGACTTGAGCACCGACGACGTAGATTTTGAGGCCAATTTTGAAAAGCTGCCAGGGCTAGGACTCGAATCATTTGAAGGTAAACTTGATCATTCGTTTTAATTGATTTTAAAATATTGAATGTTACAGATTTTGCAACGTTTGACGACGATCTTTGCTCAGGCGACTTACTGACTGATGATGACATAGTTCAAATTGTTAGTGGGGAAGAATCATCTTATCAGAATGGAGAGGAGCTTGAAGAAACAATCGACGATTCAATTGTGACTCCATCCCACGCTCAGCTGTCAGATGCTTTTGATGTTATTTACGCAGCATTGCTGACGTAAGATAGTGCTGAGAAGGACAGCTTTTCGAAGTTTTTTGAGCTTAAGAATCAATTGTTGGACAATGAATAATTATAACATATATCTCGAAGCAAAATTTTGTTCATGATTATGAAGAGATCTGTGAAATATATTCAAAAGAAGTGTTAATATAAATTTGGTTATGAATAACACCGAAAAAACTAACTCCGATTACACATACTAAGCTTAAATTCAAAATTAAGATGAACAATTAACTTAAGAATTGAAAGCTACATAAATATTGCAAATCTTGAGTGGATTTCGTCGATTTCAAAGAGATTCATAAATAGGGAAACACTTTGACTCGGTTCATCTCTTTATAGCGACATTAGATATAATTATAACGACATAATTTTATAGCGACATCTCTCTATAACGACGGTCCCTTGCGATGTCGTTATAACGAGCTTCGACTGTATATACAAATAAATTTCTGTCGGTCTGACCCTTATAGACTTGGAAACTACTGAACCGATCGGCGTAAAATTTGTATGCAGGAGTTTTTGGGTCCGGGAAGGTTCTTATGATGGTTCAAAACCCCTCCCTCCTCTGGTAGGGGGGGGGGGGGGGTGTGCTCTCGTACAAATGAAACACAAATTGCTGCATAACTCGAGAACTAATCAAGCAAATGGAATTAAATTTGGCATGTGAGGGTTTTTGGAGGCCGAAAATCCTTTTAATGGTACAAACTCAAGGCTGTCATCAAAAATCGCAGAGTCGCTCATTGCTGAAAATCTTACAAATTTATCCTCAAATAAAACGGAAAGTGACCGCTGCAAGAATTCTTTTACAGCGGTTTGTTTACCTTGGCGCCCACTTTTTGTGGTATAAATTTCACGGTGTATCGTGCAGTGAGTCAAAAGTTATACCAGATGGAAGCCGAGAGGTGAGAAAAAATTCTGCACACTCACGTTGATAATCCAACGTGGTCCGCAATAAAAATCGCAAAAACGTTGAAAATCGCCAAATCACCGTGTATGATGTACTCAAACGTTTCAGGGAGCGAAAGAGCGTGGATCGAGTGCCTCAAGGTAAGCGTCGTAGTGGAACATATGACCGCAAGCTGAACCAGAAGGTGTTGAGAACCGTCAGAGCAAACCCTGACCTATCAGATAATGAAATCGCACAAAAATACGCTGCTGCTCGCAGTACCGTTCG